>ML781827.1:524461-572138 GCA_009831015.1 Picea engelmannii
CGAAGTCCACATGCAGCAAGGTGACATCTAATTAACTAAAAATTGGCGCACTTTCACTCACACACAAAAGTCACTTCGCACTCACATAGCTTCTTCTCGAAACGTGGCGGTCCAAGTAAGTTTCCTCCAAAGGGATTCCGAAATTACCCCATCTTTTCTTGACAGGACTATCCACTCCCACTGTTAATCAAACGAGGTTGGTTTTCACCCCCAGCCTCACAAAACAACTTCATACAAAAACTTTCTAAAAACTCACTAAGTTTTCCTCCACAGGAGGTGCCAAAAGAATTTTTTAGTCTAGGTAGGATTTTGGGGATAGGCATCCAAATAACTCCCCGTTATCTAGTTCTCACATTTTCAAACATAGAGGTTGTCAAATAGGGAACGTCAAATCCTCCAAGTCAAGTGTTCCAATCACCATAAGGCAGGGAGATACCCGTGAAGGGTTGAAGGCCGAGGTCCGGTTGTTCTGTGCGTCCCCCCTTGAGGCGCCCACCTCTTGGACGAGATCCAGCACGTGACCCATTTCTTAGGCCGAAAATCTAAATTCCGCACTTTGACCGAGGTACCTACTGACCAACTTTAGGACATCTACCCAGGTGGAAATTGTGGGTTGCAATTGCACCTTGATTGGATTTTATGTGGCTATTGGGAAATATCGCCAGCTCTTTCGGGATATGCCCCCTCTACCCCTCATTATAACCAATTGTTTCATCCTTCACTAGTATCTCTTTCGGTGACTTCAGACCCCACTGTTGAGTACTATTGGAAGGTCCAGTGCTATTTGAGAGGAAGGATGTTACGTCTTCTAGGACACGAGCATTTGCTTTCTTTTTTGATTCTCCCATGCGGACAAAGCCCACTTACCCATATATATGATTATTTCTCATTTTATATATGATGCACATCTGATTACAGTTTGATTTGGATATATATATTGTGTAAACATTCATTCCAAAGGCTTTATTTCTCTCACCACTTGTTGCACACATTCACACAACTAGTCTGACATCATAGGGGAAACACAGAACCCCCATCATTCACGACGCTTGCTAAACCTCCCTCCTATCTTAGGGGGAGTATCTGGTCGTACCCGCTCATCGGTACCTCCGTCACACACTCCTGTGAGTGCTACCATCTTAGGATCAGCTTTGCTTGGTTCTACATTACTTGGGTCAACTTCCCAAGGTCATCCGTTCACTCACTCTCCTTTACAAGGAAGCGGAGGACCCACTTCCTCTCAAGGAGGGAGCACCAACCCACCTAGTTCCCATCAAGGGTCAGGTTCAAAACACACTATGGCTGGAGCTAACCCTCCCCCCCCACTACAGATGCAATATTTGGCCTCTCTCAACATACCGGATCTCACCAAACTTACCAATGATCCTATATTGCATGACGCCATGTGGCCTGCAATGCCAACAAAACTTCCTTCAGACCTACCGAAGTTTGAAGGGAAGGCAAGGGATGACCCCACAAACCATGTCATGACCTTTCATCTATGGTGTTCTTCCAATAGCATTATGGATGATTCCATCAGATTGCGATTATTTCAACGCACACTTACTGGCCCATCAGCCAAATGGTATGTCGAAGAAAAATCAGGGTCCCATGGGACTTTTGAGTCCTTGGCCAAATAATTCTTGACCTTCTTCCAATTACCCATCCTCCACGACTATGGTCTAGAACTACTGTCTAACTTCAAACAAACCTCAGCCACCCACATCGCTGACCACATTCATGAGTGGCGTAGGCGACATAGTTTGTGTAACGCAGAAACCACCAAGCAACAATGTCTTGACTGGTTTCTTCGATCTCTTGTCTCTCTCCTTGGAAAGGATGTAGCTTCCACATTCCCTCAATCCGAAGAGGAAACCATCAGTAAGGCCCAACAGTATGACCTTATTTATGCACAGTCAGGGTACTTATACACAGTACTTCCTGATCTTCCAAAAACTGTGCCCTTTGGCCAAGACAAACCCAGGATGTCTCACTCAGCAGACGGACTAATAGGTTCCACCACACACCATGGTCCACAAACCCAACCACCACCGATGTATGGAACACCTCAATACCCGCCGACATATGGGGGCACTCATTATTACCTCCCACCCCCTTATCAACAACCATACCCGGTTTCTATACCTCCACCCATCAGTGGACCACCACCGACACCCCCCATACATCCACCTATCCCCACAAATAGTGGTACTCCCTCAACATCATCTTATAGTACTAGAGAAAGCACTATGCCTTCCTATGTACCTTATGGATCAGTACCACCACAAAATCCATACTTCCCATTTCCTGGTCCTCCAAAACCCATGGTTCCCCCACATCCACATGCGGGGGTAAATTTTGTTCAACCTTCGACTGCTCAACAATACCAAAATTTTGAACAATTGAATACAGCCAACCCAACTCATCCATCGAACAATGGCAAGAAGAAAGGAAGGAACATGAATAACAACAACCCTGGTCAAGGCGGGAATCAACCCCCACAACACCAACCCACTGGGGGCAACCAGAACCAAGGAAACCAAAACCCCCAAGGGGGCAATAACAACAAACGACAAGGGAGAAATAATGTTAAAACCATCTTCCCTTGTGCTCTTTGTGGTGAGTTCGGTCATTACACTCACCATTGCCCCTAGATCTCCGATTTCAAACGGTTGAAAGAATCGGGTAGTCTTCCCCATTCTCCTGCACAAACTACCCCTCAACAGGCACCACAACAATACGTGCAACAACCCCCTCCCGCCATGCTGCAAAATCCTATTCCACATCAAGGTGTGATGAACACCCAACATGATACATATCACCCCCCACCTCAGGTGGGCCAATACCACAACCCCAACAATCCAGCAGAGCGCACAATTCTCCTCACCAGTGAGGAAGAAATTCTTCTGCAAACACGTAATCGTCAGTATCATACACCCACTGAGTCTACTCCCATCTCTCCAGAGACAAAACCTACACTGACGGGACCCCCATTGGTGATCCCTCGCCCGTCCACCGAACCACCACTTCACATCCCTTGCATCCCTTTGCGCAGGAATGTCCACAATCCACAGGCTAGGGCAGCTCATAACTATAGCTTGGTAGACGATTTAGCACAATCCTTGACTGCCATATCAGTCTTGGAAGTTCTCCAGACTTGTCCCACACAACGAAAATATTTACGTTCTGCCTTGGGGGCAGTCGACCCAACATATACTCGACTCATCACCTTCGATCTTGATAGTGGAGAACCTCATCTTCCTGCCTTGATCTCTTTTCAAATACCAGTAAAAATACGGAACATCACAGTTCATTGGTGTATCATCGATGAAGGTGCCTCTACGTGTATCATGTCCAAAACAGTATGGAAGAAACTTGGTTCCCCGGAACTTATTCCCTCTGCCATCACATTACGAGCTTATGACGGACGACCATCCTCTCCTGAAGGGCTCTTCCAAAATTTTCTCGTTGAACTCGGGGACAAGACTATCCTCATTGATATCGAAGTTATCGACGCCCCACTCAATTATAATATCATGTTCGGGCATAGCTACATGTACGCTATGAAGGCAGTGGCCTCTTCCGTCTTTTGGACCATG
This sequence comes from Picea engelmannii, assembly GCA_009831015.1. Taxonomy (NCBI): domain Eukaryota; kingdom Viridiplantae; phylum Streptophyta; class Pinopsida; order Pinales; family Pinaceae; genus Picea; species Picea engelmannii. The sequence continues at coordinate 528,061 of ML781827.1, forward strand.
ATGTTTCCCCACAATGGGAAGATCGTGACCATAGACCAAGTCTCACATTATGAGCCTAACCCATCTGCCAACCTCGATAACATTCTTCCTCTCATCCACACCAACCCAGACGCATATCCACTCATCGAGATGGGTCCTGGGATTTTTAAAGATTCATCCTTGTTAGGGACGTACCATGGAGCACCACCACTCCTTCCCCCTAATCAAGTATGTGTCGTCTCATATAACGAAACTCACGCGAAGGATGCTCTTCCTCCTCAAGAGGCTTCAGTCATACCTGACGTCTCAATAGTCGCAGAACCACTCTCGCTGGAGCCTCCTGCATTCTCGTCGACCTGAACAGTCCACGAATCCACATCCCCTCAAGGGAATAATCCCGCCTGGGAGACAATCCCCCAACCCCTCACCCAAATTCCCTTATTTTACCCTCCCCCAGGTATTGAATCTTTTCAGGTAGCCGCAACGCTCACACTACCTAATATGGTGTTAGCAATCCCCGTTTGGTATTTACACCCACTAGAGATGGTCCCTCGACCATCCCTTCCCCCACAGGAAGGACTTCCCATGACGATTCCCATCCTTACCCCCACTACCCCCATACTCACTAACCCCCCTGCTACAGCTGGGGGCAGAAGGAAGAAGAAGGAGCCCACGACTCCACTTCCTCCACGCATCCCACCACCTTGCGCACTCTGTGAGAAAGAGGGCCACCAAACCAACAACTGTCCATCCCTACCTGAATTACGAAATTTAATCCCCCTCAATCAAAATCTCACAACACCCGCCTCTACTGCTAGTCCCCCTACTACCACCAATCCTTCCAGTAGTAAAGGGTTGAGGACCAAATATGATTGTGCTATATGTTCAGAGTATGGCCATTACACCCACCATTTCCCAACACTACCACGCTTTCGACAGACATTAGCGGCCGTACGCCAGAACTTCCAGAACAACCCATGCCCTGCTACGTCCTCCTCAAACATCACTGAAATTCGCTATGTCACCACTTCAGTCAATGAACGCATGAGATGCCCTTGATCTCTATGTGATTCATTAACTCATTTCACATACCAGTGTCCTATGATCCTTTCATACATGCAACGTCAATTAGCCCTGCTTCACCGACCCGCAGAGACAATAATTGACATTACTTCATTACTCGAGGACCTTCATGTCATTTCTCCTGAACCCGAGGCACTCCCAACACCTCCGTGGTTCTTTAATGACATCTCTGAGGATTTACCCCGTAATCCCCCCAACTCTCCTGTCCATTCCTCTACGGACACTCTCCACCCAACCACCACGGGTACCCCTCAATACTTCAATATTTGGTTTATGTCGAGTGAACCCTCACCATCTCCTAGCATTACTCCGACTGTTTCTCCATCAAGGGGAAACCACACTCTTACCGAGATCACTCCTCATGATCCCTTATATTCCTGACATTTTCAATGCGATGAGGAAATACTTGAAGAGATAAACTACCCAGACTTTCCCTGGGATGTGCTACATCATCGTGCACTCTTCTTCCCACAGGAAGCCCTCATGCCTCCTAACCAAAATCCCATTTACGCGGTTGAAACTAAAGATTTTATCCCGTCCGGGCCTATCGATTCGTTCAACAATCCCATTCCTGCCACAGACTCTTTTGAGGAAGGTAATATGGCCAACATTTCCCCCACCATCAAAATCGACATTTCCATTAAAAACGACATCGTCGAAGAAATCATCATTGGAGCTGCTTGTACTCCTCAGGAAATCGCCGCATATAAATCCCTCTTCCAGGAGTACAGGGATATTTTCGCCTGGTCATACATATAAATGCCTGGCCTCGACCCATCTATTGTCGAGCATCGCATCGACACCTGTCCTGACATCACACCAGTTCGCCAGAAACAACGACTGCTACACCCATCCAAAGCCGTGGTTATCAAAGACGAAATTGACAAAGTACGTACGGCCGGGTTTATTTACCCCATCGCTTACACTTCATGGGTTTCCAACCCTGTACCCGTCGACAAAAAACAGGGCACTACCCCTGTCAACATCGACTTTCCTGATGAACATCTCTTTTACATCGCGTCAGATGATCCTTGGTACGACGACCTTCTCGTCTACCTACGAACTCAAAAGTTCGGTAACCACCTTTAACGAGATGATCGTCGATGTATTCACCATCAGGCCCCCCACTATCTCCTCATCGGAGACATCCTATACCGGCAGGGTGTCGATACCATTCTTTGTCGGTGTCTGACTATTGACGAGGCCGACAGAGTCTTAAACGACTGCCACAACGACGCATGTGGGGGATATCTTTCGAGTATATCCACTGCTCAAAAGATTATCTGAGCCGGTTATTTTTGGCTGACCCTGTTTCATGATTGCATTCATGCTGTGAAACGATGTGAGCAATGTCAACTCTATGCCAACAAATCTCGAGCTCCCCCCACTCTTCTTCACCCTGTCATTACTGTGGGCCCTTTTTGTAAATGGGGCATCAACTTTATGACTTGCAATCCACCCTCCAACAATGGTCACAAATACATCGTTGTCGCCGTTGACTACTTCACCAAATGGGCCGAAGCTATGCCCACTTTCAACAACACCGCTGACACTGCAACACATTTTTTCTTTAATCACATCATATCCCGTTTCGGGGTACCACTCCAACTCGTTTCCGATCATGGGAAACACTTCGAGAATGAGATCTTCGTCGAACTCTCATCTCGGTTAGGATTCTCTCACGAGTTTGCCTCACCATACTACCCTCAGTCAAACGGACAGGTCGAGGCAGTAAACAAAGTCCTCAAGACCATGTTACAGCGCACGGTTAATAAACATAAAACCAATTGGCATCATATGTTATTTTCTGCGCTATGGGCTTATCGAATGGCAGTAAAGACCGCTACTGGTTTCACGCCATTCCATTTAGTCCATGGGGTTGAGGCAACTCTTCCCATTGAGTGCGAAATACCCACCTTACACACCGCAATTGAGCTATTACCTGACACTGCTCCAATGGAGCAGCGCTTGCTAAACTTAGAGTCATTGGATGAAGATCGTCGATCATCATTACAGAACAACGAGGCAGGTAAAAAACGATCCAAAACTACCTTTGATCGCCATGTCAACCTTCGATCATTCCGCGAAGGCGACCTCATCCTGGCCTATGATATCGCCCATGATACCTTTGGCCATGGAAAATTCGAATCACTTTGGCATGGCCCTTACATCATCCAACATTGCCTCACCAAAGGCGCATACATCATGGCCTCTCCCGAAGGCCTCTCGCTCAAGGAACCTATCAATGGGTTATACCTTAAGAAATTCTATGCTTAAAAAGTAGTCATTCTACTTTAGGTTAGTTCTTTTTTTAGTGTTTTTTCATCTTTTTTCTCTCCCCTCTCGTCTAAACTATTATTTGTGCTATTGATAGATGCCTCCTCCACTAGCCTACCACATTGTTTACGCCGACGACGCCAACCGTTGGACACAAAATCTCGCTTCGGCTGCTTGGGCTCTCTACACCCCCTCACATGAAATGCTACATTCAAGCGGCATATGTTTGGGGCCAACAACAAAAAACAAAGCCGAATACACTGCGGTCATTGGCCTCTTGGCTGACGCCCAACGTCATGATATTCGTCATCTCAGCGTCTTACTCGACTCTCAACTAGTCGTTCTCCAACTCAACAATGTGTACCGCGTACGCGGTCCGTGCCTCTTTCGCAAATACCTGCAGGTTAGACTATTATCTTGACATTTTGATTCCATTACATTTACACATATTCCAAGATAATTGAATCAAACAATAGATCTAATAGCTAACATGGTGTTAGATTGGCATATATCACATCAAGCTACACATACATAAACATCTCATAAATCCTGTCACAGCATATAGATAGAATAGACATCATCATCATCATCAACAAAAACACATGTAGACAACATCAGGATCTCAAAATATGTATACTCATATATATATAAAGGCCCGTCAGGCCATCCAAATGTTTACATACAAAAATACATGTGCCCGCAGGCTAGCACAACACATCGGTACAAAAAATCGGCTCACTAGCCTATATACAACCACAAAGATACACATCCTACATCAGTCACGGTGCCTCTATCGCACCACCACCTTCTCCTCCCTTAGGAGGAGGTGGTGGCGCACCACCGCTTGCCCCAGGCGGTGGTGGACCACCCACAGGACCCTCCTGCCCCGGCGGTAGGCATCCACTAGTCATTGCAGCCAGCACTGCTGCTCGCCGCACTATGGCCCGCCATGGTGGCGACACCCCCACACACTGCTCCAGGAAGCTCTCATCCTGGATACATGTCCACATGCCCTCAGGCATGTCTTGCAAAATCATCTCTAGACGACGACGTATGTCATCAAAGTCAACTCTGACTGCCGCCGGAGGAGCATGTGATGGCCCCGCACCAGGGTCATCGAACCGACGCGTCCTCGCTGCCCTCTCGAGATCTGCTGGTCGCCCCGCGACATCATCCCGCCGACGTCTCTCTCCATGGGGCAGTCTCTTCGGCTCTCGCTGAGCCGACGCTCTCTGCATCTCCACCTCACGCCCGTGAGGTGCCACATCTGCACATGCACAAAACAACAAACAAACATATAGTATCAACATCTATATCACATACATAGGACTGATATCTCAAAAGACAACATAAATAAAAAACGTACACAATACTAAATGTACCTTGATGGTCAAAAACCTCACCAAGAGGCAGCACCATGTCTGGGTCACCCCGGAAGTCAACCCCAGCGTAGGGGTACCGAAGTACTACCTGCGGCATCTGCCGCCATATCCGTGCGGCCTCTGCTGAAAAGTAGTGGCCACCTTCGCCACCACCATGGTGAACCAAAATTGTAGACCACCGCCTCAATCGCGACTGTCGTGCCCCCGACATCTCTAGTAGAACTCTCGGGCGCAACATGGGCACCCTCTCCAAAAACCAGGCTACCAAGATCGACCCAAAAGCGAACTCTCATGTACCTATGGACTGACAACGGTCCAACTGCGCTATCATCCGCACATGCAGCGTCAGTCCCCATGCGAACTTCTCGCCGCCCACCACTCTCTCTAGCACTAGCAGCTAGCCACCACTAATCCGTTGGGTCGCAAGTGACCCATATACATGAACAATCATCGCCGCTATGCAACGATGAGCCAGGGAATCTATAGAACTAATGCTCATGACAGTCCCCGACATGAAGTTCTCACCTGAGCAATATCGCTCGCCAATAGTCGCAAGGGCTATATCCCTCGGCAGCACAAGCTCTGCCGATAGGGGCGTTCCCCAAAAGGGGAGCCCAGTCAGAAAATATACATCCTCCACCGTAGTGAAGGGGATATGCTCTCCTCACACGAGGAAGCAGTGCAGCTTCAGACTCCACAATTGGAGCAGGAACTGTATTAAGTACTCCTGGGCCCGTATCAACGAGCACTCAAAGAACTTTAGCAACCCATAGGTTGCCAAAGTCTCCCTCACCCCTGGCCCCTCAATGGCCATAGCATCTCGCAGCTAGGCCGAGTCTCGCTCTCGCCACCGCACTGGAATCTTCATTGTTGACCACCTGCAACCAACACAGAGTCCTATATCAGATTAGATAACCATCAATAGCATAAAAAAGACTCGTTTTTTACCCTTCAACCTTGCCTCCTAGGCACGGTTTTTGTTCTCACAGGCGCGCACCCATGCACGCCTGTTCATTGCACAGGCGTGCATATATGCGTTCCTGTAAACTGAACAGGTGTGCATCAGTGCGCACCTGTTCACTTCACAGGCGTGCCCTTATGCGCGCCTTCTCATTTTACAGACGTGCATCAGTGCGCGCCTGTCAAACTTACAGGCGCGCACTGATGCGCGCCTGTTCAACTCATAGGCGTGCCCCTCGGGCGCGCCTTAAATTCCCCATCCCGCACACCCATGCACGTATGTTCAGTTTACAGGCGTGCATGTATGCGCGCCTTTCACGGAATCACCCATGCATGTGGGCCCCACACCCCCTCACAACCCTCTAAATACCCCTGTACGTCCCCTCGTACAAACCCTGCCCACAAATTGAAAACCTATTTCTATGCAGGATGATCAGACCACTAACCTGATACTCGTCGAACATCGATCGGATGCCTCGTCCTCCCCGAATCTTCAAATCTCCTCTGAAATCTGCTCGTCCAGTCACTGCTGCAGCAGGTACAAATGAGGTGGCAATGTGGGCCCTACAACTATATATAGCCCTTTTGCCAAACTTCCACTCACCATTCCAGGAGCCCAAGGTGTCCATTTTTCAAACTGTCTTCATCCACGGGATCAGCATCCTGCCACCTACATCATAGCTGTCCCTGGGTCACTTTTCATCCCGAGACCCCGAGGCACCTTTTTATTCATATCATGGTCAGGTACGCACACGCATTATCACATTTGTCAAATACATGCTAATATCTTTAATTCTCTTCAGATATTGTTCACTTTGGGTATTTGGTTGTTATGTGCGTAGGTACTTGCTCATCGGTCATCGACATCATCCCTTCAGGTATATATTCAACACTGGCATGTGGTCTCTCCCATTGTATTGCATTTACATTTCCAGTCACACCCGCTGATATTGGCCTTTAGGATCCTCATTCCTAGCTCTGCAGTACCCACACCTCCATTTGCATCTTCAGTACTATTACCCGGTAGCATTATTACCCACATGAGTTGTCCCATTCATAGCACCTTTTGACCCTTTTTGACACTCATGTTGTTCTTTACCCCTTAGGGATGGGAGTCCCGATAGTCTTTCATCGTGTCGTGAATCAGCCACATACTCCTTCTCCTCATTTTGCTAAGATTTCCCACATGGACTCCCAACTTATCTCTTTACGGTTCTATTCTTTTTTACCTGCACCTCCGCAGTATCATGAACCCTCCATTTCATCCACAATCGGTTTGCCCATCTGCAAACTTATCCTCATTTCACCTACCTCATACAGAAACTCACCAATGGGGCCCCCACCCTTCATCAGTTTTCCAAGAAAATTCTTCCCTCCCTGGGGCACGCATTTCACACTGGGGCACCCGTTTCAGTATTTGTACATTTCTCCCCACAATTATTCATTATTTATTGTACAAATGTCTTTATTTCCAGTCATTACATTTTCTTTTGTTGTCACCGTTGGCGACTTGCTTCCTTTTGGCCACATGCAACCCATGTCACCCTTGGTTGGAGCATTACTTATCATCTACCCTTGCCGGCATCATCCATATCTTCAGAGAACTCCATAGGTCACTTACCTCTACCCTCTGAATTTGTTCACCTTGTCCCGCCTCTGGCACAATTTATCACCGGTCTTGTCGTCCCTCTGACACTTGAACTTCTTACACGATTGCGGCCACTTTTTATCTCATACATCCTCCAACCAAGGGAAGTATTGAGTCTTCCCACATATTGACTTCGTCCAATGTACCTCTTCCACTTCCTCACCTCAAAAGATTCGACGAATCCCTTTGCTTTTGGGAGTCGCGTTCCCCTTTTGTCGACATCAACACAATTTTCCAGAAGGGCGACAATATCTTGATTCTCATTCTCCATTTAATGAGAGATCTCGGACGGCATAGGGTGAAACATCATTGAACCCTGCTGTCGTTGGCCCCCATCACATTCGACGCCAACACTTTCTCATGTTATGGTGGGTCTTACTTTGCGACTATTGCAGTTATTTATCATTTGCCGAAGACCTCTGAACTGGGTAGGGCCATCAATGCCTGCATCATTGTCGCTGCTTCTTACCACGATCATTGCCTATTATTCAGAGTACGTTCCTTTGCAGAATTGTCTTCTGCCTTATCATTACCGCCCCCGAGGGCGCTACAGTTGTCTACACAAACAATTCAGTCATCCTTTTTCAGAGTTACATAACACGAGCATGGGGCATGCCCGCCTCGTTTGTACACAATTTTATTTTTTGTTTTGCACAACTCTCAGAAGGTCGTGTCCTACCGGTTCCTTTTTTTCTCCAACGGATCGCTCTGCATGATCCCACTATTTCTCTCCCTTACAACAACATTATCAGTAGAAGAAACATTGATGGATTTCGGCTATACATATGCTCCTAACCTCATCCATCAGGGGGCATCTGTTATCATTGAAATTTCGTCCGCACATGGTGACAAGAACTCAGCATCGTCAAACAGTAATGAGGTCATTCATGGCACTGAATTAATTTCACAGCATTCCAAAAAGGTAAAAAACTATACAAAGTAACCAAAAATTGAAGAGCGCTTTACAGAAGTTGGGTCCGCGCACATATGTGCGGAACAGGAACGTACCATGCGTGCATGCACGCACGATGCGCGGCTGTTGGCGCAAAAACCCGCGCACCTGCTAAACGATGCATTTATTGAATTGGTCAGCCTCCCAACCACTTATGGATCAACTCCCAAGCCGATTTGACCCTCAAATCTGAGATGAATCCGCATGGTAGGCTGGTCAAAGACCTAATGAAGCCCTAAAGAGCCTCTCTTCACACTACGAAGGAGTTACATAATCACCCAGTGCAATGCTATAAAAATCCATGAAGAAACCTCATTTTCTCAAGGAATTTCATGTAATGTTATGCTGCCTAGATTGTTTTAAGGACTCAATCCTTGACAAGACCACTTTGGCACCATTTCATTGAGCAACTCACCTCTCCATTGAGTGGGTTTGCAAACGAGTTCTTTCATCACCATTTTTATTTTTCTTGTAAGTCGAGCAAGTTTGTGAGGGTCCAAGAGCCTTCCATTGGAGGAAGAAGGGACTCATAGTCCCCTTTCTTCATTGTGCTTTGATTTCATCAATAGATCAGCTTAAAAACATTGGTGATATTGGTCTTTTTGTGTTTGTTATTTCAATATCCATATGCTCATAGTTTTAGTTTGTTTTAGTTTAATTCTTTCTTATAATTTTGTTTTTCTTTCTCTAACCCTTTCCTTTACAGCTGTCATGCTCAGCAAGACCCAACTGGGCATGTAAGCACCTCTCATTTTCTCACCAAGGTGACGAAGAGGGTGAAAACACCACCAACAGGTTCAAAAGGAACGAGAGAAGGCATATCATGACAGGCACATCAAGAAGAAGGCATTCAAACAAGGTGACTTAGTACTTGTGTATGACAATAAGTTTATAAAACACCCAGGGAAGTTCAGAACGCATTGGCTTGGACCATATGAGATCGTCTATGTTACAAAAGGAGGAGATGCCCAGCTAAAGACATTGAATGGAGAGTGGAAGGAAGGATTGGTGAATGGGAGTCGGCTGAAGTTGTACTATGACAACCATCTGCCTTGCAACTCTCAATAAAAGCATGAGGAAAAGGTTCTAGGTACCAGGTGCAGTTGCAACTAGGTACCAGACACAGAAAAGACAGTTTTCACAAGGATGTGATGGAGGCATAGAGTAGAAATCAAAGACTGCACTGCGCAGCCCAAAGTTGAAGTAATAGATAAGGATCAGATCCGAAGTGCCTCGGGACGAGTCACATGTGAGTGTTGGGGGCCTGTTGGCCCTTGGTTATGGAAGAAAGTTAAGAACAAGGAAGAAAAGGTTAAAATCAAACTTCGCGAAAGACACAGTGACTGTCACTAGGTCAAAGTGAGAAAAATAGAAGAGAAGATGGACCGAAGTATGGAAAAGAAATCTGTTGGATGAGAAGACCAAGGATGACAGATCATAAAGGAAGAGGGATTGAGGACAACTCAACAAGCGGAAAAATCCACCATTGGATGTTTTGGAGCACCGCGTGAGAAGGAAGGAAATATAGGCTATCAAAGCCTGGAAAAAGCGGGTCAAGTTGACCTAGGGTTTTAGACAGCTAGGGTTTTGGTATTTAGGGTTTTGGCACCTAGGTTTCAGCCTAAGGTTGTCGGTGAGGTGTTGTAATGTATAAATAGAGGTCTAAAGGGACTAGGTTGGGTTGATAATTCTACAGTACAATATTGTTGTTGATCTAGCTATAGTATTGTGTGAGGGATCATTGTATTGAGAGAGAAAAGTGATGAGAGAGAGAAAGCCTTCTGGTATTGTAAGATCTTCTGCTGGGTGTGAAGATCAAGTCCTACAACTAGGTGCACAGGAAGGGGAGAGAAAGAGAGAGAAGAAAGGAGGATATACTAGCCGAGAGTGCATATCAGAACTGTATTCTTTACCTTGATGAATCATAAGCACAGTTCTATGGATGCATCCCTAGAGAGAGGATGAACCACGTACATCTGTTGTTGTGTGTGTGATTGATGATTTGATATCTGTCACTGTTATATTGTTACCTGCCTTATTGTATTAGATCATATCTATAGATTCAATGGATAGATCTAGCTTGTTTAATGGTAGATGCATGATGTGTTGTTGTTATGATAGATCCACTTGATATTCCCCTGGTTGTAGACATCTCTGTCCTGCAACCCCCTCATAGCTTCTTCGGGTGAGATTGCATCTGCTTCACAGGTGTTGCTGAAAGGGCTAGTAGTTAGGGCTTGTTGGTGCTCTCTTGGAGCTGAACCTTGGGTCTGCCCCTGTGCCAACAATAACTTTTTTCACAGTGGCCTTTGCTCTCACATGACCTCCCACAACTCCACTATGGAACTCCCACAGTATATCCTATCTTTCATGATCCAAGACACATCTCCTGAGGATACTATCTAGTCCCAATTTATACAATTTACTTGCAATCAATTGATAATCCGTTTCTCTAACCACCATATGGAGTTTCTTGGTTGTAGAGTATGTTTTTGGCTAGGCTCATGTACTTAAGAAGACTGCTATGTCTTCCAGGTATTGTGGTATGGACTCAACCCGAAATAGGTCTGGATCTGGGAGTTGATCATCGACAGCTTCACCACTTTCCCCTGACTCTAATATAGATAGGTGATCAGGCCCTACATTGCATCTTCTAGGTTTAATGATCACTTCAAAAAACAATTCCTGAAACAATAGAAACCGCCTACAAATTCTCCCTTCCAACACAGGTTTGTTAACTAGATATTTTAATGTAGAATGTTCAGTAAAGAACTTAAAATGAGAACCTAACAAATAATTTCTAAAATTATGCAAAGCGTAAATCATAGATAAACCCTCCCGTTTTGTCGTTGTATATTTGCGCTCATCTTGCGACAACTTCCTGCTCGCAAAATAGATAGGATGATCCATGGCTTCATCTCTTGGTTGTGCTAAGATAACTCTCGAGGAAATACCCAAAGCATCTACATGGACATGAAATTAATTTTCTCAATTTGGAAATATTAGAATGTGTTGTGTTGAGCATATCCTTTAGGGTATAGAAGACTTTATCACATTCTGGGGTCCATTGGAACACTTCGACCTTCTTTAATATATTTTCCAGTGGTGCAGTGATATTTTCATATCTTCTAATGAACCTGCGGTAGTACCCTGTGTGTCCCAACATGGAGCACAACTACTTAGCACTCGTAGGTGGTGGAATATTCACAATAACCACAAATTTGGCTGGATCTACCAGTACTCCCTCTCTGAATACTATATGGCCCAAAAAATTTCCATGTTGCACACATAAGATACACTTTCTGAGGTTCAATGATATCTGCAATTCTCTACATCTATCAAACATCAGACGTAGTAGCGCTACATGTTACTTGAGAAGACTATATACCGTCCAGTCATCCATGTAAAATTCCATGAACTTGTGAATAAATTATCGGAAAGCTACTATTATAATCCTGGAGAAAACTATAGGGGCGTTCTTTAGGTCGAATGGCATGACATTGTATGCAAATGGCCCCTATTCTGTTATGAATGTGATATTATTTTTGTCCTCTTCAACAATCCTTACTTGGTGATACCCTAAAAATCCATATGTAAATGAGTAAGACTCTTTCCTCGCAACTTGTTCTAGCACCTCATCTGTAAAAGGTGTTAGAAAAGGGTCATGCACATAGGCAAAGTTAAGGATTTTGTAGTCTTCACACACCCTAATATCCTCTGTACCTTTCTTGCTTTGGATAACTATTGGGCTGACCCATTTTGCTTCTTCCACTGCAAAAATAAGTCGAACTTCCAAGATATTGTCTATTTCCCTCTTATCCTTCTCTTTCACTCTAGAGTTAAGGCGGTATGGTCTATGCATCACAGAATTTGATCCTGGTTTTAACTCAATTTTCATCTCTCCCATAACTCCTTTAATCCCTTTTAACTATGAAAATGTTTTTGGGAAAAAATCCTCATATTATCGCAACAAACTCTATATTTCTTGACTATTTTTCTCATCCTAGTAATCTCCCACCATAGCTATCTTAGGTTTCTCTGTGGTTCCTATATTAACTTTGCGCAAATTCAATGGGTGATTATAAGAACCATCGGTCTAACTGGGTATGATGTTCTGGATTTCCTTATTCCCTTCTGTCTCTTTAATGGCTAAGTTTCTCAATTATTCTAAATCCTATGAGCTTTCTGAATCCCATAATCTTATAGCATTATATAGGTCTCTTGCCTAAGTTTAGGTGAATATCGGTATGAAGTTCTTGGCTATTCTTTGCACATACCACTAGGTTTGATTTCTGTTTATTATTGTTTGTAAAAAGAAATTATTTAATTCTTTGCAGGACTAATTCAAGCTCAGGGTACTTTGATCTAGATGGATATCGGTGGCCACCCACCTTTTCCAACTGGCTCAAAATAGTTTTTTGACAATTTTGGCAATTTACTATTTTTAGTAGTTTTAACTTCTGGGGCCATTTTGAGGGCCTAAATGAATGTTTTGAGGGATAGATCTCCTCAATGATATTCGATGGAATAATTGAGCCCCAAAAATGAATCTCCTCGATGATACCTTTCCAATGGTCTATCGCACACCTAAAACAAAGATCGTATGCAAAAGTTATGACCCCGGGAAGTTGATGTACTAACTTACCCAAATGGGGCCCCCATGACTTTTGGCGCTTCATCTTCTAGGGTTAGGTTTTTGGATGTCTAGGGTTTTTGGCATTCTTGATTATTGTAAAAAAAACTTTAGAGCCTCATTGTAACCTTCTTCTTGTGAATGCGTGCTTCTGTCACATCTCTTCTCAGATATATGCCGCCACCATTCCAACAGAGGAATGAGATGATGGATAGTTTCGCGCAAATCCTTCGACGACTACCAATAGGCGACGCATCTTCTTCGAACGGAGGCGCCGCCCCCTTCAAGGTACAAATAAAATTTGATATTCCTATATTTGAAGGTCAGATAGAAACATATGCTATAGACAAGTGGCTGAATCTACTAGAAGGGTATTTTTCTGTCCATAACTTTTTGAATAAAGAAAAGATTAGTTTTGCGCTCCTCAAAGCCGTTCCCCATGTCAAAGATTGGTGGGAAACTTTCTGTGAGCAAAAGGAAATAGAGGAAACCTCATTATTTTCAGTCACGACCACCTGGGAATCCTTCAGGGATGCTATTAAGGAACAATACTACCCTGTCAGAAGTTATGATGGCCTGTATACCAAATGGACCACACTGCAGCAAGAAAGAGACTAAGCAGTGCCAGATTTCACAAATATCTTCCATACCTTGTGCACCAAGTTGGGTATCAAATATTTGGAGTGACATATGGTGCTCAAGTATCGTGGTGCTCTTCATAGATACATCCAGACTGAAATGGAATTTCTGGACATGTCATCCTTGGGCGCGACCTACCTATATGCCGTCAAAATCGAGCAGAAGCTAAAAAAAAATACGCAGCAATTTGGGCTCGGGAACCCCTCACAACAAAAGCCAGGAAAGGGTGGCCCCAACCCACCGAAAAAAGGATAGAGAAAAGATGGATAGTATCATGACAACCAGTCCAATCCGCAAGCAAAGAAGGACACTGGAAAGACAAATAAAGATACCGAGAAGTGGTGCGACTTCCATAAGAGCCCTTGGCATAACACTGCTGACTGCCGCTCAAAGCAGTCACTGGTGGCCGAAGTGAAAGCCTCTAAATCAGATGCAGATTATGACTCTGAGCCAAAACCAGAAATGGGAAGATAGATCATTGACGTAGAACCCAGTGCCACCGTTTCTACCACCAAGCTCCAGCGTGGTGAACCAGACGAGCCAGAAGAAGGAGAACGCCTCTTCCATTCACAGATGTGGGTAAAAGGCACCCCACTACACTTCATCATTGATAGTAGTAGCCAGAAGAACCTCATCTTAACAGAGGTCGTAAAGTAGTTGGCCCTGCCAACAATGCCGCACCCACAACCGTACACCATTGGATGGCTCCACCAAGGAAGCGATCTCCGCATTAGCCAACAATGTCGACTGTCGTATGGCATCAAGCCCTTCAAAGATGAGGTATTGTGTGATGTTTCTCCTCTCGAAGTTTGTGATGTTATTTTGGGCCAAACTTATTTATGGAAATGTCATGATGTATATGAGTCTAGGCCTCATAGTGTTATTATTACTTTGAACAGGAAATTGTACAGGATACTTGAGGCAGTCCCACCTAGTGCTATTTCCTTGATCTCTGCTAAGAAATGCAGGAAGGTCATCTCTCATATGGGCAAGTTTGTCTTCTTCTTCATTCTCTCTCAGAATAAGTGAAAGATAACAACCACATCCAGGGTCTCTGCGACCGACCTCTCCACACAGCAGAAGCAAGTAGATAAGGTCGTGGAAGAATACTCGGATATCTTCTCCTCACCTATAGGGTTACCTCTACACTTCTAGGTCAAGCACCCCATCGATCTGACCCTCGGTGCACCGCTACCCAATGGGCCAGTCTATCATCGCTCTTTGTTGGAGAATGAGAAGATCAAGTGACAGATCCAAGAACTGCTCCACAAGGGGCACATCCACCCCAACTCATCACCTTGTGGGAGCCCAATCGTGCTGGTACAGAAGAAAGATGGAACCTGACGACTCTGTATTGATTACCGAGCTCTGAATAAAATCATAGTCAAAAATCGGTACTTGATTCCCCAAATTGATGACCTCCTTGATCAAGTCACGGGGGCCAAATACTTCAGTAAGATTGATCTGAAGTCTGGCTACCACCATGTACTGATAGAACAGACAGATGTATGGAAGACCGCCTTCAATTCAAAGGAAGGCCTTTTTGAATGGTTGGTCATGCCCTTTGGTTTGACAAATGATCCAGCCACTTTCATGAGGATGATGGAAGATATCCTACGACCATTCACCAATAATTTTGTAGTGGTGTATCTGGATGACATTCTAATTTATAGCAAGACTTGGGCTGAACACTTGCAGCATATTCAGGAGGTTCTACAGACCCTGCCGTAGCAAAAGCTATACGCCAACTTGGAAAAATGCTGCTTTGGCATGGACAGGGTCCATTACCTGGGCTACATCATTGATTAGCATGGTGTACATGTGGATCTAGCCAAGATACAAGTCATCTGTGACTGGCCAGCCCCAACAACACTCACTGAGCTTTGGAGCTTCTTGGGACTTACCAATTTCTATCACAGGTTCGTGTTGGGTTTCTCCCATATTGAATGGGCCCTCAGCCAAATAAACAGAGGTGGTGGTAAGGAGAAATTTGTGTGGGGCCTGTCCCAACAACAAGAATTTGATGATTTGAAGCAGTGCTTGTGCTCAGCCCTAGTAATTTCACTACCAGACTTGCAACATCCTTTTGAGATCAAGATAGATGCTTCAGACTATGCTGTGGGAACCATTATCACTCAGCACGGCCACCCCGTGGCCTATCATAGTGAGACACTGTCAGATATTGTCCATAAGTACCCTACTTACGACAAAGAATTGTACTCCATTGTGCAAGCATTCCGCCAGTGGAGACATTACATTCTTGGGAAGGAGACATTCATCCACAATGATCATAAGCCATTTTCGTTCATGCAGACGCAGGGAAAATTGCAGAATGACCGCCATCAAAAGTGGTTCACATACTTGCAACAATTCCACCTCAACATCAAGTATAAAATAGGAAGCAACAATCGCGTCGTTGATTTCCTCAGCAGACCTCCAGTCGCAACACTCACCACGGTGCTAGACTCTTGCAGCCATGAGACCTCTGGATGGCCCCAAATCTATGAGAAATACAATGACTTCGCCACCACCTACCAAATGTTGGGTGTAAACACAGTGGTTGATAATTTCCATCTTCAGGATGGGTTGTTGTGTCATCTGGGCCATATCTGTGTTCCGTCAAGTGAGCGAGCGAAGCTGATCTAGGAAGCCCACTATAGTCAGGTGGCAGGACACTTCATCATTGAAAAGATAGTGGCGATGCTACAAAAACATTTCTACTGGCCGAAACTTCGACAGGAGGTCAGCAAGTATATCAGGTCCTGCACTGCCTGCGCTATTTCCAAACCGACTACTAAGAAACAGGGCCTGTACACCTCTCTTCCTACTCCTAACAGTCCATGGGAATCCATCTCAATGGACTACATGTCGGGACTCCCATCACCAAGCGGGGAAATGACTGTGTTTTTGTGGTTGTTGATCACTTTTCTAAGATGGCGATTATGGTTGCCTACAAGAAAAGCATCACATCAGAGGCCACTGCCAAGCTCTTCCTTGAACAAGTTTGGGTACATTTTTGAATCCCACAAACCATTGTCTCAGATCGGGATAGTCAATTTCTCAACACATTCTGGTCGAGCCTCTAGTCACGGCTGGACACCAAGCTCACCAAATCCATGGCCTTCCACCCCTAGAAAGATGGCCAAACCGAGGTTGTAAATCGAATGATTGTGCATATCCTTCGCATGTATAATTCAAAGCACCCTTGCACATGGGATGAGAGCCTTCCCTATGTCCAACATAGCTACAATTGAGCCCTACATAGCTCAACTGGCCACAACCCCTTTCAAGTGGGGTTGGGATTCCAACCATTGGGACCCATAGATGTTGCCCTTCCCCTTGTGGTCACCTCGACCGACTCATCTCCTGCTCCAACTGAAGCTGACAAAGCCACTCGGTTCATTGAGCAGATCCAGCAAATCCACCAACAGGTTCAGGATATCCTACAGAAGTCCAATGACAAGTACAAACAACGCCATGATCAACATCGGGTGCTACATAAGTTTCAGGTGGGCGACAAAGTTTGGTTGCACTTGCAGAAAGAACGCCTTATAGGGCCCCATCAGAAGCTTCGCCCACTCTGTTATGGGTTGTACACTATCACCAAGTCCATGGGGGATAATTCTTTTGAGCTCAACATTCCTCCTTTCCTTGGTCTACACCCAGTGTTCAATGTGGATCTCCTTCACCCTTATTTCCAACCAATATTGGACACCTCAGAAGTAACAGAAAAATTGACACCAACAGAGCTCAACCCTGACTACCTACAACAGGAATCCAATGATTAGATTGTGGACAGACAGATCAAGGGAACTCGACAACAAAATATCCATCTTTATTGAGTCGTCAAAGCAGGGCAGCTCCTGCACCAAGGCAAGTGGCTCACCACGGGTCAAATTCAATAGAAATTCCCTCATCTGAAGGGGGACCTCAACGCAGTGGAGACCATTGCTTCCTAAGGATGGAGGATTGATCCAGATGGATATCGGTGGCCACCCACCTTTTCCAACTAGCTCAAAATAGTTTTCTGACAATTTTGGCAATTTACTATTTTTAGCAGTTTTAACTTCCGGGGCCATTTTGAGGGCCTAAATGAAGGTTTTTCGGGATCGAGATCCTCAGTGATAGCTAAAGGCATTATTGATCCCCCAAAATGAATCTCCTCGATGATACCTTTCCAATGGGCTATCACATGCCTAAAACAAATATCGTATGCAAAAGTTACGACCTCGGGAAGTTGATGTACTAACTTACCCAAATGGGACCCACATGACTTTTGGCGCTTCATCTCCTAGGGTTAGGTTTTTGGATGTCTAGGGTTTTTGGAATTCTTTCTTATTATAAAAATGCCTTCAAAGCCTCATTGTAACCTTCTTCTTGCGAATGTGCGCTATCGTTACATCTCTTCTCAGAGATAAGCCACCACGATTCCAACAAGCTTGTTTCTGTTGTATTTTACAGTTTCAGTTTATTTCGTTATTGAATAGAAAACCAGTTTTACTTTATCTGTGTTATTTTGTGTTAAGAACCTATTAATAATTTGTATTCATTTCATTCTACTCATAAAATCCAGATCATACTTACTTGTAAACGAGAAGTACTTGCAAAAGTGATCTTCCAACGTTTTCCAATCGCTGGTTTGCCTTCTGGTTTCTTCATGCATGAACCAAGATTTTTGGATTGGACCTAGTGAGTGGGGAAATTTCTGAACCCATAAGCGAGATGGTATCTCCAAAACTTGCCACTGTGTCATGCATTGTTCAATATGTGCTTTAGGATTAGAATCTCCATTGAAAAATTGCACAACTTGGAAATCTGTTTGTATCTCTAATTCCAGATGCTCCTTATCTTGAAATCTATATTTAATAGATTGATTCACATTGTCCCAATTTCAGCGTAAGGATTTTTGATTGGCCCACCATCTGGCAGGGGTGTCTTGGAGGGATAAATCCAGTACTGAGATCCTTTGATCCTCCACTACCTTTTCTTCCATGCTGAGCAAAAAAATGTCAAGTCCTAAGGTACCATCATATCTTGGGTGTTCTCTAACCTCAATTCCAACCCATCTAGTTTCCCTAACAATTGCACATCTCCTTGAGAATATTTCGTATGAGCCTTGCTGGAAACTATCAAATGCTAGTTCTAAATCTTCATCCGTTGATTTTATACTCCTCCAACTTATTGATCCATCAATAGTAGGATTTATGTAATCTTCTATTTTTCCTACTATTATAGTGTACAACTGATCCAAGTCTTCTCCCTCCAAATTGTTATCTATTGGCTCCATGTATTTGGGCCCTACGTACGGATCCAGTGGTTGAACCAATTTTATTCCATCTGCCTCAAATGCCATAGTGTCTTTCTTTAGGTCAATCAATGCATAGTTATCATAGGCCCAATCAATACCAAGTAGTGTAGGATAAGGGTCCTTATCTCCCATGATTTCAATCACCTCAAAATCAACTACAGTCTTCACTTCCGCAACATCTATTTCCACATTCTCTACTCTTCCTATTGGGAAAATACAATATTGGTTGGCATTCTTAGCTGGATTGGGGAATGTGTCAACCAGGGTTTTCCTAAGGCTTCACAAGTCTTTTTAGGTAGTATGTTAACATTAGATCCTAGATCTAGCATAACATCCTTAATCTCAAATTTGTCTAGTTGGGATACTAGTCTAAACTCTTTTCCAGTTCGTTCTTTCCTTCTCTGCACTCTTTGAGTATTCTTCTCAGGAAGATTAGTGCTTATTATTTCTTTTGTGGGTTCTTCATTCCCTAGAACTAGGTATAGTGCATTGCACAACTTTTTTGTTAATTGGTCATTCCCAAGACTATCCAAAAATAACTGAAACCAAAGGTCGACTACATTTTGTGGTTTCTCAGGTTGTCTCAGTGTGACTACAGGGTTTCTAGGTGCAGGGGGTGAAGTAGGGAATTGAGAAATATTAGTGTAAACAATAGGCTGAGGGGGTTTCTCTTTCATCTCAGGGCTAGGTATATTCTGAAATACTTCTATGGAATTTTTAAAGAACAACTTATATTTCATAGGATCATACATGTCTTCCTTAGGTGCTGCTTTATGGATCCGAGGTAAATTATCAACATCGGCTCCAGTCTTTTCGCATCCTCAAGTGACGATATTAAGGTTGGGAAATTGCCCTCTAATAATTCTCTTGATTTCTAAACTAATGAGGTTAGTTCCTTGTTGAAGTACCTGATCTTCCAATTTTGCAATAAGTTCTAGGTAATCTTCAATTGCGTTCCCATTGGTTCTGCAATGAGAGCACCATGGCCGCCTCAGATGAGGACAGTCTCTAGCCATATGGCCTTGCTCATCATAGTTGTAGAATCTAATTGGACCTCTTTCCCTGGTTCTTCCTCCTCTAAAGTCTCCTCCTGCTCCACCTCCTCGACCTCTTCCCAGTCCCTGAGGGGTTTCATTCACCCTGAATGTTGTTCGATCCAACCTGTCCACAAGTGCATCCAACTCTCTACATTGATTAGTAGTATGTGTGGTAGATGCAAAAAACTCACAATGTACAATATTTGGTACTATTGAATACTTCTAAATAATGGGGCACTATCTCGGCCCATGCCCATGGATTCGGAAAATATCAAAATACTCAACTGTTGGTGCTGCTTGGATACTTGGAAAATCATCATATGGGGTAGGTTTATGGAATGGTAAATTCACAGATACTTGCGCAAATCATCCCGTGGATCCTAGTGAGGGTCCCATCGGATTCTGAGGAGGTCCCATTCCCCTCATTCGTGGAAATTTATTCACCAAATGTCCTTCTGTGTAACATCCGATACACCAGACGTGTGGTCATCCTAGTCTAGGTATCGTTAATTTTTGAATATTTTCTGTAAGTGATGATATTTGTCCCTGTGGTTGCACCAAATTTTCATCTGCTGGGGGTCTGGTCACTTTCAGGCTCCCCGGATATCCTGCCATGGCTTCAATCTTCATTGATTGTTCCAAGGCATCTGTCAAAGTGGCTATCCATTATTGCATTAGAAAAATCCATGTCGAAGGTAGAAATCCCTTAATATACCATTTTTTTTGATGTTCCTCATGAATTGGATGCGCTAACCTCCCTATAACGTCTTTAAACTTCTGGCTATATTCCCAAGCTAATTCACCTTCCCTTTGCTGAATCTTGTGCAAATCAAAAAGAGCTTATTACTTTTGAATGAGGTTTCTTAAACTTCGCTATGAACCTTGTCCTTACCTGGTAAAGTGTGAACGCTTGACCTTGCATTCCTAACACTCTTGGCTCAATAAGATTCATGTACCATTTGAAAGCACGACCTCTCAAGTTAGTCTGGAACTTAGCCAATTTATTCGCATCCGGAGTCCCTCTGGACCTCTAGATTGCTTTACACAAGAACCAATGTTGCTCAACATCTTCATCTCCCTTACCCAAAAATTCTAGGTATCGAGCAATTGAACCTTCCGCATGATCGACCATTGTTGATATTTCTTCTCTTATCAAAATAAAACCTAACGATCCTGGTTGCGACCTACCAGGGGATCCCAATATCCTTCCTGTACTCGCACTTCCTGGTTATGACTTACTAACTAATTGTACTGGAAGAGAATTAACATAAGAAGGTAGTATTGAATTTACCACTTTTATAGAAGACACTTGGGGTATGGGTGATTCAGGGCTGGCGCCACTGGCTTTGGGGCGCGTTTATTTGATCTGGGGGGTCTCGTTCTTTTCCTTTATAGCGGTATTTTTAGTCGGATTCCCTATCTTTCCTGGCATCGAGGCTGAATCTTCTCTTTCCTCTTCAAGATCCATGTCGACTTCCTTCTCCCTTGCTTCTACACCTTCTCCTTCTTGTCCACCCTCTTGGTGACTTCTTTCTCTCTGCACTTCTCTATCGCTTAATCTTTGACTGGCCAGTCTTTCCTGTCTACTCATTTTACGCAAATATTTCGTCTGTCTTTCCTCTACTTCTCCTGGTCCGACTTCTTTCCACAACTTATTAGATTGTTTTACTGCTTTCTTTATCTTCCCGTGCCACCACTTCTCAACTATGGTGACTCTTTTCAAGGCTTTCTCATCTCTTGAGTCCATTTCTTGTTGTTTCCCTCATTTGTCAAAGAACGCTCTCCCCTCTCTCAAGCCATGATTCCACCCCAAACTCACCCTACCCTAAGAGAGGGTGTTTATGCTGCCATCTCAGTTGAGGACATAGTTAACATCCCCTCTTCCATCAAGAAAACCTTAATCCATAGGGGGATTTCTCTCAATAGTCTTCCCCTTGTGTCTTTCTTGAAATCCATTTTTTCACGTGAAAAATATTGGTTATTCTCAACCGCAAACTTAATTATGTATCCTTCTAATGTGGTATTGATCCAGAAATCAACCACTCGCATGACTGGATGATCCAGTCGATGAAGTGCTACAATGTTTTATGTATCCCAAGTATAGGTCCTCTTGACTCATTCTTGGAACTCTGGAGCTTCTTGGAGCCTATCTATCCAATGGAAAAGTTCTTCTGGGAACTTAACCTAGAATATCTAGTACTGGTCTGTCGATCTTTCTGAGTAAAAGACTGCCTCCCACGTATCTTTCACAGATTTTCCTCTCAGCTCCGCTTCTTTCCATATGAAGGCGTCACAATTTCTCTCCTACCATTGGTGTATATTAGATCTATGAATCCACAGAAGCATCATCCCTGCAGGTTCCCTTTTAACGCAGGTCCCAACAATGAAACAATTTTGTTGGTGTGGAATTGATCAGACCAGGGTCCTTCTTAGGTTACCAACAAAAGGTACCATGTAGTCTAGAGCACTGGAATTTTCATCTCCTTCGAAGAGAATAAGTCTCACCCAAAGTGCAAACAAGACAGAAGGATAGGGAAGGGCAAGGAGAATACTTAGGTGGGTTCATTGAACCTTCAATATTCACCATGATATTGCGCGAGAAAAACTAACTACAAAATAGATATGAGCTCATACACATAGGAATTGAAGCTAGTTAGGTTGCAAAAAACATCCATACACAGAAACATCATATGGAACTTATGAAGCATACATAAGTACTATAAATATACAAGGCACAAGAATGAACACAGAATGATGCAACATATTTCAAAATTTTGGATCCTTCTTTAGATATTATCATCAGGACTTATCAGATACAACCTCAGAGATACAAAGTAATTCTCTGTCATAGACCTCTGGCACTAGACCCATGTCACATAGCTCTATTTACCCAAAACTGTATATAGATTACATTTACAGAACTAAGACCCAAATTATCAAAATTAGACAACAACAAGAAGATCAACCCAATTGGAAACCTTTTACAATCGTATTCCTCTGATATATATAAACTGAGTAGTGTCTTCTGGCTTTGGGCTCACATGATTTCTTGTTATGTTGCAACTGCTTTTACCTTGCTGGCATTGCGCTATCCTTTTACGCAATCGATTTCTGTTACTTTTCCTTGCTCTGTTGTCCAACTTCTTTTGTAGCTTGCGCAACTCGTGTTAAACCAAAACTAGGACTATAATCTTTCTTGCACAACTTCAAGTCCAAAAAAAAAGGGCCCAACACTAATTAAATAAATGGCGTAGGATGATTTATTTTCTTGTTGTCCCAACATGACTCCAAGATCTGTGTCAGAGGAATCAGTGGAAATGTGGAATGGAAGAGACCAATTCCCCCCCCTCGAGATTGGTGTTTATGTAAGTTTTTCTTTTAGTACTTCAAAATCATGTTGGCAATGATCATCCCAGAAAAATTCAGTATTGGTGAGTAATTTAAATAAACGGGTGGCTATTTTTGTAAAATGTTCTATGAATCTCCTATAATAACTAGCATGCCCTGAAAATATTCTTACATCTTTTAGAGATTTCAGAACTGGGATTTTTTATATGACCTCAATATTTGTTGGGTCAACTTGAATCCCGACACTGAAGATGAAATGCCCAAGAACAATTCCTACTTTCTACAACATATGACATTTAGCATCACTCAAAGCAAGGTTAATTTCTTGGCACCTTATCAAAACCTTTTCTAGATTCTGTAATGCTTGAAGAAACGTATCACCATATACAGAGAAATCATCCATATAAACTTCCACATAATCGTGGATTGGATCATAAAAGATAACTAGAATTTCTCTGTGGAAAGTGGAAGGATAATTACATAGTCCAAAGGGTAACACTCTATAAGTGTATTCCGCCCATGGACATGTGAAGACATTCTTGTCCTAATCCTTGGGTGCAATATGTATATGGTTATAACCACTAAAGTCACTGAGAAAAGATAAATACTTTTTTCCAGCTAATGTGTCTAAAACCTTGTCAATAAATGGATGAGGGAAATAATCCTTTAAAGTGGCTTTGTTAATTTCTCAGTAATCGACACAAATATTCCACTTACCATTCCTTTTGGGTACAATGAAAAGGGGTGAGACTCACTGGTTGTCCAAAATTGGATAGATAAA
Source organism: Picea engelmannii (assembly GCA_009831015.1). Taxonomy (NCBI): domain Eukaryota; kingdom Viridiplantae; phylum Streptophyta; class Pinopsida; order Pinales; family Pinaceae; genus Picea; species Picea engelmannii. The sequence continues at coordinate 552,088 of ML781827.1, forward strand.
CTAGGCATCAATTAATTTTTTTAATTCTTCTTTGAAAATTTCTTTGAGAGTGGGGTTCATCGACCTTTGTGGTTTCCTAATGGGTTAGGAATTATACTGAATATAGATATGGTGGGTACAAGTGTCAGGATGAATTCCCTTCATATCTTGATATCTCCATGCAAATACATTTGTGTGTTTTTGCAACATTTTGATTAATTGTTCCTGTTGATAACTGTCAAGTTAATAATTTATATGTAAGAGTTTACCTAAACTAATCTCAACAGAAATTGTGCTTGATTCTTTCATATCAATGGCTATTGCATAAAGTTGTAGTGATGAGGAAGTATTCAAATCATAATTTTCTTGAAATTATAAGATAAAGAAATTATCAAGAGATAAATTAGAATTTTGCAAAGGATCTAAATAGACCAAAAAACTCTGAATCTAATCTTCTTCAATGAGTGCTTTGAATTGCAAAATATGATCTACTGTAGAAATGGATTGAACTATTGGTAGTGTCTAACCATGCAGTTTTTTCAAGTTCATGAGAGGATTTTGTGGGAGGATATAGAGTTACATTTTTCACTGAGTTTCCATGAGAAATAAGCATGTTCCCGAACCTACAACCGATAAATGCATTTGTGGTGGCCAGCCATGGCCTTCCTAAGATCAAGAGATGAACCCCTGAGGGATTTTTGGGATGCAAGACCATAAATTCAGCAGGATACTGCCATGATTCTAAGGAAACAATCACATCCTCTAACATATCCTCATGCTTGATCTTGTATCTGTTTGCTAACTCTAAAAAAATGGGTGTAGGGCGAAGGTTAAGTAATTGTAATTGCTCCATGGTATGACGCGCCATGATATTGATGGAAAACCATAAGTCAATAAGAGTGTTTAGTACAAGAACATCATTGATGCATACTAGAAAAATTGGGTTTCTAGGATCTTGATACTTTTCTACAAAGATTTATCCTGACATGAGATTTTTTGATCTCCCCACAAATTGAATTTTTGTTGGTTATATATACTTTCTTATTGGTTTATTTACACAAAGTTCCTTAATGGTATTGGCATAAATATGTATGTATTTAATGGATTTCAATAAAAGGACTTTGGTGCAAACATTCCTTAATTCAGAGACTAAGTCAAATTCAGGACGAACAATTGGTTTCTCCAAGCTTAACCTTTTCGGATAAGGAGGTAAATTGTATGACTAGGGAAGCTCTAAATGTTGGGAAGTTTGCTTTATTTCAACATTATTGTTTATTTTTTTGGGAGTTTCCTCCTCTGACTCTTCTTCAATAATTGTAGGAGAGTTATTATTGATCACCTTACCTGACCTATGTTGAATTTCTTGTAAGTCCATTGGAGTGACCAGATAGGTAGGAAAGGGTTGTAACTCAACGTTGAAAGCATGATGAGATATCTTGTTATTGGGGTTAGGAATTGGTTGAGAAAACAACTGTGTAGGTCTTGGAAGTTGGGTGGATGGAATTTGTAATTTTTGAGTTGGTGTAGATAGTTTTGTTTGTGATTGAGTGGAATATAGAATTTGTTGGAGATATGGTTGTTGTGGATATTGTTGAGGTGGTGGTATAGGGTATGATGGTTGTGGGGGCGTAGGATAGGTATAGGCATGCATGTTCCCATAACTGGATCCCTTCCATCACTGTTTCCAAGGACATTTGTGAACCTATTGTTGGGGCCATACTTTAGAAGGCATAGTAGGATCCAAGAATTGTGATGAATATCGTTGACTAGGAAAATATGAAGTAAATTGATATGTAGGGATTGAAATCATACCTAGTTCCCTAAGTTGCCAAGGTATTTTTGGTGCAAGTGTATATAATTGTTTGGTTGCTTGATTTCCCCCTTGGTACATTGCTTTGAGTCTTAGTAGAGTGGGGCACTATTATGTTGGATGGTATCCTGTATAAATGGCATATATATTAATATTATCAAGAGGACATTCTCTTAGTGGGTGCTTTTGTTTGCATTTAGGACAAAAAATAGAAAGAGTTTCTTTTTCATATTATCGTTTCTTTTTAAATTTCAAAGTATCTAACTGTAAACTAAGAGTACCGGGAAGATCATTTTAAAAATTTCAAGAAACTTTCCTAATTCAACTTTGGTGACACCACTAGTAGAAGATTTAGCAACTTTGGAAAGAGTGTCCCTTGGTACCTTTTTACATATATGTCCTAGCTCCAAGAATATATTCTACACAAATCACAAATTTATTCAAACATTAGTCGAGAGACATCACCAAATCCCATTAAGTTGAGAAAATTTATTGATTCATCTAATAGACCTCTCGAAAAAACGGTTCTAATTGTTTTTAGATCTAACTTGTGTTGTTTAGATCTATGAAGATTATAGAAAAATTTCTCAACATAGTCTTCAAGGATTTGTTCCTCTTTCTGTGTCATTTTAAATATTTCTTCTCTTAATTCCCTAGCCTTACAGTAATCTTGATATTTATTGAGAAAAGTGTTATGCATTTGTTCCCATATTCTAATGGTGTCCCCACCAAGGCCCATAAACCAACGAAGAACTACATATTTAAGGGTGGTCGGGAACAATATTAACCTTTTTGCATCAGAGGTATAATCATAGCTATGATAGAGAATATCAAATTTGAAAATAAAAGAGTCATGGTCTTCGCTTACCAACCCATGGAAGTGAGGTAAGACTGGGGGATTGATATTCTTCATTTGCACATTTGTTTTAGGATCTACTATTGGAAACCCAAAAGTTACCTCTTCAACTCTATGTACTTCACCTCCATCATTGGTATGCATTTCTTCTTCTCCTTCAACCATGTGTATATTCTTGAATGCACTACATTCTGAAAGTATGTGTGGAGATACTGGTTCCGGGATTGGATTGAACTCTTATTTTTCTTTCTTTGGTTGATGATTTGAGCAACTTACTACCCATGCTTCCACTGTAGGGTTTTCTAGAGGAACAATGAGATTCTTAGATGCACTTGTTGTAGATTTATGTTTGGTGGAACTCCCTTTTGGATTCATACCTTCCTGTCCTCCTTTTGTAGACTTTCCTGCCAACACGTTAGTATTTTAAGGAGTCTTTTTATCTGGTGAAACTACACTACCTGTTCCTCTAAATCTACCTCTATTGTCCCTAGCTCTATTCATGCAACACTAACATAGCTTTATAGCTAGTGAAACAATGTACTCACCAAAGTGAATGCGTCTGGCTAGAAACTCTTCGGAAATTCCAAAGAAAAGGTCCCTCTGCGTCTTACCATTCATCATCCTGCCAAGTTTAGTATTCTAGTAATCTAAAGAAAAAAATTACACAAAGAAAAATTGTATTCTAAAGCATACAAGAAAAATAATCCATATAAATGCTACTCCCTTGTAGCATCTCCCTGACAACGACGCCAAAAATGTCGAGCTAATTAATTAACTTAATTGTCCAACATGTAATTATAGATATGGGGATGTAATATTAGATATGCCAGCACTGTATGTGTAGGGACTATGTAGATTTTAACCTTGTACAATATCTACTGCAAACTGATATTCAGTAAAAGAACAAAAAATATACAATGGCAAATACAAACATTACACAAAGATTTTTCCCTAGAAACCCAAACGGGAAAACCAACATATTCTATATTCATTCATAGTGATACATTGTTTACAATACAATATACATATAGGATTCAACGACATCCAAGCCCTAACCCAATGACCTGGATTAGTCAACAACCCTAATTCCTTAACCAAAAATAGAAAACCATCGACAAAGAAATCATGTGACGAAAAAACACTTAAAATATGTGACACATTTTTCGACGTAAAAAAATATGTGACATGTTTTTCGAGACAAGAATGACTATTTAATCTATGAAAAGAACATGAAACTACACTCCTAGCAAATCACAAGACACTCGTTCATTGGGAAACAAAACAAGAAAGTGCCATGCTGATAGATGGTACAATATTTCACTCAAGCATGTCCTTAGTGTTCATGTAAGACATTCTAAGGGAAATTATCATTCCCACATTCAAGTGAAACTATTCTCGTGATTGCAAAATCAAATTGGGCATATAAAAGACTTCCAGAATTTAATCTATTCACACTTTGACAATTGCAAGGAAAGGACTCATTGAGTTAACAATAGAGAGTTTTATAGGCTCGAGTTATGAATCTTGCACTAAACTTTATCCAGTGTTCATCACAATGAAACAAACTCAATTTTGTCATTTGAACTCTGATGAGATTTATGCTACCTTTAATTAAAGCAATCTGATTACTAAATTGAAGGGGAAAAAGGAAAAGAATAACAAAAACAATGTTCGACACACACACACACACTTGCATACAAAATATATATCAAACTCAAGCACTCTAAGTTTGGAATATTGAATCATACAACCATGTATTAATAAAGTCACTAAAGTGATTTGCAATCATGAAATATAAAGATTGTCCGACTATGAATCAAAACTGCAATGAAACTATCCAAATTATGTTTGGCTTAATATTTAATGAAATTCAAATGTTGTTTACATAATGAGTTCATAAACCAAAGAAAAATTACATAAAGACAGATCTCCATGCTTCTAGTGCATTCAAATAATGGAATAAAAGTTATTACAAGGTTGAAATGATGGTGCAATTCCCATCCAAAGAGATCTATTAACAAGATATTACAATGGACATGATTAGAGCATGAACGTTTACAAGATTAATTACATAAACTGAACAAAAATAGACCTGAAATGAAACAAAGAAAATCCACAAATCGCACTTACAAATCTATGCTAATAATATAGAACAACGCTAGCCAACTTGGTGGGCCCTTCCTAATTAGCGTTCCATTGCAAAGAATATTACAAAATTAAAGAAATTGAAACCAAGAATTGAAGTATAAGATCACCAACATTTTATTAATCAAACTCAAATATAGAAGCCGATATAATAGCTATCGATCTCACAGTATGAGTGCTAAAGATCTATTTGATCATATCATGCTTACATTGCATTGCTCAAATGCAGGTTTAAATACAAACATTGCTTCTAATTATACATAAAACGACGTTTGTTCAAATCCCCTTTTCATGCATTGGTCCTATCAATTACATGGAGGAAATATCAATAGGAAATATAATTAAACCTTGAGGTATAAAATTAATTTTGGATTCATTTATGAGATATTCTCATGACATGAAATGCATGGGAATATCTCCTAATTTGGTCCTCAACCGATTTGTTGTTGATGTGTTGTTATGGAGAAGAGGGTTGACTGTGACTTTGATTGTAGCTAGCGCCCTTCTTTACTCGTTCTAGAATCAATGTGAGGAGGTTAGGAGCATGTTGATGCTATTGTAGAGAGAACACAGGTCATGATTTTCCTTCTAGAAGTTTGGAAGTATGACACAAAACAATGTGGGTTACCGAACCTCTGTGTTGGTTATAAGAACTGAGCTCAATAAAATCATTAGTAATAAAACACACTTTTAATCATTCCAATTCATTAAAAACTATGGGTAAACACAAATAAACCATTAATATTACCTCGTGAGACTTTAAATGACCTTTATGAAAAAATGAGTGGTAAGTATGGTGAAAAGAGTGGCTTTGATAGGTCAAAATGGGGTTCATTGGAAGTGAAAATGGTGTTGATTTGGAGACACAACAACCACAAGAAGTCCTGGCCCAAGGTGAACATCGTCTCTGTCAATGCACAATTTAAGAAGTTTTAGTATAGTGGAAGGATACAAGGCCCGATGATGGCACATGGGAGCCAACCACCATTTTTTAGCAATTCCCACATCTCAAACCTTGAGGACAAGACTGATCTTTAAGGGGGAGGGCATGCTAGGGTTCTAACCTCCCTAACCCCTCAAGTAGATAGAATAATATTTTTTTCTATGCAATAAAGACCATCATTCTAAGTAAATAAGGCCTATGCAATAATCTAAAAACCTCTAATGTAAGAAGTCTTACTAGAAGGTTATGCCTCTAGAAAGTTCTTCCTCTAAAATATTCTCAAGAAGATAGAGTTATTATATATAGGGGTAGAAAGCATGAATTTTTTTTTCTTGTGAAATAAATTGTACTCATTATTTTCTCTGTTGGAGGTTTCCCCCTCGAAGAGGCAAGTGAAATTTTCTCTCAAGATAATAAAGGTATCATATTTTGGATCTATTGTGTCATTGTGCTTACTATTTTGTTTATTTTTGCTAATTATTGTGATAACAATTGTGCTAGTTCTCTGTATATTTCCTTCTAGTACCTCACACAATAAGGGCTACAAGATGATGTAGCTACACAAGGTATGTATGCACTCTTCTATCACAAGCCCATATGGACTCCATTTCTCCTCCTAAGTCATGCACTCCACTAGGTCCACTCCCCTTGCATGAACATTGTCACAACCCAAACGTCCCTGATCCAAATCCAAGCCTTCATATAGGGATCCAAGCTACCCCATATTGTCTAGGGACTAATTCCCTCCTCCAAGATGCACAATGATCCTCCTTTTAAGTAAGGCATTCTCCAAGCAAGAAAACCTCTCCATGTGGCCATCATGAAGGATGTTCGCCAAGGTTTCAAGAGAGCTCCAATGCCCAAGGGAAGAATATCAAGCAAGCACCATCGAGATCAAGAAACCATTGAGTAATCTATATCCAATGTGCAAATCCATGACAAACCATATCCCATGTGCAAATCCATCTCAGATCATCCAGGGGTTGAACATACATCATGTACCCTAGATCTCATGAAACACCCCCAAACATGGTGAAAACACTTTTAAGGTAACCCAAAAGCTAACGATTAAATAAAAAAATATAAATTAATTATAATGTGTCCATAACTATCTTCGTTGGACAACATGAAATTTAGATCATTTTTTCTCCTCAATTTCTAATCAAAACTACCAAAAAATAAACAAAATTTGGATTTTGATAGAAAAAGAAATGGGCATATAAAAATAATTCATAAATGGGCATATAAAAAGAATTCCCATCATGCTACCCATTCCAATAAACATAAATCACATCAACAATAAATTAAATGATTCGGGAAATAAGATAAATACTTATCATTGTTCACAAGTTCGTCTTCGAAATTGGATGCAAAGTGTGAGTCACCTTCCAAATATGTTGTGGATGTCATCACAGACCCACTTATGTCATCACAAGACCAAAAGGGTGAAAAGTATGTGATGTCTTTAATTCACATTCATCTTAACCCCCAATGCAAAGATTTAGTTAGTGCTCAGTGAAAACTCCTTTAAGCATCTCACTCAACCTTTAATTAACCATGAATGTCTCCCTCTCGACCATACACAACACGAGGTTTATAATTCTATATCTTTGTTATGCATTCCCTCAAGAAATATTTTTATTCTATTGGTTTAGTGTAGGTAAGAATAAAATAATTTGTTGATTGTTCTTTTGGGTTTTTGGAGATTGTCCTTTGGGTTTTTGGATTGGTAACCTTAGCATAATTTGGTTAATTTTAACAACATGCACAATGACTACAAGTTTCTAAATTTAATCGATCTCTTTTCTCACTTATAACCATGAAGTTATCTTATCCTCTTAGTATTATAAACTCCCTCAACTAACCACAAATGGGATGGGATTTGATGGTGCGAATTGGTAGTAATGATAGACATGAAAAACATGTATATGGATAATGTATTTGGTTTCCAAAATGGAAGAAAAAAGCTTGCATGAACAAAATTGTGGATCATATATATTTTCACTTTCTTAAGACCACGCGTTTCCTTTAAGTACAAAGTAGATTTGGTATGACCATGTGAGGTATAGGTGAGTTATTAAATACACATTGAGTTGGCTAGTTGAGACTATACTTGCACCAAGCCTACCAATGTCTCTTCTCTTCCTGGTGTATCCTTTAGGCACGTCATAATCTCCACTGCTTTGACCTGCGTAGGCACCTTCTCTTGGGTAAGAGATATTTATATATGGGGAAGAAAGCCCGTAATAAACCATTCTCTATGTTGCATATCCTGGATATGGAACACCATCCTATCCAAAAAAATCTTGAATCATTGATCATAATCCCACATAGTTTCTCTTGGTTTCTGCTTAATCTCCTTAATCTCCAACATGACATTGGAAAGTACATAATAGACTAACACATGGTAGTATCAATATAATTATTTTAATTCCTTTGGACCATGTTTCTTCCCCTCCCATCGGCTCATAGCTCCTTTGTTCTCTTTTATAACCTTTCGGGTGGTTTTAACATTATATTTCATATTTGTTTTTGTAAATAACAAAAGATAGACATGATAATCAAATTAAGTATACTTCTATAGTTAATCCATTACCTATTTAGGAAAAGAAGTTGTAGAATAAATTTACATCATGAATTCATTAAAACCCATATCATAAGGCTCACCACCCATCAAAATAAGCACAATATAACCACATAACATAAACTAATTGAATATAATCTAAGGTCCAAACCCAGGGTATTGCATTCCTGCCCCCTTTACATCATCACTAACATTAATGTGGCCTTAATATTAGAAAAAAAATGTGTATGCATCCATCATGTGATCCAGGTGGATATCAGTGGCTACCCACCTTCTCCATCTAGCTCAAAACAATTTTCTGGTAATTTTGGCAATTTACTATTTTTAGCAATTTTTAACTTCGGGGGCTAGTTTGAGGGCCTAAATGATGTTTTTTCACGATCAGGCCTCTCAGTGATAGCCTAAGTCTCTAATTTATCCCCCAAAATGAATCTCCTCATCAATACCTTTCCAATGAGATATTGTGCACCCTAAATGAAGATCGTATGCAAAATTTACGACCCTAGGAAGTTAATGTACTAACTTACCCCAACGGGGCCCACATGACTTTTGGCACTTCATCTCCCAGGGTTAGGTTTTTGAATTTATATGGTTTTGGAATTCATATTTATTGTAAAAATGCCTTCAGAGCCTCATTGTACTCATCTTCTTGCGAATGAGTGCAACCGTCACATCTCTTCTCAGAGATAAGCCGCCACCATTCCAACAAGCTTGTTTCTTACTAGTGGGCTTAGAAATAGCACAGGAAGTGTAGGACCTGATATATTTGTTGACATCCTACCGAATTTTTTGATAGTATAAATGTTATTGCAACACTGCCACTGTCTTTTCAATGCCAAAGTGTCCTGCTACCCGACTGCAGTGGGCTTCCCAAATCAACTTTGCGTGCTCACTTGATGGAACGCAGAGATGGCCCATATGGAACAACAATCCGTCTTGGAGATGGAAATTAGTGATGACTGAGTGTGTTCCCAACATTTTGTAAATGTTGGAGAAATCAAGGTTTGTTTCATAGAGTTGGGGCCACACAGAGGTTTCTGGGCTGCAAGAGTCTAGCACTGTGGTGAGTGCTACAACTGGAGGTTGGCTGAGGCAATCAACGACTTGGTTGGTGCTTCTTGTTTTGTACTTAATGTTGAGGTGGAAATGTTGTAAGTATGTGGACCACTTTTGATGGTGGTCATTCTGCAATTTTCCTTGGGTCTGCATGAACTGCAAGGGCTTATGATCAGTGTGGATGACTGTCTCTTTCCCAAGAATGTAATGCCTCCATTGTCGGCAAGATTGCACAATGGAGTACATTTATTTGTCATAAGTAGGGTACTTATAGATGACATCTGATAGTGTCTCATTGTGATAGTCCACAGGGTGGTCATGATGAGTGAGAACTGCTCCCACAACATAGTCTGAAGCATTTGTCTCGATATCAAAGGGTTGTTGTAGGTCAGGTAATGAGAGTACTGGTGCTGAGAAAAAACGCTGCTTCAAATCATCGAATGCTTGTTGTTGAGACAGAGCCCAAACAAATTTTTCCTTACCACCTCCTCTGGTTACTTGGTTGAGGGCCCATGCAATATGGGAGAACCCCAAAACGAACCTATGATAAAAATTGGCCAGGCCTAGGAAACTTCGAAGCTCAGTGAGTGTGGTTGGTGCTGGCCAATCACAGATAACCTGGATTTTTGATGGATCCACATGTACACCATTCTGATCCACGATGTAACTGAGATATTGGACCTGGTCCATGCCAAAGGAGAATTTTTCCAAATTGGCATATAACTTGTGCTATCACAGGGTGTGCAAAACCTATTGAATGTGCTGCAAGTGTTCCACCCATGTCTTGATGTAGATGAGTATTTCATCCAGATACACCACTACAAACATATTGGTGAAAGTTCGCAGGATATCATCCATCATCCTCATGAAAGTCATTGGAGCATTTGTCAAGCCAAAGGGCATGACCAACCATTCTAAGAGACCTTCTTTCAAATTGAAGGCGGTCTGCCATACATTTGTCTGCTCGATTAGGACTTGGTGGTAGCCAGACTTTAGATCAATCTTGTTGAAGTATTTCCCCCCCTTGAGTTGATCAAGGATATCGTCCATTCAGGGAATTGAGTATCGATTCCTGACTGTAATTTTATTTAGGGCCTGGTAATCAATGCAGAGTCTCCAGGTCCCATCTTTCTTTTGTACTAGCATGATTGGGCTCCCACAAGGTGATGAGTTGGGATGGATGTGGCCCATGTGGAGCAGTTCTTGGATCTATCTCTTGATCTCCTAATTCTCTAACAAGGAGCGACGGTATACTGGCCTGTTTGGTAGCGGTGCGCCGGGGGTCATATCGATGGGATGCTTGACCTGACAGTGCATAGGTACCCCAATCGCCGAGGCGAATATATCTTGGTATTCCTACATGACCTTATCCACTTGATTTTGTTGTGTGGAGAGGTTGGGTGCGGAGGTCCTTGATGTGGCTGCAATCTTCCTCTCGTTCTGAGAGTGAATCATGAAGAAGACAAAATTCCCAATTTTTTAGATGACCTTCTTGCATTTATTGGCAGAGATCAAGGAAATAACACTAGGTGGGATGGCCTCAAATATCTTGTACAATTTCCTGTTCAAAGTAATAATAACACTATGAGGCCTAGATTCATATACAACATGACGTTTTTCATAAATAAGTTTGTGCCAACAGAACATCACAAACTTAAAGAGGAGAAACATCACATATTACCTCATCTTTGAAGGGCTTGATGTCGTACGACAGGAAAAACTGTTGGCTAATGCAGAGGTTTCTTCCTTGGCGGAGCCATCCAGTGGTGTAGGGATGTGGGTGCGGTGTTGTTGGCACAACTAGTCGCTTGATGAACTTTGCTGAGATGAGGTTCGTCTGACTACTGCTATAAATGATGAATTGTAGTGGGGTTTCCCTTCACCCACATTTGTGAATGAAAAATGAGCTTACCTTCCTCTGGCTCATTCGATTCACTAGGCTGGACCTTGGTAGTGGCAACGGTGGCACTGGGTTCTGCATTGATGATCCATTTTCCCCTTTCTGGTTCAGACTCAGAGTCTGACCCCTCATCTGAATCAGAGGCTTTCACCTCAGTCACCATTAACTTCTTTGAGTGGCAATCAACATTGTTGTGCCAGGGGATCTTATGGTAGTTGCACCACTTCCCGGTATATTTCTTCCTCTTTTCGGTGTCCCTCTTTTCTTGCGGCCTAGGCAGGTGGTCCTGAAGCTATCCATCTTTGATTTGTTCTTTTTTCTGTGGGTTGGGGCTGCCTTTTCCCTTCTTTTTCTGTGAGGGGTTTCCTATCCCAAATTGCTGCGTCTTTTGTTTGAGCTTCTTCTCGATTTTGACAGCATATCGGTAGGTCGTGCCCAAGGATGAGATGTCTAGAAAATCCATTTCGGCCTTGATGTATCTGTGCAGACCACCACAATACTTGAGCACCAGATGTCACTCAAAATATTTGATACCCAGCTTGGTGCGCAAGGTATGGAAGATATTTGTAAACTCTAGAATGACTTGGTCTCTTTCCTTCTGCATTGTGGTCCATTGATCTAGATGGATATCGGTGGCCACCCACCTTTTCCAACTGGCTCAAAACAGTTTTCTGACATTTTTGGCAATTTACTATTTTTAGCAGTTTTTCAGGTCCTGAACTTCTGGAGCCGTTTTGAGGCCCTAAACGATGTTTTTTGGGGTATGCTGCGGCAGCAAAATTTCATCATGAAATTTTGTTCAAATGTTGTAGTCCTCGGATATATATTTCCATTGAGGTATTATATGCCTAAAACGAAGATCGTATGCAAAAGTTACGACCCCGGGAAGTTGATGTACTCACTTACCCAAACGAGGCCCACATGACTTTTGGCGCTTCATCTCCTAGGGTTAGGTTTTTGGATGTCTAGGATTTTTGGCATTCCAGTTTATTGTAAAAAGGCCTTCAGAGCCTTATTGTAATCATCTTCTTGCGAGTGCGCGCTGCCGTCACATCTCTTCTCAGAGATAAGCCGCCACCATTCCAGCAAGCTTGTTTCCGCTGCATTTTACAATTTCAGCTTATTTTGTTATTTAATAGAAAACCAGTTTTAATGTATCTCTGTTATTTTTGTGTTAAGCACCTACTAATAATCGGTATTCATTTCGTTTTGCTCATAAAATCCGGATCATCCATTTTGTATACAGGTCGTCATAACTTCCGACAGGGTAGTACTGTTCTTTAATAACATCCTTGAATGACTCCCAGGTGACCATGACTGTAAATAATGAGGGTTCCTCTGTTTCCTTCTTCTCACAGAAAGTCTCCCACCAATATTTGATGTGGGGAACGACTTTTAGGAGCACAAAATAATATTTTCTCTATTCGAGAAGTTATGAACAAAAAAATACCCTTCTAGCAAATTCAACCATTTGTCTACGATGTCTGCATTTATCTGTCCTTCAAATATAGGAATATCAAAGTTGATTTGTACCTTGAAAGGGGTGACTCTATCGCTTGAGGAATATGCGTAGCCTGTTGGTAGTTGTCGAAGGATTTACGCAAAATTATCCATCATTTCATTCCTCTGTTGTGTGAGGGCTTCCTCGAGTAAAATTTTGAAAGGATCTCCTATCCCGTCATCTTTATGTTCACCCGCCATGAGAGGTCGCTTGGGTGTGCGAGAGATTTTTTCCTCAAGAGAAATAACCTCAAGCCCCAATTCTTTGTACCCTGACCTCATTGGGGACATGCATTAAAAACGACAAGGAGTAGACCGCTCTGATATCACTGATCCAGATTTTATGAGCAAACCAAAGTGGATGAAGATTATTATTAATATTTAATACAGAAAAATATAACAGGTATGTGATAAAACAATAGAGATACAATAAAAATGGTTTTTATTAACTGAGGAAATAAGATGAAACTGTAAAATGCAGCGGAAAACAAGCTTCTTGGAATGGTGGCGGCTTATCTCTACGAATGGATGTGACGAATGCACTCATTCGCAAGAAGATGAGTACAATGAGGCTCTGAAGGAATTTTTACAATAAAGATGAATTCCAAAATCCTATACATCCAAAAACCTAACCCAGGGAGATTAAGCGCTAAAATTCACGTGGGCCCCATTGGGGTAAGTCAGTACATTAACTTCCCAAGGTCGTAACTTTTGCATACGATCTTCGTTTAGGGCACACGATAGATCGTTGGAAAGGTATTGACTAGGAGATTAATTTAGGGGGCTCAATAAAAGCCTTTAGCTATTATTGAGAGGTCTGATCATGAAAAAATGTCATTTAGGCCCTCAAACTGGCCCTCGAAGTTAAAAACTGCTAAAAATAGTAAATTGCCAAAATTGTCAAAAAATTGTTTTGAGCCAGTTGGAGAAGGTGGGTGGCCACTGATATCCACTTGGATCATCATGACATCCTACAGGTCTCATGTAGTCTCCTTTGGGATATATATCTTTATTTCACCTTTACTTATTCTATAAATCAATTTTGTAACAACTTTCTTGTTGAGGATGCATAATGGATTTGTTTAGAACTTTCCCTGTGGTTTGAACTAGATCAAAAGTCCAATAAAATTCACAATTAAAATCATGTATATATTTATTGAGAAAATAAACATGAAATACATTAGTAAGAGATGTAAGTTTGTATGTACCAAGTCTTATCTTATTTACAACTTCAAAAGTCTCATAATATCTAGATGCCAGTGTGGCACAAATTCTAATCTATAACAAGATATTCTTTGGTCTCACTATGATTAAAAAATGATCCCCAACATTGAGTTCTCCATGTACTCTATAAATTATATTTTTGTCTTGTGATGCCTTTATATTTTATCTGATTCCCACAACTTGTTTTCCCATTTCCTTGAGCAATTTTGTCCCAAGTATAAATTTGTCTACTAGATTGTCTCATCTTACTAGAGTATTGCATTTATTTCCATAAAAGGCTTCTAGGGAATCATTTCGAAGGATGCATGATTCCCATTATTCTATGAAAAATCCATCAAGTAAAACTAATCTTCCCACATGGACAACTTGTCAATCAGATATATGTATAAAATGTCTTGGCCAATAACTTGGTTTACCCTTTCTATTTGACCATTAGATTGTGGGAGGTTGTTTATGGGTCAAAATTTCCCATTCAATAGAAAAAATTTGACCTTGGTGAAAAGTTCCAATTAGATCACTCCTTGTTTGGTGTAGGGAACCTATGTAGATCCTAGCCCAATAGTCAGAACTGAGTTGGGGTTCATTGGTTACTACCTTGTTCATTTCTTAAGGCTTTCTACTCTACTAAAATGAAAATAAACTAATCTATGATGCATGAATGTGAATGTAGGTGCCTAGACATGACTAACAAAAACGATGAAGAAAACACAAAACCAAACATGTTACCATCATTATGCCTAAAAATAAGTTGACAGAGAAAATGAAGGCGAGAAAATGGCTACCAAACCTAGAATAGTCTAATATTAAACACCTAGTTACAATTATGTTCTTATAGATTTAGACAAACAATTTGAGAAAATAGAAATAAGAATGTAAAATTTTAAACATGAGAATAGTCTACATTGTAAGGTACATTCTTACAACAATTTCAATGCTCAACAAATATATAGGAAGAGTCCACAACATCCACAACATAGAAATCCAATTTCTCTAAAACATAGCTTGGCCAAAAATGACTTCTCCTCATTAGAAATTTCAACATAATTACATGAAAGGTCCAATAACCAAAAACCCCTTCTTTGTGAATTCTCCAATATTTATAGATTTTTACAAAGTAACTGTATTTTCTTACCCCCAAGTGGCATTTTCAATTTTATTTTTAAGGAGTTTCCCCTTTCCCTTTTGTCATTTCAATATTTAACTTAATATTGCAAGGTGTTTCATTTTATGATGTCCCATTTACATTTTCTTTCGCTAGGAAAACTTTATCAGATTAAATAGCGCCATAAAGTCTCTTTAGAGTTTGTTTCCCTATTTTACAATTGCTATTTGTCTTTTTCAGTTTTATATTTATGGAGGGTAGTGCATAATGTTTTTCACTAGAGCTAAAGGTGATGGATTTCAAAATGAAGAATGTTGGCTTCATGAACTTCGATGACAAGATATGTTTCTTTTGATGCAAAATTGTCATGGTTTGTTTACAGTCCTTATTTTTCTTGTCAAACCTACAATCCTACACTTCTTTATATTCCTTTAATTGTTTATGAAAATATTGTTTTGATTTACATCCTACAATTTTTTTTATGGTCTAGACAAAATTTACAATTTTTTTTTTTGTTAATACGTACACAAGAAACATCTATTAGATCTCTTGCTAGATTACCTCTCAAGCTTTGTAAAAGTGTCAAAAGAGAAGAAACTATTCATTGTTTATAAAAATATTGTATTTGATTTACATCCTACAAATTTTATATGTTCTATACAAAATTTGCAATTTTTTGTTGTTATTAATACTTACACAAGAAACATCTATTAATTCTTTTGCTAAATTACCTCTCAAACTTTGTAAACGTGTCAAAAGAAAAGAAACTACTCATTTGATAAAATATTCACATCAATCAATTCCTTGTTACTACAAAGCCTCTGCAAAACCTTTCCAACAAATTTTGTATGTTCTAGACAAAATTTACAATTTTTTTTATTGTTAATACTGTTAATATTTACACAAGAAACATCTATTAAATCTCTTGCTAAATTAAAACCTCTGCAAAACCTTTCCAACAAATTTTATATGTTCTAGACAAAATTTACAATTTTTTATTATTAATACGGTTAATATTTACACAAGAAACATCTATTAAATCTCTTGCTAAATTAAATCTCAAGCTTTGTAAAAGTGTCAAAAGAGAAAAAACTACTCATTTGATAAAATATTCACATCAATCAATTCCTTGTTACTACAAAGCCTCTCCAAAACCTAAAAATAGAACGAATTTGATAAAAAGTCATTCATCATTGACGTACCTTGAGACACTTTGTTTAACTTCATAAACCAAAATGACATGATTGTGAATTCTCCGTTTTCAAGTATCATCAAACAAGTGTTAACTTATTCCATTCTCCCCTTAATTCTCAAATCTCATTACTTAAAAAAAATAATGTTTTTCTCTTTACCTTTTCTTAAGCCATCATAAATGGAAAGAAGGAAAATTTTATGTGCTTTTCAGCTTCTACTTTTAGTCACAAAAAGGAGGTTTGATTATAGTGAGGGAATTATTTGTCTTTTTTCTGTTATGTGTTCATCATGTAGTGAATTATTATTTTTGGAGCACTTGGATTATATAAAAATAATCACTCAAATTTGTAGATCTAATAATTTTCTGTCGGATTTCAGAAAATGTTGACGTTATCTTTACATCTCCTAATTATGCCAAAAGACGTACACCTATTGACCATGAACACATTGAATAGGCTTTTAGTGCTTAATCAGTTTTGTATGGACAAGATTAAATATTGATGGAATATTCTTAGTATTCCCAATAAATCAATGGTTGTGATTTCAACCACTAACTTCCTCACTATTATAAAGACATTAGTTTACATAATACACCAAAATACACTAGACAATAAACCAATAATTAGTTTATATGGACATTAGTTTACTTTTGCCACGTATGAGTGATTAGGGTTTCATTTTCTAGGCCAACCTAAACCTTTGGCCTTCACCAGCCACGTTTTGGACACACTGCCTCCTTTCAGCCAACTCCTTTCGTCCACCTCTAAGGGGTTCAGGTTTTGCAAGCCTTCAACGTTTACCAACTACGAATTTGTGGCTGTGCTAATTTAATTCCAATGAAAAAACCATTTGTCTTTTTCGGCCATCGGTTCACCATGTAGCGAATCGTTTCCTTTACATCTCCTAACCTTATGTTCGATTTCAGGTGTTTATTCAATCAATCCAGTTGCTTTCTATACCCAAAAGAGTTGAGAATCTTAATGCATTCACAATACTATTAACCATAATCCAAAAATCTGCGTTTTAATATGAGATGCTCTCAGAATCGGGTCATTTGAGATCATGGGCAATCGGACTTTTTAATCCGGTCGAGGTTTTGGGTTTTGAAAGTCAACATAGTGTGTATTGTAAGGAGTTTACTGTTTCAGAGCTGAATTTTTATCACAGTCACAAACTTTCCATATGTTGGAGAGACACGACGCAAACTTTAAAAGCTTGTACTTTCACGTAAATGCGATGTGTTCGAATAAAACCAAAAGATGGAACCGAGGCCACGACGACTCTGCGTGGAGATTCATAGTATGTTTTAATCGAGCCAGCCAAAGATCTATGTCATTCTCAGTATTCAGTCAAAAAGCTGATAGAAAGTTTCTAGCTATCCTAGCTAATTTAACCACTGATACTTTCTGCGCATACTTTTTGTTTTCCTTAGTTTTTTCTCGAGCATTATACCATTCTATTGTCCTCTCACTTTTTTCTTCTCCATCATCGTCACGGTCAACAGTTTCTATTTAGATGTCAACAGTTTGAGTGGATCTAATGGTTAAGAACACATGTTTCAAATCTAGAAGATAAAGTATGTATATTTCTATAGATTTTAACAGTCTAAAGTCAAATTAGTGGATTTAGTTAAGAACATATGTTAAGGTTTTGAGTGGATCTAATGGTTAAGAACATATGTTTCAAATCCAAAAGATAAAGTATGTACATTTCTGTAGATTTTAACAGTCTACAGTCAAATTACTCAAATCACTGTGGGGAGAGATCTCTTGTCCTACAAACAAGGAGATCTCATTCAACAATTTGGTGTTTAACTTGAATGTGACCTTAAAAGTAGATTATTGTTATTATTTTATTAGTCCAAAACCGTGCACAATAGTGACAATCATTATACCCTCAAAGCACAATGTAGTGAGCCAATCATTGACTTACTGCCTTTTCATCCCATCCCTTAGATGATAAATAGTATGCATCAACATACATAATACACCAAAATGCACTAGACAATAAACCAATAATTGACTTAGTGCCTGGTGCTTAATATAAACCCTCAATAAATCTTTTAACTTCTAAAAAATCCCTCTCCTAATATAATGTATAGAGATGTCTAGAGACCACCAATTGTAAAGTAATATCCAGAATTGATATTGCTACACACACAACACCTTGATCTGTATTGTATATTAATATGAACACAGTTACAAATATAGTTACAAATAAGTTAGGGAGGTTAGTATAACTTACCAACTCCTGTAATTATAGATCAATTAGTTAAGGATGTAATTAGCTTATTTTCCTTAACATTCCTCCTTAATTACATCTGGTAATAACATTAACTAAAACTATCACTATCACGAGCTTCCCTTAAGATTTTTTCTCATCTTTGATAGTTTTTACAATGCATTAGAATCTCCCTTAAACATAACTTGATTCTAACCATCTATGAGATTTTTTTTTATCTCACATTCCCCTTGGTAATTGAAGATTGAAATTCTATGATTCACCATCAAGCTTAGATACGAGTATACATGCTACCCATGTATCTATACTAGTGGTTCATTCCACAACTTGATGTATCATCTTCTCTATTCATAAGAGGGATACATGCTACATGATCACATACTAATCTATGTAGGCATGACTCAACAATGATTACAAAACATTTGGGGAATACAACTTGTGATCAGGATTATTTTCGGAACTAAATAAAAACAGAGATTTACAATGAAATACACATAAAAATTGCCAGAAACAGAGAAATACAACAATACATGATTTCCATTAATAAAATAAATGTACAAAGACTATAAAAAATATAGAGTGCAAGACTCGCCATAATGGTAGCATCTTTATCTCTGAGAAGATATGTGACGTCTACACTCATTCGCAAGAATATGATTACAATGAGGCTCTGAAGGCCTTTTTATGATAAACATGAATGCCAAAATCCTAGACATCCAAAACCTAACCCTAGGAGATGAAGTGCCAAAAGTCATGTGGGCCCCATTGGGGTAAGTTAGTACATTAACTTCTTGAGGTTGTAACTTTTGCATACGATCTTCGTTTTAGGTGCATGATTGTCCATTGGAAAGGTCTTTTCAAGAAATACACATTATTCTGTCAAACTCTGACTCCGTCTATAGTTTGACTGTGGAAAGCCAAGAAAACATTGTTTAGATCCCTAAAACGATCTTGGAAGTACAAAAAGATGTACTGACATGAAAACTTCCAAAATGAACCAGTTGGAATAGGTGGGCGACCACCAATATCCACCTAGATGTTATGTACATCTTCAGGATAGCCCCGTAAGTGAATAACCCATAATTACAAAGAAATGTCCCCATTATAGAGAAACGTGTTGAACTGAAAACTGTCAAGATGATCCATTTGGAATTTGAAACAGGTGGGTGGCCACCAATATCCACCTTGATCAATTCTCCCCCCTTAGGAAGTAATTCTCTCCCTTGTGTTGAGTTCATGGGGAAGAGAGGAAAGCATTTTTTGAATTTGAATCTTGGTGAGTTGTGTACCTTGTTGGAGAAGTTGTGCTGCTTGGTCTGTGGAAGGCTGTCATGAACCTGTTGTTGGTAGGGTTGAATCTGTTCTACCAACTTGTTGTCTCTAGGATTAATGGGGTCTTGTGTAGGCACCATTGTAGGTGAAGAAACAATATCTTCTTTCTCTTATGAAATCTACTTCTGCTGGATAGAAGGTGTTGAGGCTGCAGTGGTTGTAGTGGCATTCTAGGCATCCTTTGA
>ML781828.1:11851-39150 GCA_009831015.1 Picea engelmannii
CCTAATTATCTCTATGGCTACAATACATTCCATCCCCCTTATGAAATAATTGTCCTCAATGCTTTTTATGAAGGTGTACAACCGTATACCAGGGTCCCATGGATAAATGTGGACCATAATGCTGAAGTAGGCTAGAGAAACATGGTCCCATGTAGGAATGCGAGCCACCATGCTGAAGTAGTCCAACCACCACTATAAACCTAGGTCCCATGTCCAAGTGGTCATGTGAACTCCACGCTGAAGATATTAGATCTCAATAGACAATTGATTCAAAGGTAGACACTGGTCATGTGGATCTAAATATGAAAATTTATCCACATAGTTGGAAAGGTTTGAAGTTTAATTTGAAAGGAACAATACCACTGTAGAATATGCAATCTGGACACTAATAGTCATAATTGGCTCCCGATTTGTTACATTGATGTTCTCTACATAAGGTGGAGTAGAGTCATCATATAAAATATGAAAGTGGTTTTCATCCCATAAATGAAAACTATCCATATACCAATTATCACATTCATCCTCATAATAATACCAAGCATAGTTGTCTTGAGTGTATTCATCACTGATAGCCTACATAATATACCATTCTTGTCGCGCCATGTGAAATATTGTCTTGATGTCTGCCAACTCTCGTTGAAGTTACCCGAGGAGTTGAATATCCATTGGAAACACTACATATACTATAGAAAAATAAATCTCTTAAAACGTTCTATCCAATGGATTTTATCTAGTAGCAATCTGAGCACCCTATGACAATTTATTAGCTATGCAGTCCCGCTGCCATTACGAAGACCCTAGAAAATGACCAATTTTAAATTGAATATATTCACTTCCGGAGCTCCGATTTAAATGATTTGTTTTTTGAAATTGGGTGAAATTGTGATAGGAACTAAAATCAGTAACTTGTTTGGGAAAATTCGGCCACAACTGCTATAGAAATCAGAAAAATCACGTTGTCATCTATAAAAAAACCCTGAAAATTAACAGATTTAAAATGATAGTAACTTCACTTCCCGGAATCCGATTTAGATGGTTTTTTTTTAATATTGGTTGTTTTTCCGAGAGGATATCATATATACAACCAATTTCTGCAAATTCTACATAAAAAACTATAGGAATTGTTCGGAGTGTTGCAACACTCTTTTTCTTCTTCAAAAAATCTGCAAAATAAAAGAATTGTTGCTTCTTGTGGTTGAAGAAAGTGCTATGATACCAATTTTTAAGTACCAAATATATACAAATATAATCACCATGGGAGATACCAAGAACAATATGCAAAATATAATTTATTATTACCAAAACCCTTATGTAAGGGAAACATCATACAATGGATCCTATTATGGAAGGGATCCTCTCTTGTTCACTTACCTCTTAGAGGGGGCAACTTCCTAATGAGATACATGCTCCAAATACAAAACTCATATTATTTTTTATTTCCATTTCATTGCTTGAACCCCTTTATATAGTGCTACCAACCACCTAATAACATTCTAGAGGAGAGACCTTCTAATAATTCCTCTTACATTTATTATGTTCATACTAATATATCTAACTACCATAGTGGGCCTTATTTAATAATATAGTGGACCTAGTCCACCTTACATTGAATGGCCTCCACTATTATCACTATGGGCCCTATGGTCCCACCACTACCTCTCTAGCTACACTACATTACGGGAGGTTCCATCATAACTATGGTACGAGGGGTATTATCCTTTTTAGGGCACTGGGGTCTCTCTACTTAGTTTTATCACCGATTTTATATTTTATGGTAGTAGATCTAGTCTCTCTACTACTACCATAAAATATATATCGATGATAAAACTGAGTAGAGAGATCCTAGTGCCCTAAAAATGATAATACCTCTCATACCCTAGTTATGATGGAACCTCCCTTAAGGTTTTAGGGTTGAAACATCCAAGGTTTGAATGGAACTTAGCCAACAATGATTCCCTAAGATGAATTGACAAGACTTCAAGGTTGGAGCCAAGATATTCATAAGAGGTCCTTGTAGAGGTGTTGAAGATGATAGGTGTAAGTAACCTGAAAGCATGGAAGAGGTGGAGGATCAACATGTGTTTCTTATATGAGCATGTACTTACAATATATGGTTTTAAAGATAGAGGTTCTGTTGCCTGCCCAACTTGCACCTTGTTTTGCATCTTTATTTGAAACACACTATCATATTTTACCCACTGCCTAGTAAGTGTATTCGTCAAATCGATAGGTTTTTGGTGAAAGAGTGTGGTTTTAACCCTTGTTATTTTTGCTCATTATTTCCTTATGTCGAGAATGCATTTTTGTGTGGCTTAATGATTGTTTTTCTTCTTTAAATTCATGACTTCAAAGCATGAATTTAGGACAGTTTTCGTGCAAAATCAGTGCACAAACTCTGTCATGGGTTTCCTTTTCATGGTACAAATATTATCGTTTCTCCTAGCTAAGCTAATCATGTCAAAAGGGCCTATGGAGTTTTTTTATTACAGGTTTAAGAATTCATGAATAATTTATCTCCTAAATATAAGCTCAATATGCAACTGAATATATGAGATTGGTTATGTTTGAGTGTCCTAAACCTATGCCATAAATTGACCTTAAACTAAACCTTATGATTAAATTGTTGTAATATAAGGTTCATAAACCTATTCCAAACTCTAAGTGATCGACCTATCTACTTGGCCCAAGTTTCTAAATCTTATGTCATGCCATATTCTTTTATGATGCTCCTTATCTTTCGGTCGACATTCTGGTTATCTCCTTAATCATAAGAACATTAGGGGGATGTCCTCGATTTTAGGCCAGGGATTCATGGCATACAGATAGGGCTACATGAGTCTTATTTTTATGAACCCAGTTGTTCTCTGCTCTGTGGGAGATAATCAACATTTTGAGTGCGAGATGATTTCAGGGTATCCTCAACTCCTCCTTTTCTCGTTTGGTATTAGGTATGTCGGCTCAACCTTCTCCGATGCTTATGCGTTTACCTTGTTGTGTCTTCACTATTATCGCCCTTATAAAAATTACTCTCTGTGCTCTAGTTCACCCTCATTGTTAATCCTTTCGAACAAATTAATGCTCTTGTAGTATGAATATAACCAAACAACCCACACACTTTGTTAATCCATAACGATGTAACCGATAAGCTCGCCCAGGTTGGTTGGTTAGTTTTCCTCCAGTCTTTTAAGGGGTTTAATTTGGAAGTGGCCAAAGAATTTTCCAAAACCTCCGACGATGCTAGGGTTAAGGTCGAGGATGTCCAGTTCCAGGTTAATGAGGAATTTATCACTCAAGCTACTGGTCTTCCTCGTTCAGGTTATAGATGGTTTAAAAACATGAGGGTAAGGAACATTCCATGGCGGTCTATGTTGGCATATAAGTAGTCGCAATATCATATAAAGGGTATTCCATTGGAATTATTTCACACCATATGCCATGGTCTCCTGTTAATTATCAAACAATTCATAACAAGTGAGGGATGCTATGGTCCGAAATTCTATTTTCATATACGATTACTTATGGTTTTCCTAGGGTTTCATTTAGACTTGCCCTTCTATTTACTCAGAAGTATGAAAAATATGTCTAAATTCTATCAATGCCCAAATCAAAACCCTAAAACCAATATGTTCCATCACGGTCTTATTCGTACCCTAGTTGAGTGTCATCTTGCTAGTGTTGGGGACAGTTGGGAAAGTTTCCTAGTACGAAATCCATTTTTATCCCAACACAACAACCCTGTTGTTGACATTAATCAGGACGCTGAAGAGATTTTACCTCCTTGGACTCTACCACATGAGGTTCAAATTGAATTTCAACTCCACAATGATCCTATTTTGTCATTCGATCATCAAAACAATGCTTTACCTGCGGCACACACACCACTAAAGAAGAATGAGTTTGTTCATAAGAGGTCTTTAGAAACTGTCCTAACTAGTTTGAAGGATCGATTATCAGATTATTCTTGTTACCAATCACAACCTATGTATTCAATGATTGAATATAAATCTAAGGAAAAGAGCAAAAGAATTATACAGTCACACCAAGACTGCTAAATCAATTTTAGAAATAAGAGGGTCGATCGTGTTCTGTCCAAAATGATTTGAAATAGAAATAGGAAAAATGATACCTTGATTCCAACAATCACTATAATGAATCAAGACTCCTCAAAAGACATAAGTTCAAACTGTGAAGAGGACAATCATACCTAGTATGATTTTGTCTCAAATCTACCTCCTTTCCTTCAATATTGTGAAGGGTTTTCAGGCATTCAAGTTGATTTGAAAGCTAAACTTGTGCAAGAAAGACCCTTAGAAACATACCAACAACAATCAATCTCGAATTCAAAACCTAAGTGTTTTCATGACTGCTTAGCATGGGATCAAAGGTATTATACCGATTGCCTATATTTTCAAATGCTCCTAAATCATGTAATGAGGCAAAATAGAGAACTAGAAAAGGATAACAAGAAATTAAAGATTGAAGCACAACAATGCATATCTCATGCAAGTAAAAAGACAAAACATTATTGAGATATTGTTATAAAAAATTCAACAAATGTCAACCTTATTATTGGATCAGAAATGCACGCTTCTTCATTCTCGAATGCTTAATTTGGGTAACAAAATTTTTAGTTTCATTTCTGTTGAGTTTGTTTTATTTAGATTGATTTATATTTTATTTTTTTAGACTAACTACAAAATCAAAGATTCTGTAGCCATTCTTAATTTAGTTAATGAGATTTCTAATTTTATTTAATTTTTATTTTCAAGTCTCCAAAAAGAATAATGGATGTTATATGTGCTACTTTGCCAGTGAAGATCATGGATTTTCTGTTTATTATTATTATTATTAAGTAATAGAATCTATCTCCAAATAGTTGGCAATTTATTTTTGATTATTATAACAAACTTTGTATAAGTTGTTATAAATATTGTTATTATAACTTAGAGTAGGATTTTATTTTTCAACTACTCTATTTTTAAAAATATCTACCTCTATCTATTACACATCAACATTACTCGCTCTGATAAGTGTCGCATGTTGCTCACAAGTGTCACAAGTGTCGCATATTGCTCACAAGTGTCGCAAGTGTCAAGCAAAGCATATTGCCATGATGACGACACTAAAGGGACATTTAAAATGCCTCAAACACTTGATTTGAAGGAAGAGAGATGGTCAACTGAAGTCAAGTATCTCTTGCCACCTGAAAGAATCTTTCAAACTAAGGTTTTAGAAGAGAACGCTCCCCTATATCACCCTTAGGAGCATTGACGCTCCCCTATAAGGTACTAGGGAGCGTTATAACACAAAAAAGCTCTTCTGAAGGAGCGCTGGTGCCCCCCTAAAGCCTACCAGGGAGCGCTATAGCGCTCTGATGGCCTTTTTGAGGGAGCGCTGCCTATTCTGGGCAGTAGTTGATCCATTGAGGAGAATAAGGGGATGATCTTTCAATCTTGGAAGGTAGTTGCATTTGAATTCCTGGTTCAACCATGATCTTAGGAGAAGATCCCTGGCTTAAGGAGGGAAATCCTCAACTTACCCTAAAGATACCTCAAGAGGTTAAGCCTCTCTAAACCTATATAAATAGGATCTATCATGGTGGAAAAGGGGGGAGATAATTGGAAGCATGAAACCTATGATCTCATAGGAAACATACAGTGAACTGGAGGAAAGTAATCAATGAAGTTGCTGTCACCTGGATCGTGGATCTTTTGAGCAAGGGTTAGACAAAGGGGACTTGAAGAAGCTGTCGCATTC
Source organism: Picea engelmannii (assembly GCA_009831015.1). NCBI lineage: Eukaryota > Viridiplantae > Streptophyta > Pinopsida > Pinales > Pinaceae > Picea > Picea engelmannii. Next base: position 17,609 of record ML781828.1, read on the forward strand.
GCATCTATGGTTGTAAGTTACTTCTGTCATTGTTCTCATCAATATGACACGCTTGGCCTGTTTCTTTCTAGTTTGTGTTTAATCTCACATGAACTTGTCTCTGATAGATAGATCTATTTCAAGCTAATATCAATAGAGTAGGAAGTGGTTGTACTATTGTTTGTCTACAGGGCTTATCGAGGAGTGAAATATTGGAGCTCAATTCGGAGCGTGCAGGGACAAACACTGGTAAAAGGTACTTCTTTTCTCCTTCCTTCTCACACACTAGTCCACCTAGATCTAAAAGGAAGTCAGTGACCATGATAAGCACTTTCTGTCTTAGAGTTAAGAGTCTAGCTCTTTGAGGAGGTCTACCTGTCTGCAGTGGAGTCACCAGTTTCTGTTGAAGGAAAATCTCCCAAGATAACTTCAGGGGGTTCCTTTTTCGTGTGTCCATACAGGTCCGAAAAAGAGATAAAAGTCTACCTGGTGTGTTCTTATATTCTCGATCTTGAGAACGAACTAAGATTATGCTCGTGGATGTGATAAGGTAAACAAATGATAAAAACTGCTTACTTCTTCCATTTAGTTAAACAAAGGAAGAGGAACTTACCAAAGGTGAGTCATATCAAGCATGTGTTACCCTCCTCGAGCTCGTTAAATAAAAAAGAGGTACTTGTCTATCTGGATGGGGGAAAATTTGAAAGAAGCAAGGCAAGCAGTCTCTTGAGAACATTACCAAGTAATTCTTAGAGTCTCCCTTGAACATGACACTTTGTCTTTTGCATGCATTATAATCCGCTGAACCTCTGCACTGAGCCAATCCTTTGAGTTTCTTTCACTCCTCTGGGTCACCTGACGTAAGTCACAACATCCACTGCATCATCAAGTTTTGGTCCATGTCATGTTTCTGCTGTTGTGCCTCAGTGTTCAAGGGAAGTATTCGCCTTGAGAGTCATCCATCACAAATATCTTGTCTCAATACCCGTGTTAGTCCATGTTCATTTGATCTACCAATTACATCTCTATGTCTGTTTCGTGTCATTGATGGGGGATACATTAAGGCCCTCCTTCGACGAGCCTATTCCTGTCGACTTCAACACATTATCCAAGAACTAGACTTAGAAACCAGTTAGTACTTTGGGACCTGCATGCCTCAATAGCAGGCCTCCTCACATTTGACAGTGGGTTTACATCATTGATCTCTGATCGAATGATTCCAAGGATGTTCGAATTCATCTCATCCATTCACATTTTTCGGAATGTACTAGAGTACCTTGGGAATCATTGATATTAATGGTGATCTCCCTCGCGCTTGTTAACGGTTTACATCATTGACTGGTAATCAAGTGGCTTCTGCCATGTTCGACATCAGGACATCTATTCACATGGTTAGATTCATACTACATCGCGATTGGTAAGAAGACCCTGGGTTGAGTGATCACTTTGATATGTGCTTTGCCCAGGTTGTGAAGGAATTTCTCTTGAACAATAACACATATATACTGTTACATAGATCCACTTTGTATTGGTCGTGGCTATGTCTTGTCATCTCGTAGATCCACTGTGTATTCTTCATGGCTACGATTAGTTCAGGTCATGTATATATCCACACTGTATCCTCGGTGGCTATATCTTTTTATCAATACAATTATGGATCCGCAGTGTATTTTATGGCAACCATATCTTGCAAGTCTTGATCATTCTGTTACACCTCAATATTGCTCACTTTGATAAGTGTCGTAAGTGTCGCATGATCCTCTTGACTGTCGCAAGTGTCGCATGTCATTCACAAGTGTCGCAAATATCAAACAAAGCATACTGTCATGATGACGACACCAAAATAGACATCTATAATAGCTCAGACACTTGGTTTGGAGGAGGAAGAATGATTAACTGGAATCAAGGAACTTTTATCACCTGAGAAGAGCTCTTAAACCAAGGTTCTGAACGGGAGCGCACCCGTAGATCAGCCTTAGGAGCGCTGGCGCTCCCCTATAAGGTTTTAGGGAGCGTTATAATGCTCCTCTGCCCCTCAAGAGGAGCGCTATCCATATTTGGAGCGCTGTCGCCCCCCTCAAGCTTCCTAGGGAGCGTTATAGCGCCCCGATGCCCCTTTTGAGGGAGCGCTGCCTAATCTGAGGCAGTAGTTGGCTCGTTGAGGAGAATAAGGGGAGGATATTTCAAGTTTAGAAGGCAGTTGCATTCGAATTCTTGGTTCCATCAGGAGATCCCTGATCCAAGGAGGGAATTCCTCAACTTGTTTTAAAGATAACTCAAGAGGTTAAGCTCCTCTTAACCTATATAAGCAGGATCTATGATGGTGAAAAAGGGGGAAGAATTGCTAGCATGAAACCTATGATCTCATAGGAAACACACAGTCAATCAAAGGAGAGTGATCAGTGAAGCTGCTATCATCCAGGTTGTGGATCTGTCGATCAAGGGTTAGACGAAGGGGACTTGACGAAGCTGTCGCATTCGCATCTACGATTGTAAGTACTGCTGTCGTTATTCTCATTAATACGACACACTTGGCTTGTTTCTTTCTAGTTTGTGTCTGATTTTACATGAACTTATCGTTGATAGATAGATCTGTTTTCAAGCTAACACCAATAGAGTGGGAAGCAGTCGTACTTTGTTTGTCTACAAGACTCAACAAGGAGCGAGAGTTCGGAACTCGATTAGGAGCGTGCAGGGACAAACGTCGATTAAAAAGTACCTCTATCATCCTTCCTTCTCACGTATTAGTTTGTGTAGATCTGAAAGGAAGTCAGTTTCCAAGTTAAGCATTTTCTGTCTTAGAGTTAAGGTCTAGCTCTTTGAGGCAATCTACCTGTTCGCAGGGAGATTTTCCTACAACAAAAACTGGCGACTCCGTTGGGGAGTCCTCAAATCGAATTTTTTTTCTTTGATTTCTCCTCATAGACCTTGTTTTACCCCTTTATTGTTTCAGACCTGGTTCAATCCTCTTTTGATTGGTTTCATGAGCTGATTGACTCCCTACCCCATCACACTCAGCCTAATTGTCGAGACTGAAACTACAATTTTTGGATTTTTTGACACTTTTAAGAGTTTTTTACCCTGGCACCCCTGTCCCAGTGTTAACAGAGAACCAACGCTCCCTGAGTGCCTTACACAGAGCGCTATAACGCTCCTTGTCTTTGAAAACAGAGTGCCAACCCCTCTTTGGCCAAAAAACCTTCCAGAATTTCCTTTTTCAGAGTTTTATCTCTGTGTCTCTCTTGTTGGGTTACCTTGTGAGTCAATGCTTCTTCCCTTCCAGCCTCGACATCTGTCTTTTTGAAGAACGAACATCTTTCTATTTGGATTTTGTAGCCTTCTTCACTATTTTTGTTGAGTTTTTTTGTCATTTGGAGTTTGAAACCCATGCATTGTCTTTCTCTCTTTTAACTGAGAAAAAAAACTTTGGTGAAGGTCATCAAAGGCCTACATATCTCTTCATCTTGATTTTAGTTAAGATCATTGTTATTTGACATTCCTTTTGGTGTGAAGTTCTTGGTTTTTCTTTGATTGTTTCTTTTCTTTCGCTTTTCGTTTTGATTACAATGAGAGGGTGTATTGTTTGCATGATTCTTTCGTGTGTTGGTCTGATTTTCATTCATCCAAGAAGACAATTAGCAAGACGAGCATTGTTTTGAATTAATCATTATTCATATGCAAACAATAAAAAGTATCTTCATGATTGATTTTGCATATTAGAAGGTATCTCAAAGTTTTAGCATCACATCAGGATTTGATTTGAAGAAGATTTGTTTGAGGGCATTCCTTATTAGTGCTTGTTAGTGAAAAGAAATCTCTCTCTCTCTCCCTTAAATAGATGTTCATCGAAAAGAAATGAATGCTTATCATCTTTGATGCATTTTTGGGACTGAGTCATAATTCCATTCATTTCACTTCCATGCACCCCTTTTTGAGTAAATAACAACTATAAAATGAACGCTAATTAAAAATTATTTAGGACTTTTTCTTTTCTAAGATCCTCCACCAACAATAGACTAGGATTAGTACTTTGGATTAGGCTATGAGCATAACTCTCCAAAGTTTCCAAAACATACAGTAGCATCCTGAGTTAGGGAGAGTCAAATCCAATTATCATATAAGTCTTCCTAGGATCCCCCTCTCACACAGGGGTTACACACGGGGTCTCATTCGACTGAGTTACAGAGATTATCCCTCTATGGTTTAACTGATTGTGGTGGTCAGATCGTATTATGGGGATCACTTCAAGGTAAATCCACAATTACTGTGTGGAAGCCTTTTAGTTGATTTCGGGCTCGATACCCTGCCCGTACGTTCGGATCAGACTGTCGACTGTTCCCGCCCAGGGGCTGACTGCGAATTGGTAACCTTAGTGGCCATAATCTTTAGGGTCTTACACAAGGTGATAGTGAAGGGAAGTCTCACTATACCTAGGGCAGACATTGGTCAAAATCACTCAGGCTCCTTGGAGGGTAAATCCACAATTACTGCGTGGAAGCTTGCACCAAGGCGTAATTCCGTTAAGCAGGTCACCATTGTAACTGTTCCACCCTATCCCCACCCCTTCTGGACTTGATCACGCGACGTTGGATTTCATCACCAACTAGTACAGTCATCGAGAGAAGGTCCTGTTTGCTTGGTTGTGATTCTTAGATTCTATTAGCGTATGCTATTTCTTTTCGATAGTTGGCCATAGATCTCTTTCGCCGACTCTTTTTTACCAACATCGACCCTCCACGTCGTTCGCGGAGGCTACAGGGACTTCCTCCAGAAAATACGGAAGGAAACACCCCTTTACCCCCTCATTCTACGGAGGAATCTCCTCAACAGAGTGAGGTTCAAAACACTACAACTCCCCGGGAATAAGTTCCCACTCCTTTGGATAATTTTCGGATTGTTTCAGAGTCTCCAGAAGCTTTCCGCATTCCGGAGGGATATGAACGACGTGTCCTCCAACTGAATCCCGCTGGTGAATTTGTCGTCGTCAATCCTTCTGACATCCTGACTGGGTCTCATCAAAACCCTTTAGCCGATGACCTCTTTTGGACCATAGACATTGTTCGAAGTCCACCGCGCATGGTGCAAGATCTTTATGGAACAGGGATGGGTGCTGACACACCCATTTCTTACACGGTACCCCTAAACCATTTTACCGGTACCACCATTTTCACGGCCACACCACCCATTGGTCCGGGCACATCATCCATTGGACCAAGGTCTACTCTTCCCCTCCAGACGACCCATTCTACAATGGTCCCTCACATTCCGACTATTCCCGCTAATAACGCGGTGGTCAATCAAGCTGCGATTGGCACACCTATAACATCAAGACCTACATCATCACTCCCTTTTGGGTACAGGGCACTGAATTCTTTCACTGCCACCACTACCCAAGCTACTACTACCCAAGTTGTACCGGGAAGTTCCATACCTATCCAACAACCCGAAGGGACCGGTCTTGGTGGTCCTAATCCGCTTGACGGCACCGGTCAGTCATTTACGTCTGGTTCTCAAATTCCAGGAACTCTACCTCAAGTTGGGGGGCATCATCCCACAGGAGGACAAATCCCATTTGGGGGGCACCCTCATGCTGGGGGGCAGCCTCAATCCGGAGTCTACCATCAACCGCATGGAAAAAATGTGTCTGCCACACCTAATCTGTGGAACGCCCCTTTTCCAGGAAACCCATAGTTCTCGGCGGGACACAACTCTCAAACTCTGCAACAACCTCCTTATGGGCAAACCCCAAATCCAACTTATAATCCTAAAAACCCATCCGGTTATCCTCCGCTCACACATACTTCTCAAAACATCTCAAATCCTACGTGCCCTGGTAACCAACCTCACACAAGAGGTCCCACTAGTTATAATTATCCACATAACCCAGTAATGGGCCCTACTGGTGTCCCTCTGCCACACCAGCATTACCCACAGGTTAACCGACAACTACCTTTTCTAGATACCCTGGATCTTCCAGACTTGTCTCGGTTAATGAATGATCCTATTTATCATTCTCCGGTTTGGCCAGCTATTCCAGCTAAACTTCCTTCTGATATCCCAAAATTCGACGGAAAGTCCGGAGAAGAACCAAACAACCACGTAATGAATTTCCATTTGTGGTGTTCATCCAACTCCCTCATGGACGATTCTATACATTTGCGTCTTTTCCAACGAACGCTTACGGGTTCCGCGGCGAAATGGTATATCGAACTACCACGCACATATTTTCACGATTTCAACTCCCTCGCCATGTCCTTCCTCACACACTTCCAGCTACCCATTCGATACGAGATGGGTACTGAACTATTAACCTCCCTTCGTCAGACAACTTCCGTACATATCTCCGATCATATTCATGAATGGAGATGATGTTGAAGGATAATCAAAGCGGTCATTCCTGACCAATTGTTAGCAGAAAGGTTCACTAAATCATTGTTACCCCAGATCGCTCGTGATGTTGCCATGGGTGTCATAGCCACTGAGGAAGAAGCTATTGCCCGAGCTCAGTACTTAGAATTGGTCTATTCATAGTCCGGTACTTTGTATGAGTTGATACCGAATGCTACCTGTGCCACTAACGATCCATCCAAACCATCTTCTGCTTCCCACGCAAATGGAGTTATTAGCTCCGTCAAAACCCAATCTACTACCCAGTCGACTGGAATGATTCAACGGCCCACTTCGATGACTGCTCCCAGCCCGACTGCACCCTCTTCTACCCCCCCTCAAACTCAGATCTCTGAGGTGAATGCGGTCCAATCAACCCCTTCACAACAATCTGGGGGCAAGAAGAAAGCGAGAAATAAACCGAAGAGAAATAATAACAATGAACAACCAAAAAATCAACCGCAAACCCCTGCTGCCGGAAAACAACCACAACGAAAACCGAAATTCCCATGTCTCATTTGTGGTGACAATCACTACACCCGAGACTGTCCACATCGTGATGAAGTGGCCAATCTTTTCAAGGGAAATTCACAACCTGCTGTGCTTACTCATCCTTTTCCGCAGCAACAATATTTGGTTTCTGAAACCCCCACCACAGGGGGCAGTTCCAACCCACCCCATGATGAAGCCTCGACAAGTGCTCACATTTACATGTTCAACGGGGTTAATCTAACCACTCGCTCTACAACATATGACACGCCAGTTAAACCTGATAAACCAAAGACTACTAATGGTTTCGCCCCGGACCCGTTACCATCCTCTGTTATTCCTCCATCTACTAGCCCTCCATCCGGGCCACTTCATATTGAGAAACCTTCTTTTGACTCCATCTTACGCCCTCCTAAGAGCACCATCCAGAAATATACCTTCAATCCTAATTCACGGGCTGCCAAAAACTACAACATTGTAGAAGATTTGGCACAAGCACCGTGTGCTATGTCCGCCTTGGAATTTCTACAACACTGTCCCAGCCAACGTAGAAAGCTCTTAGCTTCTATCGGCGCTTTCGATCCCGAGTCATTGAAAAACCTCACGTTTAATCTAGATGATCATCAACCGCGACTCTCCCACCAGTTAGCTTTTCAAATCGATGTTGTTGTTCACAATCAACACATCCACCGAACAATCTTAGTTGAGGGAGCCTCTACTTGTGTCATGTCCTTAGCTTGTTGGAAAGGCTTAAAATCACCTGCCCTTAAGAAATCCCCTACAATGTTACGCCCTTTCGATGGATGAGGTTTTCATCCTCACGGATTATTACAATCCTTAGCCGTTCAGTTGGGCGGAAAAACTGTTACCGTTGACGTCGAGGTGGTCGATGCCCCCCTCGATTACAACCTACTAATCAGAAGAAGTTGGTTCTACGCTATGACTGCCATCGCCTCGTCGGTGTTTCGATGTGTACAATTCCCCCATCAAGGAAAAATTGTCACTGTCGATCAACTTGATTTCTGTACACTCGACGCTCGTATCCCTGCCACCAACAACATTCCCTTTTTGGGAGACCACCCAGTTACGTATGAAAGTGTTGGTGTTGGCTTATTCAAAGATTCTAGCCTTATGGGTACTTTCCCTACACCACTTCCACCTACCGTGCATCATATTTCTGCCGTCAATATGATCTCGACTATGCCTTATCAATCCTTGGAATCATCTGATCCCTGGATTGTACCTAGTCCTCTGGAATTCGATGTGCTTGGTGACACCATGCCACTTAGCCCAGCCGAGGCCACATACGTAGCTATTCAATCCACCTCTCCCTCTCCAAACAACCCACATTTATTGGCACCTGATGCCTACTCAATGCCCTCATGGTTAGATTCCCTATCATCCGCCGTTGATTACATTTCCCAAATTTTTCCTTCTGACGAATCGATTATGGAAATGCTCAGCATTGACGATTTACCTTGGGATGATAATGATCATCGATCCTCTTTTCTTCCGCCTTTGGAAGAAATTCACCGAGACATACATTCTGTCTCCCCTCCCGATGTTACCGATGCTCCGCAATCTCCTATCCTCACACAAGATACCCTCTCTGAGGGGAATATGGGTAACATCACTACTACGATCATTATTGACATTTCTATCAAAGAAGGTGTCGTGGAAAACATTAACCTTGGTGCTAATTGCACACCCAACGAAGTGGTCTCTTACACCACTTTGTTTAAAGAATTCTGCGATGTCTTCGCATGGAGCTACGAGGAAATGCCTGGGATCGACCCTTCAATCGTTGTGCACAAAATCAAAACTTATCCTGACGCGAAACCTGTTTGACAAAAGCTTTGCCCAGTTCATCCCAAGAAAATCGCAGCTATAAAGGCAGAAGTTGAAAAACTTCTAAAATCTGGCTTTATTTATCCCATCCCTTTGACAGAATGGGTCTCCAACCTTGTTCCAGTTGCCAAAAAACAAGGGACCATCCGTGTTTGTGTTGACTATCGAGATCTCAACAAATCTTGTCCCAAGGACAACTACCCTACGCCCTTCATCGACCAAATCATCGATAATTGCGTAGGGAGCGTAATCTTCTCTTTCATGGATGGCTTTTCTGGGTATAACCAGATTGAAATCTTACCTGTTGATCAACATAAGACAACCTTCATCTGCCCTTGGGGTACTTTCGCCTACCGAAAGCTACCTTTTGGCCTTAAAAATGCTGGTGCTACTTTCCAGCGGGCCATGTCGTATGCTTTCCACGAAATCAAACATATCGCAGAACCTTACCTCGACGATTTACCCGCCCACTCGTCAAATCGATTCGATCACATTGATCACTTACGGGCGATTTTTCTTCGATGTAGGTTCTACCCTATTCGTCTGAACCCACACAAATGCATTTTTGCTGTCGAATCCGGTCGACTCCTTGGTTTCATTGTCTCCAAAGACGGGATCAGGGTGGATCCCTTAAAGATTAAGGCCATCCTAGCCTTACCCCGACCTACCAATTTAACCTAACTCCAAAGTTTGCAAGGCAAAGCAAAATTTCTTTGTCGTTTCATCTACAACTATGCTGAGATCACTAAAGGATTTATGCGGTTACTGCAAAAGAAAACCCCTTTCATCTGGGATGACGCCTCCCAACGGTCATTCAATGCTCTCAAGCACACTTTGACCCACACACCTTTGTTACATCCCCCCGAATATACAAAGGATTATATCCTTTACTTGGCCGCCTCTACTTCCACCATTGCGATGGTGTTAATTCAAGAAGACCCCAACAACGAAGAACATGTGATTTATTATCTGAGCAAGAGTCTGTCTGGACCTAAACTCAGATATTTTCATGTCAAGAAACTGGCTCTGGCAGCCATCATCACTGTCCAGAGGTTCCGCCATTACATATTATTATGACCACCACGGTAATCGCAGACTCCAACCCCATGTACCACGTCTTGACACGTCAAGTACTTGGGGGAAAATATTCAAAATGGATCGTTATTCTTCAAGAATTCGATCTTGAGTTTACAAAGTCCAAAGCCAAAAATCCCTGGTGTTTGCAGAGCTCATCTGTGCTCTCCCTCGTGTCGATGAAGACATTGAACCTAGAGATTCTCTCCCCGATGAATCTCTCTTGCTCATCAACACCTCTGATCCTTGGTACAGAGACATTCTCCTCTACCTTCAAACCCAACGTTTTCAGCCCAACATTTCTCGCGAAGAGCATCGATGCATTCATCACCACTCTCGTCATTATCTCATCATCAACGACACTTTGTATCACCGTGGGATTGATGCCATCCTTCGGCGATGTCTATTTCACGAGGAGGCTGAACACGTTTTGAACGATTGTCACCTTGGTGCCTGTGGCAGTCACCTTTCCGGGATGGCCACAACCCAAAAAATCCTACGTGCCGGCTACTTTTGGCCCTCGATTTTCAAAGATTGCATCGAGGCTGTAAAAAAATGCCCACCCTGCCAAGTCTTTAACAAGAAGGCACGCACCCACCCTACTACGCTGCACCCTATTATCACCATCAACCCCTTTGCCAAATGGGGTATCGATTTCATGCAGTGTAAGCCTACCTCAGCCGGGGGGCACGGTTACATCATCGTCGCCGTTGACTACTTCACCAAATGGGCTGAGGCTATGCCTACCTTCCTGAATGATGGTCGTACTGCAGCTCTGTTCCTTTTCAACCACATCATAACTCGTTTTGGTGTACCACGTACCATTGTCACTGATCATGGTGCACACTTCAAGAACCAGATGATGAACGAGTTACATGTCAAATTGGGTTTTCGCCATGAAAACTCATCCCCCTACTACCCTCAGGCCAACGGACAAGTTGAGGCTATCAACAAAGTCCTAAAAACCATGATTCAACGCATGGTAGGGGAAAAAAAGACATCATGGCACCTACAACTTTTCTCCTCTCTCTGGGCTTATCGCACTTTGGTGAAAACCTCAACTGGATTCACCCCTTTCCAGTTGGTATATGGCATTGAAGCAGTTCTACCAATCTAGTGCGAAATTCCATCACTCAAGATTAAAGTAGAACTCTTGCCCCATACTTCTGCTAAAGAAGAATGATTCTTGTATCTATTCAAGCTGGATGAAACACGTCGTGATGCTACTCTCATTAATGAGGCACATCAAAAATGAATTAAGAGTCAATACGACAAATCCATCCACCCTCGGACTTTTGCAGAAGGAGACTTAGTCCTTGTTTACGACCAAGCTCATGATAAATTGGGAACATGCAAGTTAGAACCTCTGTGGCACGGTCCTTACATCGTGAAGCGTGTTCTACACTGAGGCGCCTACGAATTAGTAGATCATGATGGAGCTTCCCTGGGAGAGCCCTGAAATGGGCGTTACCTCAAAAAGTACTATGCCTAGATCACTTAGCATCTGTACTTTGTACATTATTGTATTTTAGTTTGGTGTTAATATTTCTTTTGCGTGCTCAAGTCTTTACCCTTGCCACTCATGACTGTGCTTGTGTTTTCATGCGCAGATGAAGTCTTCCTTTCCTATCTTTTTCGGGTTCGCGGATGGCGCTAGTCGACATACCCGAAACATTGCTTCGGCAACATGGGTTATTTACCAATTTGACGAGGTGGTGAGTTCATGAGGTATTTTCTTAGGATCAACAACCAAAAACATGGCAGAATATCATGCTATCATCGGACTGTTGACCCAAGCCTCCTCCCTAGGTATCTATCGTATCATTGTTTATTTAGACTCCCAACTCGTGGTTTATCAACTCAACCGTATCTACGCCATCCGTAGTCCTATCCTACTACATCTCCACCTACAAGTTCTCCGCCTTGAATGAATGTTCGATTACATTGAATTTAAACACATTTCAAGAGAACTTAATAGTGTTTCGGATTCGTTAGCTAATTACATCATGGATCGATATCTTTCCCACATATAAGATTTAAGGAAAGAAAAATTGTACATTACATGTAAATTAAAACACATCATAAACATCATCATGTACAAATCATTGGCACTGTAAAAACTCGAAACTGTATATATATATATGGCGTGACTGAAATGTTTTGATTACATCAAAAAACATGTAGAAGAGCAAAATGTTGGGTCTTTAAAAACCTACAACACCGCCTGACAAGGCATACAAAATACGATCACCAGAGAGACTCTAATCTCTTTGCACTGCATTGTGCTGCGAGTAACACATCACTGCGTGCACTACGCACCTCAACAGAGAATTGATATTCTCTGGTACTCCCACAGTCTGCCTCTGCAGATGTAAAGGCACTTCTCCCCTCCGCAGAGGAGGAATGCCCATCGTAAGGCCTTGGAGGTTTCTTTCAACCTCCCGGAGACCTATCACTGGTACTACCGGATCTGCTGCAACCGGGACACCCCTGCGATGTCCTGGTATCGGTATATCGGTCGGGCGCATTGCTCCCTTGTCTGGATGTTGAAAACAATACATCTGTTAAAAACTTTTCTACATACCCAAAAAAATACATATACATTAAAAACATTAAAAACAAAAAACAAGACAACGTATGGCTCAATCTCTTACCTGACACATCCCAGTCTTCCCCCGCCAGTAAAATCAAATCCATGCTCCCACGGAAATCTACCTCAGCATATGGGAAGTCCTCTATCCATAGATACTGTCGTCTCAGCCAGGCAAAGAAATCGCCAGTGAAACAGAACTCTGACTCCGCTACCAACCTTGGAGACAGACTGGTCCACCTCTCCATCCTTGGTTCATCCACTGGTCGCACTGCGAGTGCTATCCGAGGTTGCATCTGGGGGATGCGCTCTAGAAAAAATGAGACCAGAAATGAGCCATAGCCGAACTGCTTCTGTCCCGTCCGGCACCGTGAAACCTGTTCCTTCACATTTCGCAGGAACCCTGCACTCCAGTTGAACAGTGTTGGTTCCAAACACTGAACACCATAAGCCACCTGCGATCTTGATTCCAGATGCGCGCTAGTACTACCTGTCACACTCGTGATAGAAAATAGTATGGACCAGAGGGGTAGCTCTCGAATATCCTTGATAGGGATTCTACCCCCTACTAGTCTTGCTCCTGGGATACAATGGCGTGCCAGATACACATCCACTTGCTCAGGTAGCGCCCTCTGCCCGGAAAAAGATATGGGAACCCCTCTCTTCGAGAGGCCATTCAAAAACTACACGTCTTCTAACTCAATGGTTAAAAGTTATGTGCCAACCTGGAATCCTTGCTCTGCAACATCCCATAGGCCGATCATATGCTCAAGCAATAAAATCTCTTTCTTCATTTTTTGCAACTTGAAGAATTTGAGTAAGCCACAAACTCGCAATGCGGCCCGTGTGCGGGGACTCCGTAAGGCAGCTAAGTCATCCATCTCATGTTCTCTTTATTTCCACTCAATCATGGTCGCTGAGATCACCTACAAAACAAAACAACAAAGAAATTCATTATTTCCACGTTTTGGCAATTTCGACAATTTTTAAAAAGCAAGTTAAAACATGAAATCTAAATGCCTACATCATTTAAAGTGACCACACCCTCTTTTACAATCACCATGCCCTCTCTTAGCCATTTAACATCCATCATATAACAATGAAGCATTTCAAAATCAAAACGATTTCTCTATGGCTGCGTGGGCATTTGTGGGGATTTTTCGTGGGTTCTTTGCCAAAAACGACCCATTGGGACATTGGCATCTTAGACATCCCCTTCTAGAACGTTTTTGCAAAAAGAATCCCCCTTTTCCATCGTTTTTAAAAGAGGCCAATTTGGTTATGTTTTGGGGAAATTTAGGGCTTCACATTTTAAATTAAATGATGCTATGAAAATGGATATTAAACCATGTGATTGAAATAAGGAGAGATGAATACTTACCTGGTCCAAACGACAAGAAAAACGGTCAACCGTAGCTCCGACAGCGAGCAAAACAAGATCCACTTCAAAATGAGAATCTCCACTACTCCAAAATCTTTATGCAAAATGGAATGGTAAATGAAACTTCCATTGTATTGTTATTTATAAATTTCCATTTTTTCATTTATGGGTTTCTCTAACAATATAACGAATTCACTAAACCCCTGGTTTGTAGTTTTGGCATCACAGGTTTCCTGGCAGTTCTGATGGATTATTTACCTTGTCGCACTTATGAGCATAGTCTTAGTTTATTTTCGATCTCGACAATATGAGAACATAACCGGGTAAACTTTTATCTCTTTTTCGGGCTCGTACGGATACACGAACACACAAAAAGGAACCCCCCTCAAGTCATCTTTAAACCCTTTCAGACTCTCTAAATATGAAAAGATTGTCCAGTGATCTTGCTTCCTTTCACACTCGTTAAAAGGTCAGAAAGGGCGTCTTTCGAGCGATAGTTTCTCTCTTTTTCGGTCTCATTAGACTACTGTACGAAAAAGGAACTGAGAGAGTTCTCTTTTAAGTGTTTTTCCAAACTCTATAATCCCGAAAAATCTTCGAGTTTTCTGTCTTTGGACTCGTTAAAGCACACATCGACAGGCCCATATGGGACCGAACCCTTACTTCTTCCGGTTCGTAAAACAAAGGAAGAGGAACTTACCGAAGGTGAGTTATATCGAGCATGTGTTATCCTCCTCGAGCTCATTAAATCAAAAAGAGGTACTCGTCTATCTGGATGGGGGAAAAAATTGAAAGGAGCAAGCCAAGCAGTTTCTTGAGAACATTATCCAACAATTCTTAGAGTCACCCTTGAACACGACACTTTTTCATTTGCATACATCATAATCCACTGAACCTCTGCACTTAGACAATCCTTTGAGTTCCTTTCACTCCTTTGGGTCACCCGACGCAAGTCACAGCATCCACTGCATAGTTTTGGTCCATGCCATGTTTTGCTATTGTGCCTCAGTGTTCAAGGGAAGTATCCGCCTCAAGAGTCAGCCATCCCAAATATCTTGCCTCAAAACCCGTGTCAGTCCATGTTCTTTTGATCTACCAATTACATCTCTATATCCGTTTCATGTCGTTGATGGGGGATATATCAAGGCCCTCCCTCGACGAGTCTATTCCTATCGACTCCAACACATTATCCAGGAATTAGGCTTAGAAACCAGTTAGTACTTTGGGACCTGCATGCCTCAATGGCAGGCCTCCTCACATTCGACAATAGGTTTACATCATTGACCTATGATCGAATGATTCCATGGATGTTTGACTTCAGCTCATCTATTCACATTCGGTGGAATGTACTAGGGTACCTTGGGAATCATTGGCATTAATGGTGATCTCCCTCGCACTTGTTAAACGGTTCACACCATTGACTGGTAATCAAGTGGTTTCTGCCATGTTCGACATCAGGACATTTATTCGCATGGTTAGATTTGTACCATATTGGGATCGGTAAGAAAACCCTGGGTTGAGTAATCACTTTGATATATGATTTGCCCAGGTTGCGAAGGAGTTTTTATTGGATAAATGACACATACACTGTTACATAGATCCACTTTGTATTAGTCGTGGCTATGTCTTGTCATCCCGTAGATCCACTGTGTATTCTTCGTGGCTACGATCAGTCCGAGTCATCAGAGTATAGATCCACATTGTATCTTCTATGGCTATACCTTTTTATCAATACAATTATGGATCCGCAGTGTATTTTATGGCGGCCATATCTTGCAAGTCTTGATCACCCAAGCATAGGTATGCCTGCCTTGGGTTTTGAAATATGTCATGATATTTGTTGGATGTTTGTGTGCAACTTCCGTTAGGTTCTCCGAGTCTATACCCTTCCTTGAACGTCTACAAAGCATTTCAGTTATCAGTTCGCATCTTATAACTTCATACTTTGGGGGGCATTCTGTTACACCTCAATATTTCTCACTTTCATAAGTGTCGTAAGTGTCGCATGATCCTCTCGACTGTCGCAAGTGTTGCATGTCATTCACAAGTGTCGCAAAAATCAAACAAAGCATACTGTCACGATGACAACACCAAAAGAGACATCTATAATAGCTCAGACACTTGGTTTGGAGGAGGAAGAATGATTAACTGGAATCAAGGAACTTTTATCACCTGAGAAGATCTCTTAAACCAAGGTTCTGAAGGGGAGCGCTCCCCTAGATGAGCCTTAGGAGTGCTGGAGCTCCCCTATAAGGTCTTAGGGAGCATTATAACGCTCCTCTGCCCCTCAAGAGGAGAGCTATCCATCTTTGGAGCGCTGGCGCCCTCCTCAAGATTCCTAGGGAGCGTTATAGCGCCCTGATGCCCCTTTTGAGGGAGTGCTGCCTAATCTGAGGCAGTAGTTGGCCTGTTGAGGAGATAAAGGGAAGGATCTTTCAAGTTTAGGAGGCAGTTGCATTCAAATTCTTGGTTCCATCAGGAGATCCCTGATCCAAGGAGGGAATTCCTCAACTTGTTCTAAAGATAACTCAAGAGGTTAAGCTCCTCTTAACCTATATAAGCAGGCTCTATGATGGTGAAAAAGGGGGAAGAATTGCTAGCATGAAACCTATGATCTTATAGGAAACACACAATCAATCAAAGGAGAGTGATCAGTGAAGCTGCTGTCATCCAGGTTGTGGGTCTGTCGAGCAAGGGTTAGACGAAGGGGACTTGACGAAGCTGTCGGATTCGCATCTACGATTGTAAGTACTGCTGTCATTTTTCTCATTAATATGACATGCTTGACCTGTTTCTTTCTAGTTTGTGTCTGATTTTACATGAACTTATCGTTGATAGATAGATCTATTTTCAAGCTAACACCAATAGAGTAGGAAGCGGTCGTACTTTTTTTGTCTACAGGACTCAGCGAGGAGCGAGAGTTCAGAACTCAATTCAGAGCGTGCAGGGACAAAGATCGATTAAAAAGTACCTCTATCATCCTTCCTTCTCACATATTAGTTTGTGTAGATTTGAAAGGAAGTCAGTGTCCACGTTAAACATTTTCTGTCTTAGAGTTAAGGTCTAGCTCTTTGAGGAAATATACCTGTCCGCAGGGAGATTATCCTACAACACACCCAAGCATAGGTATGCCTGCCTTGGGTTTGGAACATGTCATGATATTTGTTGGATGTTTGTGTGCAACTTCTGTTAGGTTCTCTGCATATATACCCTTTCTTGAAAGTCTACAAAGCATTTCAGTTATCAGTTCTCATCTTCTAACTTCATACTTTGGGGGGAAATCTATTACACATCAACATTACTCTCTCTGATAAGTGTTGCATGTTTCTCACAAGCGTCACAAGTGTCGCATATTGCTCACAAGTGTCGCAAGTGTCAAGCAAAGCATGTTGCCATGATGATGACACTAAAGGGACATTTAAAATGCCTCAAACACTTGATTTGAAGGAAGAGGGATGGTCAACTGAAGTCAGGTATCTCTTGCCACCTGAAAGAAGCTTTCAAGCTAAGGTTTTAGAAGAGAGCGCTCCCCTATATCACCCTTAGGAGCGCTGTCATTGCCCTATAAGGTACTAGTGAGTGTTATAACACCAAAAATCTCTTCTGAAGGAGCACTACATATTTTTAGAGCGATGATGCCCCCCTAAAGCCTACCTATTCTAGGGAGCGCTGCCTATTCTAGGAAGCAGTTGGTCCATTGAGGAGAATAAGGGGAGGATCTTTCAATCTTGGAAGGCAGTTGCATTTGAATTCCCGGTTCAACCATGATCTTAGGAGAAGATCCTTGGCTTAAGGAGGGAAATCCTCAACTTACCCTAAAGATACCTCAAGAGGTTAAGCCTCTCTAAACCTATATAAATAGGCTCTATCATGGTGGAAAAGGGCGGAAAGAATTGGAAGCATGAAACCTATGATCTCATAGGAAACATACAGTGAACTGGAGGAAAGTAATCAATGAAGTTGCTGTCACCTGGATCATGGATCTTTTGACCAAGGGTTAGATAAAGGGGACTTGACGAAGCTGTCGCATTCACATCTACGGTTTTAAGTTACTTCTGTCATTGTTCTCATCAATATGACACGCTTGGCCTGTTTCTTTCTAGTTTGTGTTTAATCTCACATGAACTTGTCTCTGATAGATAGATCTATTTCAAGCTAATATCAATAGAGTAGGAAGTGGTTGTACTATTGTTTGTCTACAAGGCTTATCGAGGAGAGAAATATTGGAGCTCAACTCGGAGCGTGCAGGGACAAACACCGGTAAAAGGTACTTCTTTTCTCCTTCCTTCTTACACACTAGTCCACCTAGATCTAAAAGGAAGTCAGTGACCATGATAAGCACTTTCTATCTTAGAGTTAAGAGTCTAGCTCTTTGAGGAGGTCTACCTGTCCATAGGGAGATTTTCCTTCAACACTATCCCATGGATATGAAAGTTGATCACTATTGTGTTTAAATACTTATGTCATTTTGAAACCAGACATGGTGAAAATTCGAGGAAATGAACCACTGATTATTTTTTGAAGAATATGGAATTATGCCTTACTTAAGGATTTTGTTATGTAAGTCAAAGGGTTTTTTTTCCATCATAATATCTTTAATTATGGTTCATATTCTTCGAGTAATTGATCATGTATTGATTTAAAATTAGCTTTAGTCTGTTTTTTCAATACATTGTTAATTACTATAATTTATGTATTAATTTTGTCAACCTTTAATAGTCCATTATCCCAAATTATCTGGTCCTTGTTATTGTATCATTTTGATACAAATATTGAATTATATCAAATTTATTCATGTGATTCAAATTTGTAAAGATATAATTGTTCAATTGAAATTCTTTCTTATTCTCTATTAGTCTATCATATCTTCACAAAGGATCATGATTTGAAGTTGTTCTTTCTGCATTATAAATGAATTATCAGTCGAAGTGATTTTCTTATGACACTTTCACAATCTTAGAATTACACAACCTTTTTCTATAGATTTCTCTTAACAGACCGGTTGTTGAAGCAACTTAATACATAAAGGCACAATTCAAAGTTAAATACTAGCTGGTTACTAGGTTAGTGATTTTTCTTTCTCTTGTTTTGGTTTATATTTTTCCTTTGTGAATGTAGATTAGCATTAAGTTTAAATACTTTGCTTATTTGAGCTAAAACATTATCATTTACATTCACTGTTTTTCTCTTTTACTTTTAAGGTTAAAATTAAATTGGTAATATGTTATAGATTTACTTATATCTTGTCTTAGATTTGGTTCTTTTGTACAACCTTAGTTTCCAAGGTTTCTTGTAAATCTTGCATTTGTTTATTTGTATATTTTGTGGATAGGAATTGTGAGGTAGGGAATATATATAGTAGATCTCTGTTAATAAATAGTGTGTTATCTTATTTTTTTGTAGTTTATATTAGATCCCTTTATCGACTAACAAAGCCGTAAAACCCATCAGGGTCAGTCATTTCAAACGGCTTAGGTTAACTTGACAACCTCAGACCAGACTTTCCCTTCTAGTTGACGAGCTTCCAGATATGCCCGTCAAAAAATGGCGCTAGAAGGAGGGCCTGAAAGATATTAATGGCACGAGGTGGTTGAAATAAACCTCATAATAATCGCTCTCCAATTTTAACTTGTAGTCTCTCAGACTCAATTGTTGTACCCAATACAACCACTACATCTGAAACCCAACATGTTATTCCACTCGAACAACATTCTCAATCTATTCCCGTCGAACCTACGACACCTCTTCCTCAGAGGCCTGACTAACAAAAGATTCTCTAGAGATCCCACAAATCAGTAATAAGAACCCACAATACATTGGCCAGACTCAGACGGCTGGGTGACCAATTGCATCGACCTCTTAACTTTTCTGGTCAGTAGGAAAATCTTCATGTTACTAGGACAACAAATTATGCGTTGCATGACATCCTTATTAAGCCACCTGGAACGCTTATTCTAGGTGTCGGGGGATCTGGTCTTCCTCCTTCACCACCTAACCCTTCTCCACCTGCTTTTGAAGGAGAATCCTCTAACAAAGAAATTTCATCTTCTGAATAATCTAAAACTTCAAATAACTCACATACTTCAGCTCAAATGGCTAATCAAAATAATCTTGCCAGGCCTTGGCTCGACCAAGATGTTGTTGTCATATCAGGACTTCAATATCCTTTACCTAAGCATCTTGAAAAATGGTTGCCTAAGTTTGATCCAGATTCTAAACAGTCAATTGAGGATCATATAAAATAATTTATGTTGGCTGTTACGCTGTGAAATGTAGAACATGAAGATGTTGTATGCAAGATTTTTCCTTATACCTATGAAGGAAATGCCTCCACATGGTACTTCGTGCAATAGCCCCAAACTTTTATTTCCTCGGATAGATTTGAAACATTTTTCCTAGAAAAATTCGGAGATGAAAAGTCTCCCGAAGTCTTATTCATGGAGTTATCTAGTATGAATATGAATCCTAAAGAAAAAGTTAAGGATTTTAACCAAAGATTTCTTACACTCAAAAATAAGATTCTTGTAGATTCTATGCCTGTAGAAAATCTGATTGTTGCTTATTATGCTAAAGATTTACATAATACTACAACCATGTGGGTTAAAAGGTCGAAAAATAATACTCTATTAGAGGCTTTTTAAGAATCAATTCTCATTGAAAAGGACATGCTCAACTTGAAGGATAACACAAATCCTGAAACTAAATCAACTTCTTCTTCCAAGAAGAAGATAAAAATTCTCACCAAACCACCTTCTAATAAATATTAGCAACCCATAGATATGGAAAGCTTGCGGAAATCCTTTCAAAATTTATCCAACTAGGTTTTAGATCTGAAAAGAGTCGCAGAGGAAGGATTTTATAGCAAAGGAATTTATCGAACACCTTTTATAAGACCCCCTCAAAATCCTCCCAATAAGCCAACCCCTCCGGTTGAAGGTACGAGTTTAGAAGGATTGCACCACGCTATACAAGCCTTATTAGTTGGAGCTGATAATACTTGTGATGTCCCAGTTGAACAACAAAATGAGGATGATGGAACACCTAATGAAGAAGATTCGTCCCCTCCAACTTTCAGACATTTTTTGGACAACATTTTTCAATCCAAATTTGAAACCGTACATAATAATCAACATCCTTATAATACTCATAGTAAATATCCGCCTAAAGATCAAAACAAATATGCATCTGATGCAAACATAAATGCAATATTGAAACAAATGAAAAAGGTTGAAACATCAAAGAGTTTTTCTTTCTTTGATCTAGACTACGATCCTATTGAGGATTTTAAAAGGTTAAAGTAAAATATTTCAATCTATGAGCTGCGTAAGTTACCTTACATCCAACAAAAAATGTTACAAAGCATAGTTGAAAACAATAACAATAAAAATAAGGATGTTCTAGATAAAAGTATAGAAAACCTGGATAAAATACCCTCGGAAGCAACAAATAAAAATCAACAACCCTTGAATCCTTATCCCACACCATAAAAGAACTCTAACGTGCCACCTTTTCTATTAACATTCAAAATCCTTAACAAAAATGTACATAATTGTATGGTGGACTCTAAGGCTTCATCAAATGTGATGCCTTTGTCGGTTTTTCAAAAAATCAATGTTGAAGTTAAGCCATTTGATATGAAAATCATTCAGTTGGATAGAACTAATGTTATGGTGGTTGGGGAGCTTAAAGATGTTTTGATCAGGTTGTCATACAATCCAAAAGTACATCAGGTAATCAACATAGTAATAATAGATATTACATAGGTGTATGACATGTTACTAAGTAGGGATTGGT
>ML781828.1:39569-52545 GCA_009831015.1 Picea engelmannii
TAATTCATTTTCTGTTGAATTGATATTCAGGCCATCGATTCTGGATAACATCACTAATTGGCAGGTGTTTTATGATGATCAACAGATCATAAATTTATTGCATATGGAAGATACTTTTCAAGGTGTTGTGATTGATGAAAATACTCATGACGAAAATCTCCGCGACTTTATGGTAATATATGATTCACGATCAGTTGAGAGTTCATCTCATATGGTAAATTCAATCCCTAAATTTGTCATTAGATTGGAAAATTTTTATGATTTACATGACAAATTTAAGGGATTGGTTAACTGTAAAACGAATAGTTCCTCGCTACAATATGAAACAATAAATTTAAGAACACATGATCATCCCTAGAACATTAATCTAGCCACAGGGTGCACACAACAAGAAAAGTCAACATTTATTAAACTATTTAAAGAATTTAAAGATGTGTTCGCTTGGACTTATGAGGATATGAAAAGATTTGACTAAAACATAATACAACATGTAATTCCCATGAAACCTCAATCCCAACCGTTCCAACATAAACTAAGAAAGATGCACCCAAAATTAGAACCTACAATCAAGAAAGAATTGAACAAGTTGTTAACAAATAAGATCATTTTTCCTATTCGAAATAGCCAATGGGTGTCCAATATAGTCCCAGTAAGGAAAAAGAATGGGGAAATACGACTTTGTGTCGATTTCCACAACTTAAACCGAGCCTCTGACAAATATAATTATCCCATTCCACCCATGGAACAAATATTACAACAAGTATATGGTGCTGAAAGACTATCCTTATTGGACGTTTTTTTGGGATACAACCAAGTCCTGATGTCTCCATCATATCAACTTAAAACTACATTCCAGACCCCTTTGGGCACTTATGCTTATCATAAAATGTCGTTCGGTTTAATTAATGTCGGATCCAATTTCCAAAGGGCATGGATATAGCTTTTCCTGGGATTATAAATTAGTTAGTGATTGTTTATTTGGATGATGTTACCATCTTTTCAAAGAATAAAAAAGATCATGTATCTCACCTAAGGAGTGTATTGGAACATTGTCGTAAGTATGGAATTTCATTGAATCCCAAGAAATCAATCTTTGTTGTTGATCAGGGAAAGTTACTTGATTTTATAGTATCAAAAAATGGAATGATAATAGACCCTAAACGAACACAAGCCATAGCCAACCTTCCTCCTCCATCATCCAAAAAATCCATGCAAACTTTTCTTGGTAAAATACATTTTGTCAGACATTTTGTTCCTAGTTTTTCCGAGATGGTTAGACCCTTGCAAAATATGATAAAAAGGGATGCTATTTTTAAATGGGGATCACAGGAAAACCATGCTTTTAATTCCATGAGACAAGATATAAAATAATCTCCCCTTAATGATCCCCGATTTTTCCAAAGACTTTACCCTCTACACTTTCACATCAAATAAATCATATGCTGTGATACTCACCAAGAAAAATGATGAAAATAATGAAATCCCCATTTCATTCATGAGTTTTTCATTTAAAGGAGCATAATTAAATTATCTAGCAGTAGATCAAAAAGATTTTGTTTTTTTTTAAAGCGGTGAAACACTTTAGACCATATCTATTGAAATCTACAACTAAAGTTATCGTCCCATACCCTGCAGTAAGAATTTTATTGGTTCAAAAAGAGATTGGGGAGAAGAGGGCTCACTGGATGACCTCTCTTAAAGAGTACGATATCGAAATCAAACCAACCCAGATTGTTAGAGGTCATGGTATTTTCAAATTAGTGGCTAATTTAGTAAATCCACCTAATGATGGATTTATTTTATTAAATGAATCAATGCCCCTTGAAAATCATTTTTTTTGTGCACAAACCACGCCATATTCTTGGTATTCTAACATTAAATTTTGTTTAACACATGGGACTAATCTAGAACATCTTGACCCCAAAAAGAGAAGGGAATTAAGACTTATATCTACTCCTTTTCAAATGATTAATGATGTCCTTTTTAGAATTTTTTTTGATGGAGTATTATTACGTTTCTTAGAAAAGGATGAATATGAAAAAGTTCTAAATGAATTACATTCTAATGATGCAGGAGGTCATTTCGGTGGTGAAAAAACTGCTCATAAAGTCCTGAGAGATCGTTATTATTGGCCTACTTTGTTTAGAGACACTCATGATATGGCTCGCAAATGTGTTACATGCCAAAAGGCTACTGGAAAAGTTAAGAAACATAGTTTCCCTTTGCAGCCAATGACATTTGATCAACCATTTCAGCAATGGGGCCTTCACGTCATCGGGCCAATCAATTCCTCCTCCTCCGTCCAACATAAATACATCCTTACAACAACATATTACTTCACAAGGTGGTATGAATCTATACCTCTAAGAGTAGTCAACACTAATCAGGTGATTTCGTTCCTCGAAACTCAGATCATTTCACGTTTCAAAATTCCAAAATCTTTGGTGTTTGACAATGCATCTTATTTTTCCTCGATGGATTTGAATGTTTTTTCTATGGAAAAATGAATTAAATTGAAATATTCCTCTAGCTATTACCCTCAAGGTAATGGAATCCCTGAATCAACCAATAAGAACTTAATTAAAATACTTAAAAGAAAAATATCAAAAAACCCAAAAATTGGCATACCGCTTTGTTCTACGTACTGTGGGCTAATAGGGTTACACCGAAAACAACCATTGGAAATTCTCCATTCTTTATTGTATATGGAAGAGAAGTCATCATTCCTCCCAATGTATTTCTACCATCATTACAGCTAGCTAAAAAGGTGCAGGAAGAAGAGTGTTCGACGTTATAAAGTCGAATAAATGCTCTACTCAAAGTAGAAGAAACTAGGACACAAGCTAAACGTAAAATGGATCAACACCAGCAAACGATTAAAATATGGTTTGACGAAAGATACTCCACTAATCATAGTTTTGATGTAGGAGATCTGGTTCTTAGGTGGGATAAGGCACATGAGGAAAACAAAGAACATTCAAAGTTCCAAAAGTTATGGTTAGGACCTTTTATCATCACGAAAAAACTCGGTCCTAGCTCCTTTTGTCTACAAACTTTAGAAGGACAGCCAAATACTTTCTCGGTGAATGGCCAAGTCCTCAAAAAATAATTTGATCAACCAAACTCAGATCAAACGTTTTGTAAATATTTGGTGTGTTGTGTGTTTTTGTTTTCTTTGATTTCTCTAGTTAAATTTTCTATTTTACTTGTCTATCTGGATCATTATATTTCCGATTCAAGAATAAATTTTCGGAAGGAAGCATTCATTTCAAGACTTATGTTTTTCAAGCAATATGAAATAGTTCAAACAAGTCCTAATATCAATATATAACTCAGACAATTGATTTTTAAGTCAATTGCCACTTTCGTTTTGTCCTCAAATTGTCTTTGTCAGAGCATTATACTAAAGACATGTTTAAATCTTTGACGATTACGATGTGATGCAAACCCCCTACTCTCCCTCAGGGTTGCATGACCTCCTGGTCAAGGATATTTGATTCTTTGAGCCAAATAGGCTCTTTGAAACCTTAATGGTCTCACTTGTGATTAAACACAGGCCCTTTCAGTCTTTTGGTACAGGTTCTATGACACTCTTAACCTCTTCCTTCGCACTTTCGAACTATCAAGTTTCAGGCGCTAGCTCCTCTTCCATTATCCCTTTCCCGTATGTGACCTCGGGCTATGTCCTCAAGTAAGAACATGATTGCAGGGAGACCTAGAGTGGTTTGATACCACACCGCTTTTCTCCCCGCAATTCACTATCAGCTGCCACATATCCCTTTGGCAATACTGTGGTTTCGATTGCGGCCCGCTCTAAGATTTTTAAAACCCGATCACTTTCTGTCCCTGTTATTAAGCGCGACCGTTGATCTTGTGATCTCGAGGATTGCCTCTTGATTGATGGCTGAGATATGTCTCTTTCTTCCTTGGTCAACTATTAGTCAACAACCCTTTTCCTCCTTTCTCATGCACTCCCAAATCTCCACGATCTATCGACACGTTCCCTCCTTTCAAATCGACGACTACGATTGATTTCATCCCTTCGAGATTCGAGAGTTTCAAACTCTCATATCTTTCTTCCTCCGTAGTAATTCCACCCAAATTCGATGATCTGTCGACGCATGTCTCTCACAAATCGATGACTGTGATTCACTTCAGCTCTTCGTTCTTCGAGAGTTCCATCTCCTCCACACTCACTTTCCCCCAGAGTGTTTTCACCTAAAGTCAATGATCTATCGATGCGTATCTCCCTCAGATCGAAGGCTGTGAATCACTTTGACTCTCTGGGCTTCGGGAGTTTCAACTCTTGCACACTCACCTTCTGTGTGTTTTCACTCGAAGTCTTCGATCTATTGACATGTACCTCATGGAGACCAACGACCAGGATCTACTTTGGCTCTTTGACGATTTGACGATTTCGCCTTCTCCTTGTCTACCAAACTTTCAAATTGATTCCGCTCCAGAGTTGTAGATCTTATGCCACCTGTCCCTCTTGAATATGAATGATCCCTAACCTCTTTAGGACTCTGGCAGTTCTTCGCTCCTGTATGTACACATAGACTTAAATCCCATGTACTTTACCTAGATCCAACGATTTGGAACGATCTCTCTCCCTCCTGGATGGATCTTGACCGATAATTTGTGAAATATTCAGAGCTTCACTCCCTTTGAATATTTCTCCTTTCTATCCCTTCTGAGCTTGATTCCCTTGAGGATTTTTATCTCACGCACTCCTTGCATTCCTGGGATCTCGACAAACTCAGATCGAAGGATTTCTTTGAAAGAAACTCTTCCCTCACTCCTTGCGTTTCTCTATTATGGTTCTTTGACACTTGGTCGCTCCTTGACTCTGTGCACTCCTTGCACTTGGTCTAAGTTCTCGTCGTTCCTTTTGAACTCTTCTGATTCAATTCAAGACTCTGTCGACGCACTCCTTGTGTACGATATGCACTTCTTGCATACGAGTTCTCAGAATCAGAATGATTGGAACTTATCCAGTTCTTCACAGATTCATATGATCAACCATAAACAATCACACATAAACAAAATGAACTAAAACACACACAGAATATACTATTCATTCAATCACACCTTAAAATGAACACTGTCCAAGGAATTGGAACAATTCTGTCTGCTCTATTCATTCATGAAATAAATTACATAGTATTACAGTTCTTCACTGCATCGTTCTTCTTTTCCTATCTGCTACTCTAAGAAAACTCCTCCTATCTCTTGTTCTCTATGCTACTCTCTTCTACTCTACTTTTCTAATACAATACAACAACAAATCTATCTAAGGAGTGGCTCCTCGAGGTCTTCTCCGTCTTCTCTGCAACCTATCCTATCAGTTTCTAGCAGTTACCCACCTTGTCCTATTACAATAACTATAAGTTATTACTAGATAAGGGTTGACACTCTCTATATGCAACTCCTTACATTTGTACAATACTTTTATAAACAAGATATATTTAAAATTGTTGTTTCCAAAATATCTCAACAACTCGTTCTGTTTCTGATTTAAATGTTGATTTGAAATTTTGTCATGCCGAGATGTCATATCCTTTCCTCCACACTTGCTTCTTTGAATTTGAAGGCAATGCTCCTACATCACGATGATATTTAAACTTTTTACACCATCCGTATTCTTAAGGAATCACTTTTAAGTGCTTCCCCATCCTCTAGATGGTTTCTTAACCGAAATCTAAATATCTAAACCATGATAAAACCTTCCAATTTTTAAAGGAAATAAGTAACATGATCAATTGTACACATGTATTGCAATTAACCTCTAGTATCACCTTGCTCTCTCTGTCATTAGAAAATATCTAATTGTATTATTATTTAAAGGTTTCATAAGAGGGTTGGAAGCACTTCAATGTGGGAAATGTGTGTAAATCCGCCGAGGTACTGAACAGGCCTACTGGCAGCAAAACAATGTCGAGTTCAGAGGTATAAGGTATATGCTTATAAGTTGACCTTTCTTGGAAGTATAGATCATGTGGATGCAACTATTGGATGGGATTAAATAATTTGAGTGGGTTAAATGACATCCCTGCCAAGGTTATGAATGCCTGCTAGCAGTAGTGGCTTTTTCAACGGTATTGAAGTCCTTTTCATAAAGTTTGTGACTCTTTGATTAAGACATTATTTTAGGTTATAATCCCCTACAAAGTATATTTTATTTTCTGGTTAAAACACTGAGCTTATCCTAATATTGTATGGTCTAAAAGTAAATTTATTTCAGGAAGCCTAAATCCTTCTTCAAGTCTTATTATTTTCTTCCTGAGAAGAAAGCTTACCAGATCAGAGATAATTGCTTCATATAATGAGTCACCATTTGTTTGCTGCCCAACTTGCACCTTGTTTTGCATCTCTTTCATCTTTTACTCACTGCCTAGTAAGTGTATTCGTTAGATCAACATGTTTTTGGTGAAAGTGTGTGGTTTTAACGCCTTTTATTTTTTCTCATTATTTCCTTGTGTCGAGAATGCATTTTGTGTGTCTTAATGATTTTTCTTCTTCTTTAAATTCATGACTTCAAAGAATGAATTTAAACCTCTTTTCATTCAAAATAACTGCACAAACTGTTGGATTACCGAGAGGGGGGGTGAATCAGTAATAAAGAAATATAATTATTTTTAACCATAAAATGCAAGTGTTATATCAATGTAGAATTATCATCCAATAGTTTCATAGTAAATAAACAATGAACAAATGAGCAATCATACACATACACACTAAACCAGTGTTTTTATGTGGAAACCCAAAGCGGGAGAAAACCGCATAATGTTTTTTCTTATATGTCTTTAATAATTACATTCATTGGAAGCACCAACTTCCTTTGTTTTCCAGCTGCAACTCGAAGGAGGATCCAACCCCCGAGTTTCTCAAGCTACAACCCGAGGCAAGCTCCAACTCCCCAATTCTCTGGCTACACCCAGAAGGAGACTACAACCCCCTATGTTTTTCGGCTACAACCGAAAGGTGGATACAACCACCTGTCCTTGCCCCATCCAACAACCCCGTCATAGAAGTAGAATGATGGAACCACTATCACACCATCACTGTGAGATATACTGCTGTAAACTTGTACCAATCAACATGTACCAAACAAACTGTAACAACCTGTACCAATAACCCGTGCCAACATGTACCATACATCAAGCTATACCTAAAATTGTACCATAAACAAGTGCATCAAACATGCACCAAACCTGTACAAATAACCTGTCACAATAACTTGTCCAAAAAACCTATCACAACAACCTGTCTCATCAATATTATCAACCAAATCAGATCTACTTACCAAGATCAATCACCAAGACAAATATCAACCATATGCACAATATTACCAAGATGTGCATCAACCAAACATAACACAACAACTCATAATCATCACCAAGATCAATATGTGCTTCTAATAATATACCAAGACAAGTATGCTACATCATACATAAACCATGTGTCAACAATAATACTGACAAGTGCCTCCAACCATGTAACAATTATGTACCAATCATGCATCAACTACTCATCAACTATGAATCATCAATATGTACCAACATCATCAACTATACACCTCATGTATGTGCCAACTCATCAACTACTTGTGTCAACCATGTACCCAACATGTACCTCAACCAAAATCCCTCATCAATTTCATCATCAAAATATGATTTGTAACTCTGTAATAGACATGGTGTATATGATCATATTGTTTAAAAGTCAACAAGAAACATGTGTCTAATTTATTTTTCCCTTAAATAAATTGGACAATAAATATTAATCTATTATTTTATTCATAACTGAGTGAGTTGGATTTGTAACATAATCGTAAGTGTAGTTAAGTGAGTTAAGATCAGTTGTACTAGTTGTAACTAAACATGCACTAGCGAGAGTTCAGTTAATCAGTGAACTCACATGCAACTGAAGATTCGCCACGGTTAACTACATGCATGTCAGATCCAGTGGAGACCAAGTTGAGATAACAGGTGAAAGGGACAGTTTGGCTATTAGTTGTGATTTTATCACACATGCAGTGGATATGCTTATGATCATGTGCAAACTAGGAAATTCAATTCATTGTGAGAATTCGAATTGCAGAGATTGTGCAGAGGAGGCAAGCTGTCTGGACACAGGAATTGGCACATGTATTTGTTGATTTGTGTATGACAGTGTGAGACAATTGTATTGTATTGAGAGCTCTTGGATTAGAGTTTTGTATGAGATTGTTTCATGATTCATGATATACATAATATATGATAGTGGGGTTTTTAGCTTTACACTTTCCTGGTAAAACTTCTGTGTTGTGTGTTCTTGATATTTCACTTTGTGATTGTGGTTGTGATCGTGGTTTAATTTTCTGCAAGAATAATAGTAGAAGCAATTATGTATCTAACAGTGGAGTATAACTGTTAGATCAGGAGAATCATAGGAATACATTAAGTGTATCTAAATTTCTACATGGTATTAGAGCCACAGAGGCCACGGAGTCACGGAAGTGAGGTGCGAACATTATTTCATGCTCACAGGTCCCGTCTCTAGCAGGGTGCGAACCCTAGTACTGAAAACTACGCTCATTTTCAGGAACAGTGATTCTCTCACCCTAAACAAAGGCAGGGTGTGAAATTCATTGGCATTCTCGCAGGAAAATACACTAGCAGGGTGTGAACTCCCCTCACCCTACAATGGAGTACAGTGCGAACTTCATAGACAAGTTCATAGGCAAATACACTAGCAGGGTGTGAACTTCCCAGGTAAGTTCGCAAGCTACACACAGGCAGGGTGAAAACTTCCCTCAGGCTTCTCTCAGGTTGGGTGCGAACCTCCTAGGGCAAGAGGAAAGTGCAGCAGTTGAGTTTTGGGTTGGATAACATTCAAATTTGCAATATTTTCTTGGTGCGACACTTGATTCAAGATCGAAAGTGTCTTTCAATGGCTTGAGGTTGGAGTATGCACTTGAGGGAAACTCGAACTACATTGCTTGGAAGGATAGGATGGAAGCAGTGCTCGAAGACAATGGCTTGAAGGGTTACATTGACATAGATGTTCCTAATCCAGATGCGACAGACACTGCAAATCTTGATGCATGGCAAAAGAAAGTGGCAAAAGCGAGGAGGATTCTGTTGGAGGGAGTACGAGACCACATTGTCTCAAGTCTCCATGGAAAAACCACACCATATGCAATGTGGAAGGTTTTGATAGATCTGTTCCAAAACAGTAGCGACCATAGGAAATTGGCACTCAAAGATAAACTCAGGAAGATCAAGATGGAGAAGGGTGACACCATTCCAAAATATCTCACGAAGTTTGTCCAATGTCGGGATGAGCTTGGAAGTGTGGGAATAATAGTCGTTGCTGATGATTTGGTGAGCTTGGTGCTCTGAGGGCTTCCTAAGAGTTGGCACAGTTATCAAGACTCTGTCAATGGAAGGGAAAAATTGCCGGATTGGGAATGACTATGGTCAAATCTAGTGCAAGAGGAGTTCAGGCGGAACACCAGAGATGGATATTCATCAAAGCGTGATGATGAAGAGGATTATGCTTTGACTGCCAAGTCAAGGAAAGGGAAAGGGAAGAAATTCCAATCAAAATTTGAGTCTAAAGTCAAGAAGATTAATTTGTCCAAAGTGAAGTGTTTTCACTGTCACGAACATGGGCATCTCGCTACTAACTGTCCACAGAAGAAGAAGAACAAGACGGTTGCTGGAGCTGCAACTGGTGAGGCTCTTGTATCACAATTTGAACTTGACTTCTCTTTGATCGCATGCATGGCTTCAGGTGCATCGAGATCAGTGTGGTATTTGGATAGTGGTGCTTCATTCCACATGATGGGAGATAAATAGTCTTTCATTGACTTGGAGGAGAAAGATCTCAGAATGCATATAGAGATGGGCGACGATGGACGATACAATGCAACTAGTATTGGTACCATTACCTTTCAAAGGGAGTCAGGTAAACCATTTCAATTGAAAAATGTTATACATGTTCCAGGTCTAAAGAAAATTTTGGTCTCAGTCGCAATGTTGGAGGACAGAGGCTATGATGTTGTTTTTAGCAGTGGTAAAGCCTACCTGTGACATAAAGAAATAGGTCAAGTCAAGAATATAGGGATTCGAGTTAAGAATCTCTACATACTGGAAGTAGATGGCTGCAATGCCATGATAGGCAAGGCAGAAAAAGTGGTGAACCGGGATGAGGGCGAATTATGGAACAGGAGATTGGGCCATCTTCATCATGGAGCCTGGAAGATCATGCAACAAATATCTACTGGACTTCCAAGGGGATCACTTGCTTAGTTAGATCAATGCAAGGGGTGCACCCCGGGGAAGTATGTAAAGTCCACCTTTCATGAAAAGGAGAACTGTGCTTCGGTGATCCTGGAGAGAATTCACATGGACGTGTGTGGACCATTTTCGGTTGCTTCAACAATAAAACACAGGTATTATGTTATTTTTGTTGATGAATTTTCTCGTAAATGCTAGATATTCTTCATGCAGAAGAAGGATCAAACATTCTCAAAGTTCTGTGAGTTTAAAGCATTGGTGGAGAAAGAGTCGGGGAAGAAAGTGAAGGATCTAAGGAGCGATAATGGTGGATAATACATCTCTAACGAATTCAAAGACTTCTGCAGAAGAGAAGGAATTCAAAGAGAACTCATAGCGCCTCATAACCCACAACAAAATGGGGTCGCGGAGAGAAAGAACATAACAATCATGGGTGCAACACGAGCGATGTTGGATGATCAGGGCCTACCAATGTATTTGTGGGAAGAAGCATGCAATACTGCAGTTTATGTGTAGAACTGTTGTCCTCATAGAGTACTTGGCATGAGTACACCTGAAGAAGCTTTTACTGGTAATAAACCTGATGTTTCTCATTTTAAAATTTTTGGCTCATCTGTTTATGTGCATGTGACCAAGGATGCCAGGAAGAAGCTAGAACCGACTGCTGAAGTTGGGATATCTGTGGGGTACACAGAAACACCCCATAATTATCGTGTGTATTTTCCAAACAGTAAGATGATTTTTATGCGACGCGATATAAAATTCGATGAGGGGAAATCCATGTGGTTTTCGCTTGAGAGGGAGCTAGACTTGCATGCATAAGAGGAATTGTTGGTTCCCAAAGATGAGTCTCAAGATGTGGACCAACCACATTAGGAGGTTCATGGAGTGGAGGAAACCACTCAAGCAGATCCATCCATCGGAAATGGAAGAAAGCGCACCACGAAAGCTGACAGATTGAGACTAGATGCTGCACAAAATGTAGGATCCCCTACTTCACAGTGCAGACAGAGACAGTCTCCTAATCGATTTGCTGGATACATGGCTCTCATGAGAAAATGTATTGTGACCGAACCATCTTCCTTTCAAGAAGAAGTGTAGGACCCCACTTGGGTTGATGCTATGGTAGAGGAGTATGACTCCATTGTAAAAAACAGTGCATATGATATTGTCCCAAGACCGGTTGATAAATCAGTGGTAGGTTCGAGATGGATCTACAAGGTAAAGCAAGCTGCTGATGGGAGTGTGGAGAAATACAAGGCTAGGTTTGTGGCCCGGGTCTTCTCACAGATCGAGGGGATAGATTATGATGAGACCTTTGCACCTGTCGCAAGGTACTCTTCCATAAGATCCATCCTTGCACTCTCAACACAGATGAGCTGGCACATTCATCAGATGGATGTAAAAACTTTGTTCCTCAACGAGATCATTGAGGAAGAAGTGTACATTGAACAACCAGAAGGTTTTGAGACATTTGACAGAGAGTCGCATGTGTGCAGACTCAAGAGAGCACTGTATGGGATGAAGCAAGCACCCCGTGCTTGGTACACTCAGATAGACAACTATTTCACTGGATTGGGCTTCACCAAAAGTGAAGCAGATGCAAACCTATACCAAATTGTGGTGGAGGGTAAGATTTTAATCATTGTTCTTTATGTTTATGATTTAATATTGACTGGTGATGAGCAGCTGATACACTCATGCAAGGAGGACTTTGCAAAGGAGTTTGAGATGAAGGATTTGGGGCTTCTTCATTATTTCCTTGGATTGTAAATATGGCAGCGAGATGGTGAAATTTTTGTGTCTCAAGGAAAGTATGCAAGAGAGATACTAGGTAAGTTTCACATGGAAGGTTGCAAACCCATGGATACTCCTCTTCCAGGAAACTAGAGGAAAGAGGATGATACTTCTGGAGAGGTAGTGGATGCTACTGTCTATCGACAGTTAGTAGGTTTGCTAATGTATTTAGTGAACACGAGACCAAACATTTTCTATGCGGTTAAACAGCTAAGTCAAGCGATGGTTAGGCCTACCAAACTCTTTTGGAAGGCGGGTAAGCATGTCTTGAGATATCTAAAGGGCACATCTGAGTATGGATTATGGTACAAATAGACAGATGAGGTGAAGTTGCATGGCTTCACGGATGCAGATTGTCCAGGCAACCCAACGGACAGAAAGAGCACATTAGGGGGGATCGTTAGTATCAGATCTACAACTGTTTCTTGGTACAATAGGAAACAAAGATCCGTGGCACTTAGTTTAGCGGAAGCGAAATACATGGCAGCTAGTCAAGCTGCATGTGAGGCTATCTGGATGAGGAAGATCTTGGTTGGTTTGTTTGGTTCTCATTTAGATCCGACAGTGATTTATTGTGATAATCAGAGTTGTATTAAACTCTCGATTAATCCTCTGTTTCATGATAGATCTAAGCATATAGATATCTGGTATCATCATCTCAGAGATTGTGTGTAGCGGAAGATCATGTTTATTCAATACATTCCCACGAAAGATCAGGTTGCGAACATTCTAATGAAGGTGCTCACCAGGAGAAAATTCGAATATCACAGATATAGGATTGGGGTGAAGGATAATCCCTTTCTTGTTGAGAGGGAGTGTTGAAAAGTCAACAAGAAACATGTGTCTAATTTATTTTTCCCTTAAATAAATTGGACAATAAATATTAATCTA
Source organism: Picea engelmannii (assembly GCA_009831015.1). Classification (NCBI taxonomy): domain Eukaryota; kingdom Viridiplantae; phylum Streptophyta; class Pinopsida; order Pinales; family Pinaceae; genus Picea; species Picea engelmannii. Next base: position 52,544 of record ML781828.1, read on the forward strand.
TT
>ML781828.1:54003-74450 GCA_009831015.1 Picea engelmannii
GTTACCTTCTAACCATCTTAAACCACTTTCCTTATTTTAGGGCTAACCCACTTCTAACCACTTGTCCACTTAGTAATTTATCCATTAAATTTATTATTTAAATAATTTATTTTGTATCCAATTTGACTTATAGTACACTCATCTCTTGACTTTATTATTTAAATAATTTCTTCTTTGCAACCACTTTGACTACTTTGACCTTTTGGGGCTTCTAGATGACTCATGAGGGTTCTCCAACTTCACATGACCATAACTCTCTAACCGTGAGGAGTTATGTGACAATCCACATACCACCGAAAATGACATGACATGTACTATCCATATAGAATAGTCTTACCTTCAAATATATTAAAACTTATACCATTATACATCAAACAAACTTGGGTCCATTACCCAAACCTTTGTGCTACCAGAATTTGCTACCAGAATTTCTTCAAGGATTGACATCAATGAAAACCAACCCAATTAATCAACACAAACGCTACCATGGTTTTCCTTTGTGTGGTACAAATATTATCATTTCTCCTAGCTAAGCTAATCATGTCAAAAGGGTCTATGGATTTTGTTGATTACAGGTTTAAGACTTTAGGAATAATTTATCTCCTAAATCTAAACTCAATATGCAAGTGAATATATGAGATTGGTTATGTTTGAGTGTCCTAAACCTATGACACAAATTGACCTTAATCTAAACCTTAAGATTAAATTGAAATAAAACTATTGTAATATAATGTTCATAAACCTATTCCAAACTCTAATTGATAGGCCTATCTACTTGGCCCTTTCTAAATCTTATGTCATGCCATATTCTTTTATGATGCTCCTTGTCTTTTGGCCAACCTTTTGGTTATCTCCTTAATCATAAGCACATCAAGGGGGTGTTCTCGATTTCAGGATAGGGTTTTGTGGAAGACAGGGAGGGGTACATGAGTCTTGTTGTTATGAACCTGGTTGTCCTCTACTCTGCGGGAGATAATGAACATTTTGAGTGTGGGATGATTTCAAGGTATCCTCATATCCTCCTTTTCTCGTTTGGTATCAGGTATGTTGGCTCGACCTTCTCTAATGCTTATGCATTTACCTTGTTGTTTATTATCTGTTATCGCCCTCATAAAACTTACCTCTATGTGATTTGGTTTGCCCTCATTGTTAATTCTTTCAAAAAAATTAATGCTCATGTAGTCCAAATAGAACCAAACGACCCACAAACTTTGTTTATCCATGATGATGTAACCAATAATCTCACCCAGGTTGGTTGGTTAGTTTTCGTCCAATCGTTTAAGGGGTTTAATTTGGAAGTGGCCAGAGAATTTTCCAAAATCTTCGATGACGCTAGGGTTAAGGTCGAGGTTGTCCAGTTACAGGTTAATGAGGAGTTTATCTCTCAAGCTATTGATCTTCCTTATTTAGGGGATAGATGGTTTAAAAACATGAGGTTAAGGAACATTCCATGGTGGTCTCTGTTGGCATATAAGAAATCACAATATCATATAAAGGGTATTCCATTGGAATTATTTCACACCAGATGGCATGGTCTCCTTTTAATTATCAAACAGTTCATACCCTGTGAGGGATGCTATGGTCTGATATTCTATTTTCATATACAACTACTTATGGTTTTCCTAGGGTTTTGTTTAGAATTCCCTTCTATTTACTCAGAAGTTTGCAAAAGATGTCTCAGTTCTATCAACGCCCAAATCAAAACCATGAAACCAGTTTGATCCATCATGTTCTTATTTGTACCCTAGTCGAGTGTCATCTTGCTAGTGTTGGGGACAATTGGGAAAGTTTCCTACTAAGAAATCAGTTTTTATCTCAGCACAACAACCCTGCTGTTGACATTACTTAGGATGCTGAAGATATTTTACCTCCTCAAACTCTACCACTTGAGGTTCAGATTGAAGTTCAACTCCACAATGATACTATTTCGTAGTCCGATCATCAAAACAATGCTTTACCTGGAGCACAAACAACACTAAAGAAGAAGGAGTTTGTTCCTAAGAGGTCTTTAGAAACTGTCCTAACTAGTTTGAAGGATCGATTATCATATTATGTTGATTACGAGTCATGGCCTATGTATTCGATGATTGAATAAAAATATAAGGAAAAGAGAAAAAATAATTAGATAGTCACACCAAGCCTACGAAATCGATTTTAGAAATAAGAGGGTTGGTCATGTTCTATCCAGGATGATTCAAAATATAAATAGGCAAAAGGATAGACCGATTCCAAAAATCACTATAATGGATCGAGACTCTTCATAAGACATAGTTCGAAATTGTGAAGAGGAAAATCATACCCAGTATGATTTTGTCTCAAATCTACCTCCCTTCCTTCAAGATTATGAAGGGTTTGTAGGCATTCAAGTCGATCTGAAAGCTAAACTTGTGCAAACAATACCCTTAGAGATAGACCAACAACACTCAATCTCGGATTCAGAACCTGAGTGTTGTCGTGACTGCTTAGCATGGGCTCAAAGGTATTATGTTGATGTCCCGTATTTGTAAATGTGCCTAAATAAGCTAATGAGGTAAAATAGAGATCTGGAAAAGGATAATCGGAAATTAAATATTGAATCACAACAATGCATATCTCGTGCAAGTAAGAAGCCAAAAAATTATGGAGATATTATCATAAAAAAATCAACAAATGTCAACCTTTTTATTGGATCAGAAATGCACGCTTCTTCATTCTTGAATTCTTAATTTGGGTAATAAAATTTTTGGTTTCATTTATGTTGAGTTTGTTTTATTTATCTTGATTTGTTTTTATTTTTTTAGACTCACTACAGAGTGAAAGATTCTGTAGCTAATCTTAATTTAGTTAATGAGATTTCTAATTTTATTAATTTTTTTTTTAGGTCTCCAAACAGATTGATGGATTTTATATGCACTTCTTAGCCAATGAAGATCATGGATTTTCTATTTTATTTTTTATTAAGTAATAGAATCTATCTCCAAACAATTGGCGATTTATTTTTTATTATTATAAAAAACTTTGTATAAGTTGTTATAAATATTGTTATTATAACTTAGATTATGATTTTATTTTTCAACTACTCTATTTTTAAAAAGATCTACCTCTATCATGTGGATATGAGAGTTGATCATTGTTGTGCTTAAATACTTATGCCATTTTGAAACCAGACATGGTGAAAATTCTAGGAAATGGACCACTGATTATTTTTTGAAGAATATGGAATTATACCTTACTTAAGGCTTTTGTTCTGCAAGTGAAAGGGTTTTGTTTTAATTATAATATATTTAATTATGGTTCATATTATTTGAGTAATTGATCATGGATTGATTTAAAATTAGCTTTAGTCTGTTTTGTCAATACATTGTTAATTGCTACTAGTGATGTATTAATTTTGTCAACCTTTAATAGTCCATTATCCCAAATTATATTGGTCCTTGTGATTGTATCATTTTGATACAAATCTTGAATTATATCGAGTTTATTCATGTGATTTGAATTTGTAAATATATAATTGTTCAATTGAAATTATTTTCTTATTGTCGATTAGTCTATCATATCTTCACAAAGGATCATGATTTGAAGTTGTTCTTTTTGCATTATAAATCTATTGTCATTCAAAGTGTTTTTCTTACGACACTTTCTGAATCTTAGAATTACACAACCTTCTGCTATAGATTTCTCTTAACAGACATGTCGTTGAAACAACTTAATACATAAAGACACAATTTAAAGTTAAATATTGGCTGGTTACTAGGTTAGTGATTTTTCTTTCTCTTGTTTTGGTTTATACTTTTCCTTTGTGAATGTAGATTAACATTAAGTTTAAATACTTTGCTTATTTGAGATAAAACATTATCATTTACATTCACTCTTTTTCTATTTTAGTTTTAAGGTTAAAATTAGATTGGTAATATGTTATAGATTTACTTATATTTTGTGTTAGATTTGGTTCTTTTGTACAACCTTAGTTTCCAAGTTTTCTTGTAAATCTTGCATTTGTTTATTTGTATATTTTGTGGATAGGAATTGTGAGGTAGGGAATGTATATAGTATATCTCCGTTAATAAATAGTTAGTTATCTTATTTTTTGTAGTTTAGATTAGATCCCTTTATTGGCTAATGGAGCCATAAAACCTGTTAGGGTCAGTCATTTCAAATGGCTTAGGTTAACTTGACAACCTCAGACCATAATTTCCCTTCTAGTTGATGAGCATCCACATATGCCCGTCAATAGGTTCATAATAAATTACCACCCCCAAATGTATCCTAATTAAGAAATGGATTAAACTATAATTAAGAGGTAATTAGCATGGTTAATCACATGACAAGTCAAACTCCTATTTTCCTTGGAATGTTTTTTTAATTGCATGATAAAAAATGTAGGCTTAACTTCTTTTGCATGTGAAACAACGTGGGGTTACCTCACAATTTTGAAATTTTCATGAAAGCAAGCAATAATTGGAAAATCCGTCCTTTTTTCGCCCTCTTCAATTTACCCAAAACCTGTGATCAAACCAAGCCATATTCCCTACTTGAAAAAACTATGCAAGAGAACCTTGTCAATAGACCATGTTGGATGCCCCTCTTGAGCAAACCTAACAAGAGAACCTTATGAAAAAAAATGAAGTCCAATTCCTTGCTTGAATGAATAATAACACTGTGAGATAACCATTTTAACAAACTAGCTTAGACGCCCTATATAAAAAACAACTGATCAAATAATGTCGGATGCAATCCTTGATCAAACCAAACTAGAGTGCATAGAAATATTTTGAACAAAAATGATGGTGATCCATTTGTAATATGATTTAATTTTTTGGCTCAAGGTTATATATTTGGAAGATGTATTTTGTTTTAGAATTAATTTTCTTTATGTTTGGGTTCCATCATTTATTGAAGATACATCATATAAGTAGTTTCCTATAGGACATAGATTCATTATATTATGGAAAAACATTAAGAGCTTAAAAATGATTCTATGGTCAATTATTTTATGAGATTTTAAAGGACGGTTTTTATGAAAGGTTTTAGATATTGGATGTTGCCTATTGGGATGAAAGATACGTGCATGAAATAGTTTCTTAATGGACAAAGATACATATAATTGGTTGTTTTAGGTACCTAGAAGGCCATGGTTTTCATTTTATAATTTAAAATGGTGTATGAGGACCTTTATACAAGTTTCTTGAATTTTAATCGATGTAAGTGTTGATAATCCTATTTTTTCATGTTATATTTTTATAAGGCTTGTTACTTTGCTTTTCTATTTTTTATTGTTCATTTTTTTGTTTCTAAGGAGGCTACATTAGTTATTTATCATATATTGTATATGCATTGTAATCGATTTTACCCTTAATTATTTGATGCAACAATATATTAGGGGCATCAATTTTGTTCTGGATGTAAAACTGAAACCTTGGTTGGAAGGAGACATGAAATCAAAGGTTATTACTAAAGGTTAGTTAATATTTAGTATTTATGCCTAAAGAGATAGACTGTTTTTTTCCAATTTAAATATCCCATGTGTAACTTGTGTAGGCCATTTGGGCATCCTGCCATGATTACATATTTTTTCTTTTTATAAATTTAATAATGTTTAGTATAGACCCTAATCCATTCCCACATAAAGAATAAAAGTCATTGCCACCATTTTTTCCCAAAGAAATGTACATCACAGGGGAATTAGACAGGGATATACCTTCATCCCAAGAATGGTACCCAAGAAAAATTGTCCAGTTGCATTTTTTAGTAACCTAACCCGATGAGGACATCAATTAGTGATGCCAACAATATTCATAGAGGTAGCCAACCTAGGGACTTGACCCTGCGATCTCCTTTTTGTAATTTACAACACTCAACCGCTCGAGCTAACTCAGTGGGCTTGCCACTAGAATTTGTGGAAGGAGATTTCTAAATACTTGCTAAAGAGGATGCTAGAGGAGAAAATAAACTAGAAATGAAGTGAAAAGTATCTATGCAATGACCAAAGTCACGACGATTATTTGTAATTGCTAAAATGGATTGTTGGAGTGATGTTGATGCATGTAACATTAATGATGTTCATATACAAACTAATGATAGGGGAATATTTTATCAACTCTGATGGTGTTCAACTATGCAGTGTGTTAGGGGAAATATTTCAAACTTTGATAAAGTTTCTCTTATTTAAGGAGAAAATGGTTTAGAAAAAACCATTATCTGCAAAGTTATTGATGAGTTACATATGGGAAACCTAGAGTTGACATGCTTGGATCCTTGTGGTAATGATCCAATTCTTTACACGGTTGGTACCAATGACATGTGGACACATAGTATTGATGATTTTTTGTCTATTCAAATGGTGTATGCATATGAAAGTGGCAAGCTTATGCTACACCATCCTTCGGTTTCTAAAATAAAATCACAGTTATCTTTAAGTGGGTTAGATGAATATCATAAAAAACATTCCACTACTGTCATCATGTGAGGGTTTTATATGGGATCATATTCATATGTGACTCACTTTTTGAAATATAGTCATTTTGTCAATATTGATAGAAATACATTCATTCAAATGGATAGGATTTTGGTGCACAATTGTCACAGACCGTCCTTCTCTCCAAAGGGCTGCTCGACCTCCCGGTCTTGGATCATTCGAGATACTGAGTCGGAGCGACTCTTCGGGTCCCCGCGGGTACCCAAAACCACTACACATACAGATGCCCCTTTTCCCTCCAAGTGACCACGACTGTGACCATGAGCCTCTCCCTTCGCGATTCGGACTTTGGGGATATCCCGAGATCTTCCTACGGGTTTTCCCGAAGCACTCTCCTTCGAATCTCCCGGCTTCTGCCACGTGTCTCTTCGAATTTGTTGGGCCTACTATGGTTCGAGTTTCGTGACTTCGTGAAACTCTAGTCCTCTCGCCCACGAACCTTTGGACTTTTGACTCCCGGATTCCTTAATCTGCTTCCACGTTCTCTCCCCATAATCAACAACTGAGATCAATTCATGACTTCAGACTTCAGACTCTGCACTGATAATCCTTCCAGATTTCCCAAACCACGAAGTGCCGAAACACTCTATGGTCAACTTCCGTGTGGTTCTCCTGGATCTGATGGTCTGAAATCGTTCGCATCCCTATGGAACAGATCTTGTCCACGAATTTTGATGGAAACTTCAGGGAATTTTCTCCTTGAAGATTTTTTTGTCGCTCTCCCTCCTGAGCTTTACTACTTCGATTATCTCTTGTTCCTATGAACACTCTCTTCGACACTTAGTCGAAATCCAGACCTGTTCACACCTTGCAACGGGTTCTCTTTCACACTCAACTCCTATGTGGATGATTTCACACTGCTTGCGACTGTTCTCCAAGAGTTTATGTCTTCTGTGACTAAAATCACTCTATTCCTCCTTAAGCTTTTCGAATTCAAAAACTCTGTCACACACTCCTTGCGGACATCGATGCACTCCTTGCATACATAAGTTTCACGCTACCTCTTCTAATCTTTGATTCGAAACTGACTCAATCATGCACTCCTTGCAGACACTATGCACACCTTGCACTCACTCAAAGAAGAGAAACAATTGAAACTTATTCACTCTCCATAGTGACTCATATATTCAACCCTGTAAATGCATTCATGGATACAAGAACAAGGAATAACAAAGAATTGAAGACAACCAGAAAGTCTACCATTCACTTATTCAAATAGACACAATAATAACACACATTTGGGACAATGTTCCTCTACTATATTCATTCAACTGAACTTTTCATACATTCATAGACTACTTCTCTGTATCTCCCAACTCTAGACTACAATGGCAATCTATACCTTAGATTTAACAGCCTTAGGTTACTCTCTGAGTATGGGAATGTTCTGGTGTGCCCTCCTGGCACGTTCCCTTCTGAACTTGAAGCAGAGTTCAGGTATGCATTCCTTGCATTGGCTCACAGAGTTTCAACACTTTGTCGCGCACTCCTTGCATTGGCTCACAGAGTTTCTACACTCCGTCGCACACTCCTTGCGCTTAGCCTGAAGAACCCAGAACAACCCAACCATCTCTCAAATATAGTGGAATCTATATTCACCCTGTAGATGGAAACTATTCATACACATCTACAACATAAACTCATAAAAACACAATGACATTCACAAACCAATATTCACCACACAGAAATAGTGAAAAATGTTTTCTTGTATTAATATAAGGATACGAATTACAATGCTTGAGCTCAGACTGCAACAGAGTATCGACTCTTCTCTCCCCTGTTGAGCTCTCTACTTCCTCATCTCCTCTACATGCTAGATCTAATGAATTTTGATACAAATATCTTTTACAAAAGAGGGGCTCCTCGAGCTCTCCCTCCAAATCACCTAACTCTCATTAATTACATTGAATTACATTCAATGGCCATCTGGTCCGAATCAGATCTAGATCCCATGAGCCTGTCAGACATTAAAGGTGGCCTTAACTCATGCTTGCAAAAAGGCATCAACTTGGCTCTTCCAGCCTTACAATATTTAATTGCATTAAATATTACATTTGAAATTTAAAAAATGAGGGCAAATCGAGAGGGTTGGTGCCTCTCCCCTCCTTGAATGCGCTTTGATGTGCTGGAATGTTGGTGCGTCGCTGAGTTGGAGCGATGCTCCTGCATCAACAACATAAATTAATTGATTTTACCTTAAAGGTAGGCATTATGTTTTTTTTTATTATGAAAACTTTCCTGGTATGTTTAAATATGAGTCATGAATGTTTCATATATCGTGGAAGTATAAGTTGGATTGTTTAGTAAAGCTTTCCATTGGTGGAATAATTTGTTGGGTAAGAATATTTGAAAGTCATGTAGATTTTATTGGTAAAGGCCACCATATTCCAAAAGATGTGAATTTTCATCTACATGAGGTGTTTTATACAAAACAAGGTTTATTGATACCAACTGAAATCATTGATGGTGAGTATACATGTGTATCTTTTAATACCTTTTTTTTTGGTTACTATCAACAAGTTTTCTTCATAGTTTCTAATGTTATCTTCACTCTTGTTGTAGGCATTGTTGATGTGTTCTTTATTGTGAGCACTATTAAAAGGCAGGTCACGAGAACTCAAAAGGGATAATCTTTGTTTGTTGTTGTTTTATTGCTACAATGATGATAATCACACCACATTCCAACTTCTTGCAACAAAAGGTGACAATGAAGTTATGGTTGTTAGATTAGATGCCTCTACAAAATATGGAACACATAATGCATTACCATCGTATCTCAGAGTATTGTAGTCACATCGAACACATTGTCACAATATTCATCTTCTTTCTTACAAATTTTTCAATCATATAAGCTCTCAAAATATGATACACAATGATTTTTATGTGAAAATTTCTTGTTTAGATGAAATCCTCATGGTTTTGAATTTGTTAAAATGCATTATATACCTCTTGGGATTGTGAAGAAAAACAATTCACTAAAGTTCATCATAGAAGGATACACAATTCTTAAATATGATGGTTTCTATACATTTCCAACCTTTCCTGATAGATATCAACTAACTTTAAACTCAAACGATTATACTCAACTTCCCAATAAATGTAGACTCATGGGACCAATATTTATACTTCACTATTTGTAGAATAACCTATAGCTTCATGTGTAACTAAAATTTTCATGGGATTCACACTAGCAGGATCCTGTCCATCTATCATTTTTGAGGCAGTGAAGTTTACATTCAAATTTGTAGAATTTTTAGGATTTGGCCATGAAGTATAACCACTAGGCATGATGTGGTAGCTCATGAGGAATCCATAAAAAGTTTCAAAACATCATTTGAGACCATATGCATACCTTGGTGTGCATTTTAGTGACAATTGTTTGCAATTCTTGAAAATTGCAACATTAGTGAAATGAGGATGCATAGACAATTGTTGTTGCGTTAGACCATCTGCAGGGTCTGGGAAGATGACCAATGGATGCATAGAAAATTGTTGTGTCGGTCATCTGAAGGGTCGTGGGAAGTTTACCTAATTTCCGTTGACAATGACATGACAACTAACCATTAAAATAAGTGATTTATCAAATTTAAGACAACCATAATACGGTTGATAGTGTGTTATTACGTTACTAATAAAAAACAATACAACCTGCTCATTATTAAATGATTCAAATTTATCTAATTAAAGAAAGAAATATAAAATGATATATTAAAAAACACTATCAAAGTGTTTTCTAATTCATGTTTGAAGCAAATTTTAAAACATTTATAAAATTCGGCATCAGCAACATTTTAATGAACACAAATCATGTATATAAAAAATCTAAAATATTAAAATAAGCAATCAGGGTGTGTGATTCCGTTACTAATAAAAAACAAAACACAATGCCCATTTTTAAATGATTCAAATTTACCTAATTAGAGAAAGAAATATAAAATATAAATATAAAATGATATATTTAAAAAAACCATCAAATTGTATTTGGAAATATAAAGTGATATATCAATTTTTTTTTATCAAATTGTTTTTCATTAGTGTTTGAGACAAATTTAAAAACATTTATAAAATTCGACATCAACAACATTTTAATGAACGGCGGTGTATATTGAGTCTAAACTAATTTTGTGGATAGAAAAGAGAGTCTATTTTCTCTTATAGTAATTTTTAAGGATGTTATTATTTATTATTTTTTCTTTATAATTGGTATATTATTTAATAAATCGTGTAAAAAGAAAATTAAATATTTGAAAATATATATGGGAAAATTAGAAATTGTAATTTTATTTTAATTCTGAATTTATCATGTGTTGAGAGGATCAACCTTATATATATGTTATAATTTTTTTTTTATTGAAAATGGATATTGAATTATTTTTATTATTTATATTTATTTTAAATACTATTAAATATTTGAAAAAATATACATAACACTACTAGTGGTCCACTTATATATAGTTGGATATTATCATTATATAAATACTCTGAATGTTTTTGAAACAAAAATTAGAAAATAAATTAATGATAAAAAAAAAGCACGCAAACCCTAAATATAATTAATGTTAGAAGTGACATAAATACATAAAACTAACTCAAACACATTTAGAAAAACATTACACCACTGACTAACTTTATGGATAATAAAAGAGAAATTAAAATAAGCATAAAATAAATAAAAATGACAAATACTGTAATATTCTGTGTTGGAATGTTTTGTAGTTTCTTGTTGATTTTTTTTGCAAAGACCATGTGGTTTAAGTTTGTAATATTATTTTCTTTGCTCATACAATAATCTTAAGAACTGATATAAATAACAATGATGTCAAATCTCTTTATTTATTTAAATAACATCAGATATGGTAACAATCATACGAATTTGCAATAATGAATGCAATATATAGAAAGAACTTGGTTCACTTCATAGGCAGCCTTGATATAGCTGATATATAATTTATGAAGTTGATAACATAGGCATCGATCTCCACATATGACAATATGGTTGATAAGGAAAGGATCGGTCCCAAAATGTTATAAGCAACGACCTTCCCACATGAAGAATGTATAATAGATGGAAGCTCCCTTAGTTTAGGCCCTCATTCAACAAGAAATCGACCCATACAGAGCATCAACAAATGGTATTTGTCTGTGTTGAGATATATGTAGTTTGAAACCCCCAAAAAACAAGCTTCCAGTATTTGTAGTAGCAAAAATAATCAAACTTATGTAGCAACAAGTCGAACAACCAACAATATGGCTCTCCTACACACTCCTTTACGCTCTCATCCACAACTGTTTCACCTTCAAGAGGAAGTTCACACACCCAACATAGAGATAAACACATCCAACAAATAGATGGCGGCCCTGTGGAAGATTGGAAATCGACCAACACTGCAAATTCAATCTTTAGTCTCCAAATATCCTTCTCCAAATGGAAAAATAGCTTTCTCCCTCTGTTGGACTTAGCCACGATCCAAATCGTCCTCTTCCTAGTAGAGATTCGACCCCCACAATAGATGAATCGAGTCCAAAACTAACACAACTGTAGTTGCTAACATAAGAAACTTAATCGATCAAGATGCAAGCTACCCAACAAGATGAAATCAACCTCAATAAAGCACCATCAGTAGATCTGAATGATCTACTCTGAATATTTATTCGGATAGATATATTTCGCTATTGAAATCAATGTCCGTCAATGTTCTCCTCCTCAATGCCAGAAAAAGCTACGAGAGCTTTCGAAACCCAATTTTGATTGATTGAATGCTTGAATGAATCCAGAGAATTCCTCTTTTCCTTCTTTTGTATTTTCCCCAATGAGAAATATTCCATTTTCTCATTAATTAATTAATAAGTCACTTTTATGTCCTTTTACTTCATTTAATAAAGTGACTAATCTTTTCCTTGCTTTTTTTAATTAAATGACTTGGTCATAATTAACTAATATGAGTTTTGAACCCCTAGTGACATAAGTCATGATGTAATTCCCTTACACATCTCCCAACCCAGCCTACGGGAATTAGATAAGCTAGTGGGTTACTTTTTTGTTTCTTTTTGGTGCTAAGAGGACGGGGACATTACAAATACACTCCAAAATTAACATCAAAGTTGGCTTTTAAACATTCAACATATTTTCATCAAACTTAAATAATTAACAATCAAATTATGATTTCCTACTCAAGCTAGTCAATATCTTTCCAAGGGTGTTCCCCATGATGAATTCTGACTCTGTCTCATCTAATATATTTTTCAGTCTCCGTCAATGAATGTCAAAGTCAAAGCTTTGACTTTGCACATACTTTGAGGAAATAAAAAATTAAAAAAGGAGGAAAAAGGAAGAGCATGACATGCATTCCTTCATGCAAAAATAAATAAGATGAAAAAACTAAAAATGTGCAAAACCCCTCTCTTCCTTTCCTTCCTCCATTTTTTCAATACAGTGGGAGGATGGAGCACTGGGTTTAGGGAACAAAGCAGGGAACGACCCGTACAAGTCTCCAACATCAACCCTAGAGCATGTATCCCTCAATAATATTCTCCATAGACATTTTATAATTCATGTTCTGGTTCAAATATGTTTATGGCTGAGTTAATCATTGGTTCATGTGCTAAAAAATGTTGGATTCTAGTTATAAGTGTTTATGGCTGCGTTTTATTTATAGTAGATGAGTTTGTTCATTTGTTATCTCCTGAGTGGTTTTCTTGAGAAAAATTGCAAGAGGGAGGGGATTCAAACCCCCTCTTGCGCACTTGGCTCAAGACCCAAGCCCTCTTTTAAAGTTCTATGTTTTCTGATTTTTGTGTGATGTTGCAGGCCTATGTGTGCAATTTTGAGGGGAAAGGGAGTTGAACCCTAAGCTCCCCCTTTTCCCTTCTCCATTCAGAATCCAATAAAAAGGGCCAAAAATGGAGGGGGGGGGAGGGTCTAACCTTTGACCTCACCCCTTGAGAATCCAAGAAAAAGGGCCAAATATGGAGGGGGAGGGGTCCTAACCTTTGACCTCACCCCTCCATTTCTATAGTTCAAAACCAAAAATCAAATAAAAAAAATGAAATATGGACCAAGCGCCCCATCCACCACTGCTATGTGCTCATATTTCCTCCATAGAGCCACCATTGGGGGCGTCTTTCCCCAATTTCTATATATCCATATGCCTAAGCCCCAGTTGCACCACCATTGTCCGCCACCAAGAGCGACGACTTTTCCCACTCCACCACCAGGCTCAAAACCTTGCATTAAGGAGGGTCATATTATATGGTTTGAATGTTTAACCAAGGTTTTGATGGATGGTATGGTGGCAGCCAACATTTATTGTATCTTGGTATTATTAGTCCCTGCCGAAGGCATAGAGGGACTATAGCTATCGATAATTCGTTGAATTCATATTAATATGTCCTTTGACTAAATTTTTTTGCATCATCTGTATTGTTCAAACTATAGAAGTAAAAACATTATTTTTTATATAATAAAAAAAACCTTATATGTCATCGTCTCATTGGAGAATATATTGGAGGTCTTACTGCCAACTTCGCTGTTCCCAATGTTGTAAATCTTTATATATCCAAAGTTTTGAGCTTAGACGCTCTTTTTTATTTTTTATTACATTTTTAATGAAATGTTTACATACCAAAAGTTCTAAGCATCGACGCTGTTTTTTAATGTTTTTATTATTATTTCTATTTGAATTTAAATGTTTACATACCGAAGGTGTAGAGAATTGCCACTTTTTTTGAGGTACTTGAATAGGCCTAACAGCTTAAATGTTTACATAGCACGAGGTCCTTAAACATACATGACAACTTAAATGTTTGCATACCGCGAGGCCCTTAAACAACCTGACAACCTTAAATGTTTACCTAAATAGGCTTCTCAGAGTACATTTTTCCTCGAATTTTTCCATACAATGTTGCATTGAATTTGGACAATATTGGTGTCCACCGCCAGTTACATAGAGATTGTATGTTTCATACTTATTCTATTCTTGGAATGCAATTTGGTCATCGTTGAAGATACATACATTGTTTACTGGTTTGGTGGGTGCTTCTTTTTCGCTGGTTCATCGATTGCTTCTTGTTGTTGTTTGGTTCAACTTTGCAAGGTTGAGGACCTGCACCTGCAGTTGGCCCTGTTGGTGCTTGTTTCTTTCTTTTGTCTACTTCAACTTTGCAGGGTTGGGGTCCTGCATGCGCAGTTGGAGATGTTGTCTTTAACTTTGCAGGGTCCAGGTGTTGTACCCACAATTTTGCCTAGGCTTCTATCATTCATCCTTTCAGAGTAATTTTTGATGCCATAATTTCATTTCTATTCGTTCTTTGTTGTTCACTATTTGTAGTTTGCAAGTAAGAATGTTTGATTATTTTCACTGGCATGCTCGTCATATGTTTTGGGTTCCTTCTGTGCTTGGGCTGCAGTTTGGTAATCATTGGAGATACACATGTTGTTTACTGGTTCAGTGGTTGTTGCTTGTTCACTGGTTCGTTGGTTCGTCGGTTGCTGCTTGTTGTTGTTTGGCTCAAGTTTGCGAGTTTGAGGTCTTGGGGCTGCAGTTGGGCATGTTCGTGCTTCCTCATTGGTTTGTTTCTTGCTGTTTTCTTTTGTTTACTTCGGCTTTGCAGGGTTGGGGTCCTGCGCCGACAGTTGGAGCTATTTTTTTTCACTTTGCATTGTTCAGGTCCTGCACGCGCAAGTCGACCTGCGGTTCTGTCATTTGTCATGCCTGGCAAAGTCGAGATCTGATGCCTTTCCCGTGCCCGCCTATCCTGATCTTAAATTTTGCTCCAATTTTTTTCCTAGCTCTGGACCATACCTACATGCCTTTGTAAAATGTTCTTGTAGAAGAAAAGGATACTGAGATGGTGCTAGCAAGAGTGGTGTTTCATGGATTGCAAATTGCAATATTAAGTTTCTATGTTGTTTGGCGTGCAATATTTCTAGCATAATGAATGTGTTCTCAAATGCATCAAACCATTTACATTTGGATGAAACCATTATAATTCTAGGATACTTCAATATTGACATGCTACAAAATAGTGGCATAACAAATAATTGGACAACTACATGTGCAATTACAATGTCTGTTGTCTTTTTGTTAAGATAAAACATGTGCAAAACACACTTATTAACCATATATGGTGAAATGTGCCCATATCATGATACAACCTCTTTATCCTGTACACAAACTGGTGTGACCACGACACAATTTGTCTTGTACTTGAAATATGAGATGTACATCAAAGATACTGCAAAATTATATTTCCATGTCTCAAAGCATATGTGGATACTTTGTTGCAGAAAACCAAAATCATTTAGCTATGGCCATGCAATTTTTTAATATTTTATGGCTTGTAATATATTTTGGGTAGGAAAAACTTTATATAATTACAACCATGGATGAAGAAAAGCAAAGGTTCATGTTTCTAACTTTCTTTTATTCTATTCCTTGATTCTCATTTACTGTATGTACATATTAATTGTTCTCCCCTGCATACCAGCTTCCATTCATGTTCATTGCATTTTGTGCGTTCCCACATTGAAACAAACCGAATAGCTGGAGAAAATGAATGAGTCTTTACCGCAACTGTAGAAGAGGAGATACAAAGGTACATGCTTGTATTGTTATTTCTTATTCCATTGTTTTGTATTTCATTTATTGTCTGTATATGTGTTCACCTAATTTATTGTATGTAGATATTGCGTATATTCCTACATAATAACTTATCTTCATGTCCTTTGTATTTTATGTGCCGCTACATTGAAATAAATTGAACTCTATTTATTTTCTTACATGTCTTATATGCTCCAATTATTATATTCCACAACAGAGGGGGCTGAAGTACAATCTTCGAAAAGGTATACCAACAATGCTAGTAAATAAAACACACAAAACAGGTGGGTGAATATAATATTGGACTAGAAAATGATGATTTGGAAACAATGGGCCTTTTTTGAGACTTCCCACTTCCAAACATTGCCCTCCTCATTTCTAATTTTCCCACTTTATATTATCCCCTTTTTTCCACTCTTCTATACTTAACCGAATTCCCCTTCATTTTTCTCGTCTACTTTCTCTTTCTGGTTTCTTTTCTTAGTTGTCTTTCTGAAAATGTCTAAGTGCACGGGTTGGCAGACTCACGGGTTCACTTTTATACTCATGCTTCTATATCAAGACTCTGACCGACGGTTTCCTCATTCCATACTTAACCACTTTTTCGATCACGGGTTCCCGGGTTGGCAGGTTCAAGATTGTGCCTCTAGCTTCAGAGGTTCCACGAAATACAGATTGGTCGTCGTACCCCCCCATCATGTCCTATTCCCTGTTACACATTTTTGCAGTAAAAAAATCTGAGGCATACAATTTGACCGTCGGGTCCTCATGTGTCCTGAGTATCCCTTGACACCCTATTTCGTATTTGATCTCCTTCGACCCTGTATGTGAAATACATAACAATTATGGAAAATATACAATGCATATGCTTATTTAGTCCTTTTGATATTCATTTACACATGCTTGCATCAAAAAACGTTGGACTAGTGACATGGCCATGAGCAGTCAATCATCGCAAACATCAATAGACTGACAAGGCCAAAGGTAAATATTCATACATTATGTTCCTCGTATGTTTACCAAAAAAATATCCTCAGTTACTTTTTCATCTATTCCATGGTAAATATGTTGATGTCATCGACAACACATACTTTGTTTCACAAGAAGTATCAACGAGCGCAAGTGAGACGTCGAACATAGAGCAAGTTCCGTAGACTAAGAGGTATGGTTGCAAATCTCCGGCTCCATACTTCATCCAAATTGTGCGTCTACTTGTACATTTATGCCAGGAAAAAAGAAAACAAAAAAATGATGCAGACTACCATTCACATTACTTTTCCTGTTCGAAAAATGCCACCAGGTCTAAACTTATAACACCCAAAATACTATCAATAGAGGGCTTGAACAACCACCTAACTAGACAAGTGTTTTTCAGGGACATAATGGTCGTCTATAACACCTACTTGGACAATGAAAACAAAAATAGATCCATTATGCATGTTGACATGACAGGCAACGAAGCCTTGATGACAGTCACACTGACTATTCCCACACAACTTGTCCAGAAACATGCAGAAAAGATATTGCGAGGTAATGGGATATCCATTACAAATTTTAATATATTTCCCAAAATAGTGTATGACTGTGGTGATTGTGATCGAATTATATCGCTCAATGAAACAAGTATTGGGGAAAAAATCCCGCTATTTGTTCAGAATATCGTTTCGTCCCAAACACAACTATCAGCCAACTTGCACAGAGCAATGACACTTACCCAATCATAACTATTGGTGTAGTTGTCACACTCGTGATAAAACTTGGCTCACAACACATTCTCCATATAAAATATGGAGAGTCAGACAACAACAAGGCAATGGTACTGTTCTCCATATCCATTTTTGTCCTTTGCTTTCACATGTCCATGTATCTCGGTTATGTTACATAACTATTGCATTGTTCCATGTTGCAGCTGCAATTGTTCGACACCTATTCAAATATGTTTTCTTCAATGGAACAACAATTGCATAAAGGGAAATTTCCACTTATTCTCTTCAAAAATATAACAAAAAAAAGAGATGTTAAAGAAAGGATATTTTGCACAACCCAAGCAACATTTGTAACAGAATTGCAAATAGACATAGTACATGATCTCAAGAAACTAACTAGATCTACAACTGTTGTGCGTATACATCTACAATTTCATCCTCACTTTGCTCATACAAATTGGCTTCACCAATTTTCTGTAGTTTTTTTGTTGTTGTTGTTCAATTGTATATTATATTGTTCAATATATTAACTGCTATGCTCACTTGCCCAGGTTGAGGGTGTTTTGGTTGCAGCGAATGCGTACTCGACCCCCTTCGAGCATGTATGTGTCAAATGCAACTCTCCTTCTTTCATAAATGATGATACAATTGATTTTCTATGATGCAGTAAAAAATGACCTTACATATATAGACATTGCCTCAACACTGCCATCTAAACTGTGGGAAACATAATCGTACATTGTACAATTAGACAACCTTTGTTACAAGATGTGCTTCCTGAGTTAGCAGAATTTCCATATGAAGTATACCTACAGAAAAAGGCAAACAATGTCTACATGTTGTGTGACTTTCAGATACATAGAAAATTTACCTTAAATGAGGACAATGCAATACTGCATATCGGTTGAAAAACAAAAAAAAAATCATATCAAGCTTTGGAAGGAAATGAAAAAATCTCATGTGTGTCTGTAATTTTTTTTCAAAACCCAAATGAATGTTCGTCAGACTCAATTTCTTTGGAGTTTATATCTATGGATGTAAAATTTTGTTTCGAGAGATTTTGTCTCTTTTTGTGCACTTGAAAAAACAAGGAAAATCTAACTACAAATCATTGAAATTGTTGTTGTTATTTTGATGTTTTTTTGCATCTCCCAGCAAGAATTTTGCATATTTATTGGGGTTTCCAAATGAAAAAAAAATGGTGGCTAGTTGTATATTTGTTGGAGGAGTCTGCACCTTTTTGGGTGCCCAAATTGGGAAATTGTTTTCCAACTATATAGCCATGGCAGGATTTCTGCATTTTTTGGGTACCCAAATAAAAAAGAAGATTATCTCCAACTATACATTTATGGTATGATATATGCATTTTATTGATGCCCTAATTGAAAAAAAAGGGCTCAACATGGATTTAAGCATGATCTTGAGATATTCAGAACTCACTATAGATATTGGGGAGTTTGGGCATTGGAATTCATACAGGAAGGTGCATTTATTGCTTATGTACAAGCACATAAGATTGTTCAGTCTAGAAATGGGAAGCATGAGGAAAAACCCCATACAAAGTATCCAACTGTGAATAAATCAGGCCGATCCTTTGAACCGTCGAAATGTCTTGCTCCTCTGAGCAGAACCATCAGGCATTTCCAATAATATTGGAAATTTGGCATTGTTAAAACTGATAGTGATAGAACATGGAACTATCAGAAGCAAATGTCCATAGTGATCTTGCTTCATGGTAAAACAATAATCGACAAGTTTCTTGTTCCCCATTTGGGGGTTTGGTTATATCTGGGATACAATGGAAAAGCTCCGATGGTTTTTTGATGTCTTGTGTTGGCAGACTTTTTTTCATACCTCATGGCCCCGATTATTTTCTCATGGGAACATATACCAGATATAAGAGAAAACCAATGCCACATGTGTTTTTTATATATATATCAAATTGTTTGATGCATAGGTCGATGCGTACTTCTCTATGGACCCTTGTGGGATCTCACTTGGCGCCTTCTGTGTTCATGCATTGCCATGTGCCTCGACTTTCAATACATTTGGTGTTTACTTGGCTCTTGGTTGTATGCTTCGTTCTGGAAAATTAATGATACATTCAGGATCTTGGTAGTTTTTATACGATCTTAAAGAATATACAAGACCTTATTTGACTTTTAATATAATCTATCTAACGCAAATGTAGTATGTGGCTCGTTTTGGCACTTTTCCTTGATCGATGAACTTAGCAAAATTCATCTCTAGGAATATTTTGAAATAAAAGGATATATACTATGTGAATACCAATGGAACTATCATATCAACCACAGAACATTAAAATTCAAATTCGTCTTAAAATTCAAATTCGTCGTTGTTATACTTATGGTGAAGTTGACAGTACAATAATTTTACTTAAACATCCCAAAATTGATTTTCTTGTGGCTTTTCGATGCTTCTCTTATACAAACACATCCTGGAAACTATAAGCATGGCTCTTTATCTATTCCTTGATTGAAGAGCCTGTTCACTTGTTTAATGCACTTCATAGTTACTATTAAGACCATAAATGGGGATTTCTTACACCAATTCCCGCTTCCGAAAATTTCCATCCTCTTTATTTTTGGCCTTTGCTTTCCCTTTCTGGTTACTTAGTCATTTTTCAGAAAATTTCTAGGTGCGAGGGTTGGCGGATTCACATCTTCA
>ML781828.1:81089-91504 GCA_009831015.1 Picea engelmannii
ACCGGGTTGGACCTCTTTCCGGAGTTCCTAGAAGACCCGATGGAAGTTCTTGAAGATATCACAAACTTGCAGGTTAGTTCATTTAGAAATCCATTCCGGGAAATTGCCTGGTTGTTTACAAGAATAATGGGATAGGAATCTACAACAACTATTTCCCGCATGGTTATTTATATTTTGTATTTCATAGTCAAGGAACAAGCCATTTTTGATTGGGGGAAGCTAATTTCCCATGAAATCTGTTACCAATTGTCAAGCTTCAAAAAGGATAAATTTTTTATATGTCATCCTACTTGGTTTTCATGATAGCACATTGATGTCAGTTTCCAAAACTGTCTCTGTCCAAGAAGGTAAACTGGGAATTCGATCTAGTAACCTTTTGGTACCAGGCCTTGTGGAAGCACAAGGCCTCCCACTATTTTTATGAGGTTTTTAATGACTTTGTCTCTGTTTTAAAACTTTTATTAATAGGAGAAGATGCTCCCCGCATATCTGACCAGGCAACCAAGTTTTTGAACAGGAAGGGGGCACTTGAAAAAATGGAGAATTACAGTGTGATAAGGATTTTTGGCTCCAAGGAAAAACCTTCTCTCCTTCCATGTCACATTACATACATAATGTTTGTTACAGAAATAGCAAGGCAATACAAATACTAGTTGCATCTATTCCATGAGAAGAGAAAAAAAAGTTCATTCCTCTGCCATGGAAAGTCGGGGACTTCGTGTTGAGGAACGTCAACAAAATTGATGAATTCACAACCCATTTTCACAACTTGAACCTAAGATATGATGAAAGGCTAAGAGGGTTCGACCCTAATTTATTTTTTTTATAACATTTACTTACAGTTGGCCTTGACAATTCTTTTTTCTAGAGACACCTGAGAAAAAATAGAGATACTGATGACAACACTCCTACTTTTGATGGCGAAAACCTAGACACATTGCAAAGCACCACTGAATTGTACAAGCAACAGGGAAAAGGCCCCCATGAGAAGAGTATTCAATCACCAGATAACACTCCCAAAAGTACGACATCCCAGAGCATCGCTCCAATGTCCCACCAAAGTAAGAAAGCAACCGAAAATTCTTCAAACCGAGGAGGAGATAACAACCCTCCTCACCCTAAAATTGATAGTTCTCACAAGCTTCACGTGGAGAAGAAGAGAAAAAAAATTGTAGGGCAGGCATAAGAGCTCGAAACTGAGAGTGAGAACAAGGAACTTGAGACTGATCTGGATAGCATATTCCACAACATTGATCAACATGGAGACGCGATCTGACATAGTCACCCAATGGACATAGCTTATACCAAAATTTTTGACGAAGATGAATCCTTTTTATTCCAAAGCGTTTTTTTTACAGTGAGTCTAAAAAATTAATTATTGAAAAGAGAGATGTAAAAAATAGGAAAGGGAAATATCATTCAGAGGTTAACCTTGCGAACATGTGGCCGTCCCAAATATCTCAAATTCACATAGAAACTAGATATTCTCTTGATGATTCCATTGGAGGCATTGAGGCCGAGAATGCCAGACTGAAGAACCGAGTCAAGGAATTGGAGGAAGCTTTGATTCCTATGTCATTGCTTGCTAGTCCTTTAGCAATAGCCATGCCTGCCACCCATGCAACCAAGTTACAAGGATCCTCCAGCCTCCTCACATCATGTAGAGGATATGTGGAGAATAATATCAAGAAAAGAATGGAACTGATTACTCAGGCTTGGGAAACATCACAAAGTATGTCTTCCCTTGGAATGAGGGAACATACTTTTCTCGAACAATTGCAGCCGGATTTAAAAAATGAAGAACATTTCTATTTAGACACGGTCCTCCTTTTTGGCACCCATGTCAACAACATGACAGAAACGATAAGAAGACAAGAATATCTCCCCTCCAAAAACCGAATCACTCAATTAAATGCATGTTGGAAAGAGAAAGTGAAGAACCTGCATCTCATTGTCCAATCATGTGAACAATATATATCAAAGAAAGAAAAATTATTCACAAAGCTGAGCGAAATAGAATTAGCTGAAAGGACCAACGAGGTCCACGACCCCAAGTTAATCATCAATTCCTTTCCCTTAACTAAACAAGCCTTCGATAATCAAGTTGATATTTTTAAGGCGTTGTATTTAGAAAAGTTTTACAACATCCTTGAATATGGTGAAGATGACATGGAGAACTAGCTAGTCGACTATTCGATAAAGAATGAATAAATTAACCAGGCTCTGCATAATCTTTCTATCGATCTAAGGGAATTAGAAAATGAACTTTTCAACATAAAAATATGGAATGAGATCAACATTTCCCCCTTGAGAAGCTACATTGAAGAATGGTTCGAAAGGGAATTGAAGCAGGTCGCCGACGAAAGGAAACATGTAGTTGGAACGATTCCAGTAGCTGTCGATGACATCAATAAAAAAGAATCAACAAGAAAATAGAAAAAGGGGTGATATGTACCATCACTGTAAGTCTATACGGATCACATCCTTCTTTGTTTATCAATCCAATTATTCCACCTTTTTAGATAGAAATGTCTAGCCAAATACTGATACCTTCCAATTTCTTCTTTTCAGGTATTACTCTCTACCATCGCCCACTTGTTCTTTCCACACTCCTATTTCTTGTACATATTTATTTTATGGTCAGCGGGAGCCCCAATCCCAGTCTATATAAAAAACACATTTAAATTTCCAGGAATGTGTAACAAACAATATTATTTTTTGATATATTTCAAATAAAACTATTTTTTATCTCATTTTATATTTATGTGCTCATAAATTTCTATATTCAACTATGTTGAATGTCAAGAAATTGTGTTTATTTAATTTGAATGTAACTTTATATGTTTCTTCTGTGTTTTATCTTTTTCTCATTGATATCTTTTTCTCCTGCTATGCATATAATTTTTTTTTTCCTGGCACATATAGAGACATACAAGCCAGATGGTCTATGGAAATTGTACTTAACTCTAACTAGTTGAAAGTATACATTGAAGAGATAAAACATGCAAGGTAGGAACGAAAATTTCGAACATAACAAGTCACACTACTGGAAAGAACAAAATATTAGAACATAACAAGATGGATTATATAGTTTCAAAATATAAATGGGACTCTAGAGGCCACGTGTCATTTACTGCATGGATACCACCTGTTCTTCATGATGCTTGCCACATCTTCGGTGCAGTTTCCATCTTCCTCCGCTACTTTTTCCCCATCCCTCTGCATTTATTCCCAATTCAACCCGACAGGGACTACACTGCCATGCATCACTTGTTTTTATATGGTGTAAATGTCAGGCCATGAACCAAAGTTTGTTTCATACCCATGACGTGGAGTGGTGGTAAATGTAACGTTGTGAACCCACAAATTGTTTTATACCCATCACGTGGAGGATGCCAATGGAAAATCCAATTTTGGTTATTATGGTATATAGATGGGGTGGTATGATTGTTTATTTTATTTTGTTTTATTATATACTTTAAAAAACTGTATGCTTTTGGTTTATATATAATATATAAAAATATTAAGTTTATATGTTATATAACAATTTACATACCATATAAATGTTAGTCATATGTATTATTATTTTTTCTTCAAAAGTTATGTGTTTTTAAACATTATATTAAAACTTTATAATTGCCCTCCTAAGAGTTACTAGACAAAACAAATAAATAACTTCTTCATTTGGAAGCAGATTTTTGCCTAGAAATAGTCCAGACGACTATAATGAAATGTAGAACCCAACTACAACATTCACCTTCAAACATTCATCTCATATTTTCAATGAAAATTCTAGGAGTAACAGGGACTTCAATTTGACCTAGGAACAATTTTCGAAAGGTGGCCTAATTGGGGGCCTTTGAAGCCAATTTGCACAAAATGAAAGGAGACCCACTTTAGGTGCAACCATGCAGGCCTATAGGAACCTTCCAATTTTGATTTTCCATTCAAAATTCATATTTAATTTCAAAAAGTTTCCCTTGACCAATCCTCCAACCGACACATTCCCATGACGTTCTCGGGGCCATATTTTGCTCATACTGAGCCTGATTTGTGCCAAATGAAAGGCATTGGAAATCTAGTGAGCAGTAATACAAAATGAAGACATATTTTTTAGGATCATGGTTGTTGGTACAATATACCAACCTTCCAAGTGTTAAGGCTCGGGGCCCCCTTTTTCCAATTCAAGTCCAGTTAAACACATGTTTCACCAATACTCAGGGGAACCTTATAGATAGTGAGGGGGACATAATAATAGGTATGAAAAGTGACTGAATAGTGGGCACTTCTTTACTTTCAACAACTAAACCTAGGACCCCTTTCTCTCCAAAGAAGACTAATGTTTCCCCAAGTTGTGGGAATTTCTTTCTTAGTGAATTTGGCAGCCGTTGATGGCCATTTTGACACCTTGAATTCACTAGTTTAGATCTACAAAAACAAGGCCAACAATCAAAGATTCCATTGGGATAATATAAATCCCAAGGAAAATGATTAGGTGGCACCAATGTTTGTCTTTTTGGCTCGAATACTTTTTCCCAAAAGTTGATATTTCTCGAATGTTTTACTTTGAATAAAGTACTGTAAATCCACAATTCTATATGCAAAGTTGAAAATACATCAACATAATATACTAGCACAAAAGAATAAAATGATGCAAAATACAAAATATGCAGAGAATGAAAGAGAGAAACCAATGGAAGTAAGAAGTAAATGACCATTCTTTGTATTTCAACAAGAAGACACCCTTTTTGTCAAAATGATTGATTTTTGTTTACAACAACAACAAGAGACTTGTTACTTTATTTCTGATTGACAAGCGTTGTTTTTTCTTTTTATTTAGTTAACTGTCTGACAAAAAAATCATGCTAATTATTTATTAGGAACCACCCTGCTTAGCTAGACTGGCGAGGGACGTTTACAATAGAAACAACTATGTGAAGGGGGATGGGCACCCTCTTTGGTGGCCCATAAATGGTAAAGGTTGGTCCACTTGTCACTTTTCCAAAAGTGACAAGTGTCTTGTGACCTAACCCTAGTCTCCTCTTCTCTTATAAATAAGAGGATGTATTTTGTATTAAAGGAGGACTTGTTGAATATATCACCTAAGCTCTGTTGGATTTTCTCTCGAGTTATTAATGGTTGTACTTTCTTGTTCTCTTTCGGTTGTTAGGATTTGTATGCTTGTTAGTTGAGGATTGAGGGGTAGTGACAAATACTTTTTATGTTATCTATCTCCAAGACGGATTGGTTAGCAAGGTATTTCTTGATATTTCCTTGGGTTTAACTTTCTTGCTTTTTCATATTAACAACTCTTGTATATCTTGTTTAAAGTTAATTTTGTACATATTTCAGGGAAGAGCCAAGATTATCATCCATAATTAACAACCAAGAGGTATATGGGTCCCTTAGGAAAACTCTTAATCCCTCTCTTCTTTGTTGTTTATAGTTGTTCTTTTCCCTTTATATTCTTCTTCTTTTTCTTTCTATTGTTTTATGTTTTTGTTATTGATGTCCTAAATAGGAAAATTAACCATTTTTGTCAGTTTACCCTTCTAGGACAACCTTCTTAGTTGTTTTTTTTGTACTTGTTATTTTCAATTTTTGGCTCTCTTTATTTCATTTATGTTATATAATGCACTAAAAAATCCATTGCTAACCTGCTAGGAAGTAACATGTTTCTCATTCTGCTTCACCTAAGCGGTAGGCAACCCCTTGAATACTTATTTGAGGAAAATAAGCCTACATGGAAGGAATAAAAAAATAAATAACAATCATATAAAATCCTTCCCCCACACCCCTATTTTCATTTTTCTTGAGTTTACTTGGTTTTATAAATCTTTCACATGCTTCATTGTTAATATAGTCTTCCTTTGTAATGAAAAAATCTTGGTTTTTAGTCAATTTTTTGTTCATAGAAGTCAATATTTTTCCTTTGTAAATTATCATTTATTTAGTCTTCATTAGATAATTTCTAGCCCTCTAACCAAGGAACTAGTCAAATCACCCCTTGGACATGGTAGGTATGTGGCCTGCAAAGAACTTCGACCCCATTCCTTTGGGCTGAGTAGCATAGGTGATTTCATTTATTCTTTATTGAATTTCTTAAAGTACCACTCCACCTAAGTTGAAGGCTAAAGGTGCATAACCTTGTAACTGGATGATGGTTAGATTTACGTACCATCATACCTATTGTGGTTAACATCAAGTTCATTAGGGAGGGTGAACAGGTACTTGTAGTGTTGTTTATTTTAATTTATTTCTCACTTACAGGTTGCTTCCCCTAAGGGGTCCATTCATAAATCCAAAACCAAAAAAAATGAAAAATCTAGGGAATCTTCATCATGGGCCCCCTCATAATTTTTCTTCATTGTATTGATTGAGTGAGCTCATTTGTTTTAAATTGGTCTTGTTGATAAATCTCATATATATATATATATATATATATATATATATATATATATATATATATATATATATATATATTTCAAGTTTGTTGAACAAGAGACATGCTTGTGAAATCAAGACATGATCTCACCACATGAATGGCTTGGTATTTTCATTTAAGGAATTTTGGTTTCTAGAACACTAGGAGTCAAATCCAGGGAATCCTCATTAGGGGCCCCTCAAAATTTGTCTTCCTTGTATCGATTGAGTGAACTCATTTGTTTTGAATTGGTCTTGTTGATAAATCTTATGGTTAAGAAAGTTGAATAACTTAGCTTGGATCATAACATTACTTTTCTTGGGTAAGCTTAACTAAACTCCCTATAGGAGGCCTTGAGACTCTTCCTTTGCACATGTATCCTTCTTCCATCCATTCAACTTTAATATCCCGAAAGAGTTAGTGATGAGAAGAAGATAACCCCTCATTCTCTGAACTGCATGGGGTACACATTATTCTTACCAAGTGGTGTATGCAAGCTCACTCATTTTATACTAGGAGGAACAATTGCGAGATAAGAGGTGTGATCCTGATCGGGAGGACCTTCATAATTTTATGGTAGCCTTGCACGTGATTAAAAAAAATAAAATTTATAATTAATACATGCTTAAAGTCTTGAAACTTTCGTCAGTCCACCCAACATCCTGGTAAAATTTAGTTTGCATCCGATTACATTTTTCCCATAGTTGTAGCATTGTATTGAAGGGATATAATTGCATTTTCAGATCCTATTTTTCAACATTTGAAAGTCTGGAACCGCTTTTCGGGAAATTCTAAGTAATGCTGGGAAATTCTAAGTAATTTCGGGCAATTCTAGGCTTGTTTTCACACATTACAAGACTCAAACAAATTTTTGTTCATAACTTACAACGATATTAAATGGTGTGGCTGTAGGTTTCCAAATCATTTTTTATGCTTATATTTTAGTAATTTTGCATAAGTCATTCATCGGGTAATTTGTTTGGACCCAGTTTACCTCAAAAATCAGTTTAGAACATTTTCCCAGGGCCACAAGGGAGAAAACAACTTGTTTCTCACTTTTATTAGTTTTTTGGTCCAAAAATAAGCGATGTCATTTTCACCCCCCTATCCAAAAATATCACCCCCATGCCTTTTGGTCCACCCAATAAGTTGAGGGAGGACAATACCCAAGTTGGCTGGTCCTAAGAGGGATTTTCACAATTCCATCACCTCTCCTTCTTCCCCCTTTTAACCACCTTAGACAAAGGACCATCTAAGGTGTGGGTAGTCTTGACCTCGTGCCAAGATTTCAAAGAGGTCTTAACCAAATTCACTATAAGAGAGGTGGGATCCGTCTCAATGAATGGATTTTTCATATAACACACCCCTTTTCTAGTGACTCCATTGAGGAGCTTGCAAATCTCTTTGTTTTGCTTGTATCCCAAAATTTTATTGAGAACCAGACCCAAATTATTTGGTGTCTTTTACCCCATCCACTTTCCCCCATATTTTGACAGAAACAAAAGACAAGATCATCAATCTATTCATTGAATTTATTTGGCATGTGTTATACTTCAATTCCTCTTTTAATTTCCATTAATATAGGGAGCCATACATTCCATCAAGATTTCTTTCTCATGCCGTGTTCTTTTCTTATATCGTTCTTGTTCATTTTGGCAACATTTTCATTTGGTTCAAGTACTTGAAAAACCATAGAGTCAAGAACTTAGTCATATTACATAAGTCACAAAGTGTTGTCTTCATTCCTCATTTAGATTACATCACATTTTTTCCATGGAAATACTCTTCACCCCTAAATTTAGGGGAATATTTGCATGATTTACACAAGATTGGCCATGTGGTGATGCCACGATTCAATGGTCCTGATAGACAAGCTGAAGATGAAGATCATATCCAATTCTTCTTTAATGTTTTTCCTATCATACCCATACTTCATGAGGATGTATATATCAAGATGTGTGTTCGAACATTAGAGGGAGAAGTTGCTTGATGGTTTCATACCATTCAAGTAATTCTCCATAACCAATTGGGAACCTTTGGAAAAACTCTTCAAGGAACAATATGGACATATTAAGGACATAATTTAATCATACATCATATTTGATAAGTATAGAACTGCCAGGGAACCTAACTTTAGAGAACATGATGATTCAATTGTGTTTTACCTTATTAAGAATATGAATGAATAATTTTCAACCATAGGTAGAAATGATTACCATGATAATGATGACGGTGGGTTGTCTTATGATGAGAAAGGAAAGTTGCATTCAAAAGTATATTATTTTTATTTTTGTCAAGAAAACCATTATCTATAGAAATTCCATCGTTATCATAGGCACTTGGATTGACAACCCTAAAGTCCGCCTCCATTACCTAAGAATATGTATCAACAGGCACATCTAAATCTTCACCTCCAAAATCTAGTTGGTGTTCTTTCTATCATGAAAGAAATAAGCCATTACATTGTAGGAGGTATATGAGACATATAGATTTATATATTCCTTGTGATGCCCCTCTCATTCCTAAAGATTAAAGTTGGAATGTTCCTCAATACACAAAGAGCCAATCTATTTGGAAGCTACCCTTACTTGTGAAAATGAATCTATTTATACATTTGTTGCGGCTAGTATGAATGAGGAATCAAATTAAATTCAAATATATCGTCCTCCCATTAACACATACATTCCCATATAAGTGGATTATGAGGATAATGCATATCTTCATGCATCACCACCTCTACCTTCCATCATTGATAATATCATAGGTATGGTGTCCTTGTGTAAAATTATTTTGATTGCTTATTCCCCTTTGTAAAAAAAATCCAAAAGAGGTGAGGGAACATCACAAGCATCAAAATTTCTTGTCTATGAAGAGAAATAACCTTCCCTTATACCTTCATGTGACATATTGCATGATGTTTTCATAGAGTCTGATATTGTTCCTTTTAAATTCTCCAACAATGATGAGTCTCTCACACCAACTATGAGAGATAATTTCCAAGATACGAGTGATAACATTTCTATTAATGTTGAGAATGTTATAACCATTCAATACATAGATCCAAACAATTTCATTAGTGATATCTCATTTAGTGGAAAATTAGAAAAGGAAAAAGAGCAAAATGTCCAAACCAATCCATGTGGTTACATTGATTTTCTCATCCTACAACATCAACAGGTTAATGTGTCCATATCTCATAATGGAGTTTGTAATGAATGGTCACCTTAATTTTTAGATATTTGTCCACATGAAACTTTTGATAATATCACTATGTTCGATGAATATCATTACGATTACATTCCTTTCCCTTGAACTTTCTACTAGGATGAACATTCATCTTATCATTCAAGCAACATCCTATCTAAACTATCATGTCATGAATATTTAGTATCCAAGAATTCTAGTCTCAATTTGTTCAAAGAATCCTCACCCCCCTCAATAATTAAGTGTAGGAAAGATATCATAAATAACATGCTTGATAATATTTTTGGTCTCAATATTTCTTCAGTTGACAAATTTTTTAGAAATATTAAAGACATTGATATCTCTCTTACCAAGAAAATTGATTGTATGACACTGTTATAACCCTAATTTACACCAGACATGCTTACCTGGCATCATGCCATCTTAGATTCCTTATTTTCCAAAACACTGTTGAACAACTCTTCTTAAAAACCCCTTTTATAAAGGCCCACGCGCCCTGCTACATTACTGCACGCGTGTACATGCTAGCTGACCCAAGACAACCTGTGTGTACCTACAAAAGCACAGAAAAAGGAAATTTGCTGACGAAACACACAACTTTGGGTAAGTTAACTAAATGTTTTGGCCTTGCATGGCCGGACATTCGACCAAATACCTAACTTCTTCTAGCCTATAAAAGAAGGGTTAGGGGTCCCATTTGGAGGAGGAGAATCATAGTAAAGAAACTATACCCGATTGAGCATTCCCTTTGTCCCAACCTTTAGCCATCCTTGTGCAAAGAGAAGTA
>ML781828.1:96705-114358 GCA_009831015.1 Picea engelmannii
AGAATGAAGCTTTGATTATATTACATATTTTCATGTTCCTAGGAGATTAAACCAAATTACAGATACTCTAGCTAATCAAATTTTAGACTGGCATCTCACACACATATAAAAAGACATACACATAAACATGTAAATACATTTTTGAAAGGAAAAGATAATCCATAAGACACAAAAAGACATAAAAATCCATATATAATATCATAATCATCAGAGTACATAGGTGGACACAAGCGCCTCAAAAGTATGACTAGTAACAAGTCATGGGGATTATGCCCTCAAAAAATATATACAAGTAGTGCTCTCGACACGTGAAAAGTCTAGACTAACTAAGGTTAGGGCCTATGGGCCCTGCTGTAATGATCAACAACATTTTCCAAATGCTGAAACAGTCGGACCCACGTCCGTGGTGCCCCCGCTACATGAGGATGCATAGATGGTGGCAGATCTTCAATCTCTGCCATAGGGACTATGCGGATGCGCGAGGTAAAGTTTCGCTCGACTCATCTCAAAACCCTCTCAGCCTCACCGGTTGGAAGCTCTCTTGCTGCTGCTAGTCCCCCTGCGGCGGTAGGTGCGGTCCCTAGCCGAGGAAGACACCTGTTCCTTGTGTAATCCACTGGTCGTACTGGTCCCACATCTGCACATAATAGACACATATCTGTCAAATACTCTGGTATAAAAAAATTGATATATACAAAAACAACTTAAAAATTACATATGTTTCATAAAAAACAAAAAAAAAAAAATGATGCAAACTTACCCATCTCTCCTCGCTCCTCGCCGGGAGGTATCGGTATCTCAGGATCTCTCGAGAAATCAATCCCAGCATAAGGGTAATCCTCTATGACTGGGATTTGTTGTGACAACCAAGCAAATAAATCATCATCAAAGGATTCATTGGTACTTCCACCACCCTGTCGTGGTAGTAACACTGCCCATCTACAAACCGTAGGAAGAGAGGCCCGATGTCCTCATACCACCACTTGAGGACTGAAACTAGGAACTCTTTCAAAGAAGAAAGATCATAGAATTGTCCCGAACCCGAAGTTCCTCTGTGTTCACAACTGACAATATGTCATCTGCCTCTTCATACAATCTAGCAGTGTAGTGCTCCAGTCAAATATCTATGCATTTAAGCACTGGACTGCACAGTTCATCTATGCATAGGATGCTTGATGTAGAGCTGCAGAACCAGTCATCCGCCCAATAAGAAACACAATCACCTACAGTGATAAATCCATGATCTTTCTTATGGGCACCTATGAGCTCGATCAGTCTGTACCAGCCTCACAATAAAGTCCTATCAATTTCGATATATTATGAGGCCCCGAAGGAAATGCCCGAAAATTGACTGGTTCCCCTCTCCTAGAGAGGCCAGTCAAAAAATATATGTCCTCTGTAGTAGGCACCAGTGACTTCCCCTCTAACATAAAGGCCTCTGCGTCGGGATGCCAATAATCAACCAAGGCATTTAGTAGCCTAGGTTGTGCTCGCATAAAAGAACATAGGAAGAACTTGAGCAACCACATTGCATTAAGGCAACAACAACATTAGGGTCTTCCCCGACCAACTCACTAATCTCCTCATGCTCTCTTTCCCTCTGGTGAACATACATCCTCCAAAACACCAAGTTCAAGAGGGTTAACCCTTGCTTTTTAAAAATGTCTTCATTAAATAAAGGGTCCACGCGGGCTTTAATGATGATAGTCGCGTGTACATGCGTGTAGTTTTTCCTCTGCCCGAGTGTACATGCAGCCTGTCATAATACAACCCACATGGACCTAGGGCCGACCTTTTGAAGGTCGACGCCCCCCAAAAACTTGAAACTAAAAGCATAAATAAAGATTTGAATTGCAAGAGGAGAGAGTTTATACTTATTTGGTCCAGACGGATGGTCGTTTCGTCCATTGTAGCTCCCATAATCACCACTTTTATCAAAAGGGGTTTTTTGCTCCAAAGTCAATTTCTAAATCAACAATGGTGATAATGAGCTGCCAGTTTATATTTATAGACTTTTTGGCCCCTTTTTGTCATTTTTTTGGCCTCCCTTATCATTTTATTTAAATTGAAAACCATTTAGAGTGATTCAGGAGTTGCGTTGGAAGGTTATGATCGGGTATCATGACATTTTTTTGGAGTTTTGGGTCACTTTTGACGGTCCGTGGGAAAAACCTCAGATGATCAACTTGAGAATATAGGTTAGGTTTCCACCCCGACTTTTGTATCTCTTTGTCTTTATCCCTTTGCCATAGGATCGATCCCACCAGGTTGCGACACATAACCATCATTGTTGCTTTAGAAGTCTCACGATTTGGTGGTAGAATCTTACTGGAACATGGATGCCCTAGGTAGATCCTGGTTGTGTTATGGTGTCCATGATGTCACTAATGAATGTAGGCTCGGGAGTTCTTTTTGTTTTTCCTGATTACGAGTTTGAGCCTGATTTGCATGATTCCTTTTCACTCTTGACCTCACCCTCGGGACTCCCAAAAAACATAACATGTCTTCTTTTAAGCCCTTTCAGACCCTATAAACATGAAAAGATTTCCGAGCGATCTTGTGGCCTTTCATGCTCGTTAAACTGAAATTTGAAGTCATGTCTATCCGACGGTAGTTTACCCCTTTTTCGATCCGGATGGTCAACTGTACGAACAAAGGTATACTCTAAGGAACTTCAGTTCTCTAGAAGAGTACTCTCAGGTATCATTTTAACCCTTTTTCAGGCCTGAGGGACTAAATGTACGAAAAAGGAACCCCCAGGGAGTCCATAGTTAAGCTCTTTTCAGAATCCCTAAAATTGAAAAGATCGTCGAGTGACCTTATTCTTTCACACTCGTTAAAATGGTCCAGAAGAACATTCCTGATGGAGTCCATAGTTAAGCTTTTTTCAGACTCCTTGAAAATGAAAAAATGCCCGAGTGATCTTGTCTTTCTCACACTCGTTAAAATGGTTTTGAATAGACGTCTTTTCGGTGCTATTTTACCCCTTTTTCGAACCGACTAGACTACCTTCGAAAAAGGTACCCCAGTGGAGTCTCCTTTTACATTTTTCAGACTCTCTAAATATGAAAAACTGTCGATCTTACCTTCTCTGGGCTCATTAAACTCACATCGAAGGACATTACCATTGTGTGTTTTATTAATCGCATTTGCATATTTGCGTCTTTGGCCTAATGCTGGCTCCATGTTGCTCTCAACTGAACCATCTAAAGCATGCCTTATACACAAGCCCTATAGCACTTTGCCTCTGCGTCTTGACACCTTTAGCCCCTGGAGGATTTTTCCCAAGTGTCCTTACTTTGAACATCAGTCTTGTCCCTGCGCCTTGAACTTGTATGTTTGCAAGACTCATTCCTCCTTTGTAACGTAACATTCTTTTCTTCTTTTTCCAAAATTATTGAAAAAAAAAAAATCAAATATACCCTAAAAAGAGGAAGGGAAAAGTATTTTATTTATTGGCAGCATAATGAGTCGCCCTTGGATAAATCACATATGTCCATTTGTTCATCAAAATCTAGAATTTAATACGACCTTAGGAAGTTGTTCTCGCTACATAGAGCTGTGTCCTCCTCCATTTGGTTATTCTTTCGAACAGATGGAGAGTTTGCGTTGCCTCCTGCCTCGTAAACTTATGTTAATGCCATGTTGCTTGAGTCTCATCATTTGTCGTGCTATTTTCCAAGGTATTTTTTTACCAAACCTGAGTCGACCCCTCTACAGTTTATCTCCTGCCCTCATGCCTGACCATCCTGAATGTCCAATCAAGTCTTTGTTTGAAATCAATGAAGCCTTCCATCCGATCATCAAGATTCTCTAGTCCATGACCGACGAGCCATCGAAGACCTCTGGGTAGTGAAGTCGTACACTCATATTACACTCCTACCCGAGTTTTGAATATTTTGAAGTTGTTGCTCGAGCTCTGAATACCTCATCTCCAGCCATCAGGCCTTATCAGCTTCTAGAAGATGGATACTCTACACGTATATATTTTTGATTTCAAGATGTAGCTCCGCTGTGTATTTCTCGTGGATACACTTTATATAGTTATATGACATGGATCTACAATGTATTTGATTGGTAGCCATGATTTTATTTTATCCCAAGCATGGGTATGCCCGCCTCGGTGAGACAATTATTATTTTCCAGACGACACCTCCCGATTTCTGGTCCCTGGGCTCACTTGTTCGGCACATCGGTGAAGATTGTTAATGTATTTCGGCCATCAAATACTCTTCTGACCTCACACATTAGGGGGCATCTATTATAACCCTAATTTACACCAGACATGCTTACCTAGCATCAAGCCATCTCAGATTCCTTCTTTGCCAAAACACTGTTGAACAACTCTTCTTAAAAACCCCTTTTATAAAGGCCCACACGCCCTTCTACATTACTACATGCGTGTACACGCTAGCTGACCCAAGACAGCCTGCGTGTACCTACAAAAGTACGGAAAAAGGAAAGTTGTTGACGAAACACACAACTTTGGGTAATTTAACTAAATCTTTCGGCCATGCACGACCAGACATTCGACCAAATACCTAGCTTCTTCTAGCCTATAAAATAAGGGTTATGGGTCCCATTTGGAGGAGGAGAATCATAGTAAATAAACTATACTCGATTGATCATTCCCTTTGTCCCAACCTTTAGCCATCCTTGTGCAAAGAGAAGTATAGAGAAAGGCAGTTGGAAGACAGTGGAAGAAGAGCCCATGACCAGGATCAAGAAGTAGTAGCCAACTTTATCATTGTAAGGTATCATTGTGAAGTTACTAAAATAATTTCTTTTCCCGTCCCGCCATATGAGATTGTCATTATTGGAATATTGATTGTATGATTGATTAAATATCTAACCCGTTATTTCATAGATCAAATGCATGTGGAGTTCTTTGTTTGTCTTTAGTGAATACAGGTCAACATTGGGAGGAGAGTTGCAGTCAAAGAATGACCAAGCGCAAAAAGGGATCAACATCAAACATGAAGAATAAGGTATGCCAACTTAATCTCTTGAGCCTTGTATTTACATATGAGTAATGGGGGTCTAGGCATGGGATGATGGTAAAAAGTAAGAATATTTAGGTCATTTCTGTATGCATGATAAAACCCTTAGTGCTAGTCCGTAGGAGGGATTTCCCACCCACAACAGACACAAGGTTCTATATGGATTTTAGATTCCAATTATGAAACATCATATGATGAGGGTAAAGAGGATGACCATCTCTTTCTTGATGATACCACTATTCATGTCAATGATATGAACAATTACAATGATTTAGATGAACTTAGATTTCCATTTTCTTTCCTACCTAGTGTTCCAGCTAACATTTCCCAAGAGATTGATTGTCTTTTGGGCCATTCAACTAAAGGTGTGTTAGGATTTTTTATTCTCACTATGGAACAAGTTAAACAAGAAAATTTATATTTGAAAAAATAACCAAAATACATTAGTGTACTAACAAAACATCTTTCTTGGGATTTGGAAATTTCCTACATATAATTAAGGGACAAGTCCCAAATGATGGATGTCTTTTTTCATAACCTTATGGTTAAACTTAATGACATCTTGGTTCACAGATTTTTGACATGATTTTTTGTACTCTGTCAATCCCTAGTCTCTCAATGACAATCCCAACTCACTTTTTCATATTGGGATCATCCAATTGATAGGTGGTTTGAACTTTCAACCTTCAAATGCACAAACATACCTTCAAAAAATATGTTTTTTATAATGGATTTCCCTAGACTCCTCTATTTTTAAAATCATAAATTCATTCAATGTAAAGAGAAATTGTGGAATTGTTTTTTTCAAGTAAACCCATTGTGGTAAAATAACTTTCCAAACCTGATCACATGGAGAAATGATAAATCCAAAATTTTTGACCCTGGTAGAGTGTGCTTTCACTTCTTAGGTTATTTTCTTTACTACATTATAATTATTCTTTCTAATTTTGTCTTTGTTCAATTTTTTAAAATTGTGGCTTGTTTTATTTTAGTTTTGAGTATAGGTCCTTACAATTTTCCTCTTGATTTTGTCCTTTTTCATTTTAGTGTCGTAGGCTACCCACTTCTCCTTGATTTTGGTTTGTTTGATTTTAGTGAGAAAAGTAGATTCCTTGTCATCACATGGCTATTTGAAAAGAGTGTCATACTAGGAGTCCTTTTAACATACTTTTCCCAAAAGAAAACTGCTACTTGGTATCACCATAAATATGATTAAGATCGACTATTATTAATTTAAAGTCGGTGGGGAAACTCTAAGAGAGTTGTATAACATTTCTTGGTGAACTAAAACCTGATGGCATGATGAATAACATAGCTATGTGATTGCAACTCCTCTTTCCCCAAAAAATTGTGATGTGACATTTCCTAAGCAACGTTCTTTTTCCTACAAAGTAAAATCACTTGAGAGTTTTGATATATTTCAACATCTTTAGAATTTTTTTTTCATATTTATTTACTCCCTTGATTGATTGGTTTGATTTCGAGTTCTTTATCTTGTGGGTCACTAATTGCAAAATATCCCTGCTTGCTTGTTTTCTTGTCAATAATTTAAGGCATTCATGAAACTTTGTCTTGAGACAGGGTTCACCTTAAGTATCGATTCTCACACTTAAGCCATAATCTGAGTGAGGTACCTGTGTCACTTGGACCACATCACTAAAAAAAATCTGGGTCATTATTTATTTTCTTCTATCCTTTGTGAATATCAATACAATTTCTTCTACATACTTCTATTTCTCCACTTTCATTCTTCGTTTTATCCCTAATGTGAAAAATGGTCCTCATACCATAGTAGAATCCCCCCTCACCCACTTTAGTTAATTAAAAAAAGTATAACTTTCTATCGAGTATTCCCTCCTATCATGCTGGTGATCCCATTGTTTGACATTCCTTGGAAGGTATTTCCCCTTTGGCACTAAGAACATTGACCCAAAAATATTCTTTGGGATCAACATGATGTTTATAATTTTAATATCTTCCCAAGTTGGCACAAGGGTTTCTCTTAGTATCCCATTAAGCTACGGTTCTAGTAAAAGACTGTGGTAGGAGTCATAGTTACTATGGAACGCTCCCATTAAATAGTGTCAGTGGGTTAAATTCAAAGGTTCATTTGAGCACATAATGACTTATCAAACACTAGAAGAGTATTAGGCATCAGTTTCAAGTCACTTGGTCTTAGTTAAAATCAGTAATAGGGTGTTAGATTCAGTTTGGTTGGTGCCTCCATTATCAATCAAAGGGATAGTAGGGATAAATGGATTTCAAAGTCACAGTTTTATTGAGCCTACTATATTTTATTTGGAAATATGCATAACACTCATCAATATCATTATGTCTAACAACATCTTGTCAACACCCAAGCGGGCTCAAGCCGACCTTATTCAACTTGTTTCAAAACCTTAATATTTTACCTTAAGGGAGGTCGTCCGAGGATTATTTTTTAGTTTTGAAACCCTCCCATATCATAATTTATTATTTCAAGGATGCTCAGTTCATATTTCATGAGTTGAGGACTCAGTTTGCAAAATTTTCAATATTGCCCCCTTTCGCTGGTCACTAGGTGGGTCCCATATGAACCTGGTATTTCACATGAAATAAAATGAAATTTGTTCATTATATAGAAAATAAATTGGTTTTACCCTATAGGGATTAGGATAATATTTCCAACGAGCTACCATGTTTCTGACTCTAAGTTCGTATGACCAGTGTACGAAGGTAACAAATTGCACGCCTCCTAAATGGCCAAAATACATAAGTTTGACTTCCTTATCAGTTTATGATATGATATATGAATTAAAATGAAAATAAAACCTATAAGTGATGTAGGGAAGTGTAATACCTTTTCAATGGTATATCATATGCATAGTTCTAGCCCTAGTTTTTTAGAATGAACCTTCGCAATTTCAGGACTAGTTCCAAAGGCCAGTTTGGCGACAACAGTTCAGGGTTTAAAGATTGTTGTTGATAAGCTCTAAATTAGAAAATCAAAGATTCCATATTGTAGTAGACTTAGATTCTATTTTAGTGATTCCTTATTTACCTCATTCTAGCATTTTATGGCATAGTAAGAGTTAGCACAAATAATTTAACTGGTTGAGGTGGTATGGTCTAACTAGCTTGCATGCTAAAGGTTCAAGTTAGTCAAAAAGGAAGTTAAAAATGTCATCTCAGGTTTTCATTCTTACATAGTCAAAGTAAGCATCAATACCCATCTGTCGATACTCCATTTTCCTCGATTAGATATCATATGGAAGTGTGCTATCTTTTGCAAGTTTGGGAATTTTGTGGGCCCCACGAGCGGGTTTCAGAGAGAACACTTTCCTAGCCAAAATTGAGGGACTAGTTGGCACACAATTAATTTTTTTTATTGCATATTTGTTATTGGACTAATCGGTAGGTGCGAACACTAACAGATCTCCCTAGATCCACCTGGATCTAGAACAAATCAGGACATGACATGACTCTTTCCCTAAGTTTTGACCATTGAATTAGCTAGTACGAAGGAACAAGTAACGTACCTTAGTATCGCTTCCTAGGATCTCTGTTGCTCCCGCTTCACTCCAGTGCTCTCGTGAGGTCAAGACCAAGACAACACAAACCAACCAAAGTGAAGATAACAAAATATATTCAACTGTCAACTTATGTGTATGATCAAGGAATTACACAATAAAGTGAGAATGACTTTATGGGAAAGGGACATGCCACTGTATCATATTAATCGAAAGTAGAAGATTACAACATGATCGCCTTGATGTCACAAGCTCCCTTTCGATGGTTCTTGGCTCCAACACACACACTTTCTCAATCCTTGTATGAAGAAGATCAAAACCTCTTGATAGACTTGCTAGAGTCTCCAAGCTCCTGTTCAAGCTAAATCCTTCACACAATTCTTTCACCAATTCTCCAATGAATCTTGCTTAACCTTTTCCATGAGAATTTCATCAATATATAGGAGAGAATGAGATGGTTACTTATATAAGAATGATCCCACAATATCAGGGAATCCAGTACAAGGATAACCATTCGAATGACAACCCATTCTTCTAGAATATTCCCTTCTAGAACCATCGAGAATTCATCTTTTTCCAAGCTTTAGAGAAGGTTCGCACCCTAATATGTAGCACAGTGCGAGAAGTTCGCACCCTAGCTTAAGGCAACCTGCGAGAATGGGTCATTCTCGCACCCTGGGATACTAGCAACTTGCGAACTCTCTTCAAAAGTAAGTTTTCTGGGAAGAGATGAATGCCACTTTTCTCAAGAGAAAGTTCTTATGAGGAGCTTGAGTACACCATCATGATGACCAAAATCATGGGTAACAATATTCTCAATGGGATCATCAATACCTTTTCGACTACGTGCCCCATGATGCATTCTAACTCTGTCTCATTCAACATCTTTTTCGGTCTCTATCATTGAAGGTCAAAGTCAAATCCTGAGTCAAATCTTTAACTTTGCATGTAATTCAAGGAAATAAAAAATAAAAAAGGGCTGAAAATGGAAAACCATGACACACATTATTTCATGCAAAAATAAAGAAAATGCAATAAAATCAAAGGGGGAAAAAGCTTTCTCTTCCCCTTTCCTTCCTGCATTTGATCAATACACTGGGAGGATGGAGCATTGGGTTTAGAAAGTGAAGCAGGGAACAACCCATACATGTCTCCAACATCA
This sequence comes from Picea engelmannii, assembly GCA_009831015.1. NCBI lineage: Eukaryota > Viridiplantae > Streptophyta > Pinopsida > Pinales > Pinaceae > Picea > Picea engelmannii. The sequence continues at coordinate 106,377 of ML781828.1, forward strand.
AACCTAGAGTAGGTACCCCCAAGCAATCTCCTCCATAGACCTTTCAGAATTCATGTGTCGATTCAAATATGTTTATGGATGAGTTGATCATTGGTTTATTTTATTAAACATGTTGGATTATATACCATTAAATTCATTGGTTATAAGTGTTTATGGTTGAGTTTTATTTATAGTAAATGAGGTTGTTCACACTATAAGGATAACACCTTCTTCCAGAGGTTTTTAATGTAACAAAATTTGACAAAAAATTCAAGAAAACCTTCACTACAACCTCTTCTATTGGATGCATAGGTTTTAGTAGATGTTCTATATAACTAAACCAATTTGGGCAAGTGGAGGTTGTAGCGGAGGTTTTTTTTTCCAGTGTGTTTCTTGTTAAAATGAACCGGTGTAGTATTGAAAAACACACACATGTATGCTAATATAATAAAACACACCAGTATAGTAATATAATAAAATCACATCGAAACTGAAGATAATAAAAACATGCCCCGATGCATTATAACTAATTTGCATCGGTTCCCCATTTTTATCATATGCAGAGCACCAATGCTCTTATAATTACTATGCACTGGTTTCACGTGCTTCTCTTATGATGCACCAGTACACTTTATTATTTGTACGCCCTAATGTGATACGGTTACAGATAGAACCAATGTGCTTTAGGATTAACACGTTTTGGTGCCATTAAGTTATAGTTATCCCCAGTGCAATAATGTTATTTTGAGACCCAGTGCATTTAATATAGAATGTGCCTCGATACTTTTGTAATTAGTCCATACCAATATGTCAACAACATTATTTTTCGTATGCATTGGTGCATATAATATAGTAAAGGCATCGATGAATAATTAATAGTTAGCTCTACGGTGGGTATAATAAACCTAACACGCCGACATGATAAAATTTTTAGTGCACCAGTTAATATTTCAAACATGAGCACCGTACAATTTTGAAACGATGCATATTATTGCACGTTATATCGTTTACGGAACGATGTGTTTTCTCAATAGTATGTGCCAATGCGTTATTATGATTAATATGTACTGATGCGTATGACTCCTCAAAACACACTGATGTCTATATTATGGCTCTAGTGATTTCAAAATTATACAATGCATTGATATGTGTATATTTTAATTCATTTTTTTTTTACAAATTTTCAATTAATTATTGCAAAATAAAATATTTTTTTATAACAATATTGTTTTATATTTATGTTATTGCATTAATGTGTTGACCAAATAACTAAACCTCTATTATTTGTATCAATATAAATCATCCACATATTATTTAGGAAGGAAGGAAACATTTTACAACATTTGATAATGCAATGAAATAATAAATTCATTTTATTATATATGAGTAAGAGACCCATTGTCATACAAAAAAGGTCAATGTACCAGTCTAGTAGAATAATCAAATAACAACCAATTTATAATTGTTAATTGACATTTCCTCACCCCCCCCACGCCCCGCGGGCCAATCCCGGGTCCCGTGGCGTGACTGTTTTCCGGTTGGAGGGTTGCGGGGGCAATGTCGGACATCGCCCCAGCTCCCTCCCACAATGGGCCAGGCTCCGATCTCATGGCGCAAGGGAGCAAGGCCTGGCCCATGGGGGGGTGATGCCTGACCTCACCCCTTGACTCTCCACGACTCTCTCCATTATATATATATATATAACTTTATATATTATCCTCATGCAATTGGGACAATAGGTTGAGTGCATTAAATAAATTCCCTAATTTTCAGAGACAAATATTCCAAAATATATAACTTGCAATAACATTCAATTATGTTGATTGTCATTCATCAGTTGAACTGATGACATTGTTTGAGATGCGTGCATGCCTCATTTCTTCATCATTTGTAGGTGATATTGTACTTTGGTTTTTTAACATAATGTTTTTTTGATGATCGATTTGTTTTTTTATGTTATGCCCCTTCGTCTTCCATCTACAAACATAGAAATAAATTGTAATATATATATTTATATATTAGAATATACATGATTGTGTAAATAAAAAAAATGTACATTAGCACCAAGTATTTCATAAACCATACACATTCTTTTGAAGCCTTGCTTCATGAATTTTCTCAAAATATCCTCTGATGTTTTCATTCCATACTTTGTTTCCTCCATGTTTAATACGACATGGTAAAGCATAGTCGATATAATTAATACAAAATTTTCTTGTTTTTTCATAAATTATAAAACAAGGAAAGTTAAATAGCATAGCTACTTACAAATTGTTCAATTAAACTTACTATGTAAATAGTGCACCGATCACCACAAAGGAATTTTTTAAAAACAAAAAACCAACAATGACATGAGGGTTTATGATCCAATGCAATGACTGGTTTCATTGCAATGGATAGAAAATTCCCATATATAAATAACCAAACCCTATAGAGAAATTGTGCTTAATTTTTTTTTTCTTGTGAAATATAGAAGGAGAAAACAAAAGAACAGTTAGGAAATTAGGGCTTCCAATATTGAAGGTAACTATGAAACCCTTTTTTTTGTTTGAGAATGCACTGAAAATTGATTGAATCAAATAAGAGAATGATCAAGATGATTAATAGAATGATATCATATACTTGAAATTTCTACTCTGCAGATTTCTATGTGATCTACAGTAGCCCCCCTCGAATTTGGCTCTTAAAAAAAATCCACCCACTCGGAAATCTTTGTTTATAAATATCTGTTGCAAAAACATCCTCTCTAAAATTTGGAAAACAACAAAACAATGAATATGAATTTCCTTTATAAACACAAAAATTGAAATTCCCGCTCATTTTTTCGTTGTATATTTTGGCACATTTATGATAAACATGTGCATTGTTTTTCTTCTTCAGAAGTTATGTTTTTTTGTGCACTATTACATGTGTAATGCACTAATGCAATATTTATAACGCACCGACGTAGTATGCATAACACACCAATTTAGTTTCGTAATAAATTTCAATGTATTGATAGTAAGTGCGTGTTATTTTTCTAACTTGCTTCAGTCGGTGCGATAGGCAGTTTGAAATGCATCGGTGTGACATGTAACTAAAACGCATAGAGGAGGTGTGTAAGTATTAACACACCGTAAAATAGTTACATTTGCATAATGAAAATGCAAATACCTGTATTTAAAGTTTTTAGAGGTTTTTCTTTACGGAGGAAATAAAAGAGGCCAGTCTTCAATGCTTATCTCAATTAAACGTACCGATGCATTTTTTTTATACATACACATCAGTGTGTTTTCAAATGATAAAATGCATTGGTGGGGGAGAGAGTTGGGAGAGAGGGAAGGGGATACAGTGAGTGAGAGAGGGGGAGAGAAGGGTTGATGCAAGAGAGAGGGGGGGATATAGAGTGAGGGGGAGAGAGGGGTTGATGCAAGAGAGAGGGGGGGGTATAGGTAGGGAAGGAGGAAGAAAGTGAGAGTAGAGTTGAGCATCAAATTCACATTTTCTATGTTTGAGGAGGATATTTTTAGGGATCAACTAACAATTCCATATTTTTAAAGCCAAATTGAGATTTCTTGTATAGTTGGGCGGAAGAAAACAATGATATTGTAGAAAAAAACAATGATTTTTTAAGTGTGTTGTCAAGTTATAAAAATTATTGGAAGTTATTTTTGAAGTTAGATAGTTCTATGCTACCCAAGATGATGGTTTTTTGTTTAAATGCAGGAAAAAAAAGACTTATAATATCAAATGGCCAATTCTTTAGATTCTAGCATTGCCTCATTACGTATCTTTGGAACTCCTTCAAGTTCTCTCACGCCGATTGCAGTACGTCTATATTTTATTGATAATTCATCTATCTCATTGAATTTATGTTATGTATAAAGGTGCAGTTTAATACTTGTTCATTCAATTTTCCAAGATCAAGATTCAATATCGAGTTCATATGATCAAGATATTCTTGTGGTCCCAAAATTACGCAAGCTCTTGTCAAGAGAAAGATACCGCAAGTAGATGTTTGATGAAAATGGATAGTTCTTTTACTCTAACAATCCTAACATGCCATCTTCCAACAGCCAGCCTAGGTCAACGGTATTACACCATGAATTTGATCTCTTTTATGTAGACAACCCTGTAGGGCGTAAGAAAACAAATGTTTGAGTAATTGTATTTTTGGATTTTCAATGGAACTAATGTAAATTTATTTCTTAATTCAACATTTGTTTTATAAAGGGGTTGTTTTCATGTTTATTATTGGGAATAATATGTTCATGCTTCTAATATGTGTTTGGTATAATATTTGAACATATTAAAAGAATTGTGTTACTAATATTATCAATGTAACGCTTAATATTTTTATAATCAATATTATGATGGTGAATAACCTATCTACCATTGCACCCCACTACGATGTCAAGTCGCAATCTTGGTATTAAAAAAAAGGATCTCAGAGAGGAAGCATACCAAGAATGGTTGAAACAACCACTTATTCAATTCCCACTATGTCCCGAGTCACCAATTCAAAACATCAACAGTAACACTAGTTCTTCACATGTTGGGGGATGTAGGTAATGATATAGAGGTTGGTATGGATGATTTCTTATGGGATTCCCAGACCATTGAGGGAATGTTTTTAGATGCATTCCAACAAAATGAACCATGGGATGACGTTGATGTTGTAATTACCTTGTACAAAAACCTAAAATTTGCAAGGCCTACCCAACAATGGACAACAATGTTATTGTACAACTTGAAAACAATGTATGGTATGTCAGATGTGTGTTTCACGACACTTTTGAGGTAACTAACTGTTAAGTCCCCTAAATGTTTAAGCAATCTTCTCACACAATGAAGGAAGAAAAGGGTTGATTTTATTCATGCTTAATGACAATGTAAATTTCTATTTCCCACTAATAGCAAGTTATTAAAAAATAAGGCACTTCTGAGTGATAATCGCTTACCTGATAGCTGCATAGAGGAAAAGAAAACGCTGAAAATGTTGGGTGTTGAGTACATATCATACCATGCTTGTCTGAAATATTGTATTCTATACAAAATGAATACGCAGACAAAGACATATGTCCAGAATGTGAGCATGACAAGTACTGTAAATCAAAAAACATGGGTAAGACACATGGTCCTCCTCACAATATATTGAGGCACATGCCTATAATTCCAAAGATTCAAATGCTCTTTCATTGCAAACAATTATCTACGTTGCAAGGGTGACATGCCCCACATAAAAGTGATCTAGGATTTATGCGAATCCCAACATATTCAATAGTTGTGAAGCATATAGAGGATACATAGTACAATAAATTCAAGGATGAAGTATGAAGCCTACGATTGAGCATAGATATGGATGGATTTAACCCATATTCCCTCCAAAATACCAACTATTCTATTTTTCCAGTGGTAGTGATAAATAACAATACCCCCATGGTTTTACGTGAAGAATGAAAATATTATGTGACTCTTATAATATCGGGTAGAACACAAGTGAAGAGAATGGATGTTTACCTCCAACCACCCATAAATGAATTTAAGTAATTATGGGAAGGGATACATGCATATGATGTATCAAAAACCATCCCAATGGAGAGGTATTTTAAATTTTATGGCATATGTGCATACAACATGCATGATTATCCAAGACAAGGAGTTTTCTCCAGTAATCATGTTCATCGATTTGTTTATATCTGTAATTTTATTTGGAATACTTTATTTGGTGCAACGATTTTTTGACACTAACATGTTGTGCATACGTTAACATCATAGATCTTGGAACAAAAGTGTATCATGGATGTAAATGTTGTGTAGCTTCTATAAAGGAGAGGTGGTCCAATGACCTACGAAATATGGTGTATGAATTTTTGAGGGTATTCCTCCTAGAACACCATCCTTACAGAAGGGATGCATTGAATTTCAATGGAAAACTAGAGAGAACACATAGACTTGAAATAATGACACCACTAGATTGGAATATGGCATATGATAGAAAAGAAGAAGGAAATGGCATCATTATTTGATTCAAATGGGGAACCTATGTTCGATGATCCTAAATGTTTTGACACCTATGTTGAGAAAATTCCCATTGGGATGAAAAATAAATCTGTATTTTGTGAGCTTCCATATTGGGAGCATATTAAGATTGGTCACTTACTAGATCCCATGCATATATTAAAAAATGTTTCATCTTCTTTATGGAGGAATATATCATGGAATAATAGCGACACATTGTTGTCAGGAGATATCTTATTGCTTCGAATACTAAAAATAGACATTGGCTAAGAAACAAAACTAGAGGAGAGGCTAGTCCTTCTTGGTCTTTTAAAGAAGGTGGTGTTCCATGGATTTTTAAGAAAGATGATCTTTCTATGATGAAGTATGTTATATTGGGTGTGAAGGTACCTTCTTTATATGGGTCAACTCTATGACATTTCTTCACTGTAGATGATACTTTTTTGGGGTTGAAATCAAATGACCATCTAAACCTTCTAAGGGTATGTATTTTGAATACATGATTCTCTTAGTTCTATACTGAAGTCGGTAAAAACATGCTATGCACTCACAATGTTGTGGAAATTAATGATGTTGGCACAAACCCCCCTTCCCTCTAAAGGGATGCTCGACCTCCCAGTCTTGGATCATTTAAAATACCGAGTCAAAGAAACTCTTTGGGTCCCCTTTTTTCCTCTGGTGATCATGGATATGACCGTGGGTCTACCCCTTTGAAAATCGAGCTTCAGGGATATCCCAAACTCTTACTTCTCTTCTTCCCGAAATGCGCTACTCCAAATCTCTGAGATCTTTCCACGCGTCTCCTTAAATTTGCTGCGCCCACTTTGGTTCGGGTTTCACGACTTTGAGAAATTCTAGGTTTCCTGCTCGCGAACCTCCAGACTTCTGATTCCCGAATTCCTTAATCCGTTGCTACATGCTTCTTTTGCGATCAACAACTGGAATCAGTTCATGACTTTGCGACTTCACTTTCATCAAGATTTCAAAATTTCCAAACTCCTAAGTGTTGAAACACTTCTCGACTATCCTCTGTGTAGATTTCCCAAATATGATGGTCTGGAATCATTCGACCCCCTCCTCTCGGAACGAATCTTGTCCACTGATTTTCAGTGAAGACTTCAGGGACTTATTCCCTTGAAGAATTTCCACTGCTCTCCCTCTTGATATTTACTTCCTCGACTTTCTCTAGTTCCCCTCAATACCTCCTTCGACACTTGGTCGGAACCTTGATCTATGCACACCTTGCAACATATTTTCATCCACAACTTAACTTCTCCTTGTGTATGGATTCACACTCCTTGCGACTATTATCCACCGCTTCTATCTCTTGTGATTGGAATCATGATACCTTTCCTGAGCTTTCGAGTCTGAAAAATCTGTCACACACTCCTTGCAGACGTTGATGCACTCCTTGCATACACAAGTTTCATTATCTCTTCTGAGCTTTCAAGTCTGAAAACTCTGTCACACACTCCTTGTAGAATTTATGCACACCTTGCACTCACTCAATGAAGAGAAACAATTGGAACTTAAATACTCTTCGCAATGACTCATACATTCAACCCTGTAAATGCATTCATGGATACAAAAACAAGGAATAAAAGAGAATTGAAATTAACATAAAGTCTACCATTCACTCATTCAGATAGACACAACAACCACACACCTTTGGGAAAATATTCTTTTGTTATATTCATTCAACTGAAAATTACATACATTCATACACTGTTCTTCACTACTCCTTAATATATACACTGTGAACCGACTATCTTCTATTAGCAGCCTTCCAACAAACACTACTGGGCAATATTACAAAGATCTATACAAAAGGAGTATTCTTCGAGCCTTTCCCTCCAACTACTCTACGTTGTCTTATCATAATTAAATGCTATCAACTACTTAACATCTATTACAATGAATATTGAGTCAAAGAGATGAGAGCGAAAGATCTAGATCTGTGCTGCAATCTTTCGTATTAAACAAAATACATCTTCCCCATCGAT
>ML781828.1:168915-205639 GCA_009831015.1 Picea engelmannii
TTCTAGTTTATAAAGAAGTAGATAGCCTTAGTGCACCCTCTCCCAGATTCAGTTTTCAATGTTGCAGCTGCTGCAAAATTAGGGTTTCTGCATAAACCCTAAGTGTGAAGAGGAAGTTGGAGAAAGTAACCACACCAAGGAACTCACCCAAGGAGGGCGCATATCGTCCCTAGATTAGAATTCCAAAATTTAAAGTTTGAGAAATTAGTATTTCCTCATAAAATCTAAGTTGCAGTTGCAGTATCTGTTGTAGTTGCAATATCAGTTGTAGTTGCAGTGTGAGTTCCTTCGTACCAGTTCCTCCATGCAAGTTGCAACACCTTTGAAGTTTTAAAGGTTTTTTATTTATTTCCACTACTGTCGGATGGTGCCACTACTTTTCGATGATGTCAGAGGTATGTACGTACATATGTTTAAACTATATAATCATTTTAAAGGGAAATTACAGGAGAAATAATATTTTGTCTAAACAACAATTGTAGATCTAGAGAGATCTCAGATCCAACACATTCATAGGAACTATGCACCCCAGGTTTGATTACTTTGATATGCATCTACTTGTTATGGCAATATTGTAATCTTATGAATATCTAGGTTTCATTTTGATCTATTGAAGCTATCATACTAACCATTGGTCAAAATTAAAGTCAAAGTATTGGATTGATTAAATTTGAGATTATAGAGTTTATTCCCTAACTCATAATTCTATCAAGATAACATATTGTCTTAGTACATAGGACAAGTTGAAGAAAGTACTTGTCATCTTGAGCGAAGGAGACTCAAAAGAAAATAAAAAACACACATTCTTGAGGACAAGACTCGAGGCTCCAGGATTGATTGATTAAGTTGATAAGATTAAAATGTTCACATGTCAAGTTTGATAACTTCCTCATTACAAGTAAACATTTTAGTTGTGATAACAATATTTGAAAAGTTTTATACTTTGTAGCATGTGAAAACTATTGAGATAAATGCTTACTATAATCATTTACTAGATATAACTAACATCTCCTCTAGGAGAAACTTCTTGTTTTGTTTCYAGGTTACCATGGAGGAATGATTGATCACAACACTAGAAGAGTGTTTCTCTCATTCCTTATTATTGTATTTCTTACTTTTTACCCTTGTTTCAGGAAGGCCACAAGTGATAACTCTAAATGAGATACTATGATGATTTTCCTCACTATTGTTTTGTTATTGTTATAAATATTATTTTTCTTGTATGTTGTTTCTCCCTTTTTATTCTTGTTCTGGGAAGGCCATAGGTGATAAGCCTGAGGAATCTGTAGTTACGGTTGCATGAGGTAACATATTAGATGAGACATGGAGCAGACTATCCAAGTTGTATACATGACCGTATACATCCATGTACCAAAGAAAATGAAGAAGAAACTACTTTTGAGATACATAGTATCTCATATGGAGATTGATTATAAGGAACAGAAGGCTCCAAATATGACCAAACATTAGAATATAACTCACAGTAGACTTGGTCAATGAATAATGAAGCCACCTTGATAGGAAACATAATTCGCTTGAAGTTTGACCCAACTTTTCATATTATGACTTGGTATTCAACACCAAGTATATCATGCAGAGACTATGAAGTTTTTGTAGACTCAGAAGAAATCAAGACTCAGAGTAATATTGATCTTATAAAGGAATAGATGGAAAAAGAAGACATCTTCCAGGATTGGTAGACAAATTCCATGAGTTGAGAAGAATATATCATAGCCTCAAATATCTCTAGGAGACATGAAGTATGCTGAGAAGATTTCAATAGCAGAGAAGGAAGCCAATCAGAAGGACTGGGATATGGATTTTTCCTTAAGTCCAGAAGGGAAGTCAATGGCGAATTCCAAGATTGATCTAATAGATCAAGCATGTTGTAGACAATAGTAAAAAAATATACAAAGCCTGACTTGTTTCCAGAGGATTCTCCCAGCAAGAGGGAGAAGACTATGATGAGACACTTGCTCTAGTAATCGAAGAAATAGTTCCAGTGTTTGTGAAGACATCCAGAACAACCATGATTCGTTAAAAGAAGTCGACACAGTATGAAATTCATAGGGAGCAGGTATGAAAATCCATGTATTTGATATTGAATTATCTCCAATACCAGCTGGTTCAGTACATAAGTCGATCCATAAAGACATGACTACAATAGGAGATTGAGTTGCCTCCATGAAAGAAGAAAATACACCTTCAGTATCAACCACTCTCATTTTCATATGAATTTGTTTCCATGATAGAATAAAGGAGCTACTATCAGAGTTCAACAGATATAGTGAGAATAGAGCAGCATTCTCGGCTTCATAAATTGTAGTTGCAAGTGCAGAGTCTTGGTTCCAGAAGGATCGGTTGGAGAAAAATTAGAGGACATACTCTCAAGAAGTCATACAAATAATGATTTGCAGAAAGCACATAGAACCAACACATGATTATGCATATTGATTTGCAGCTGAGAAAGTGTACCAGGTTGGTACAATGTAATGTGAAAATTTGGTTTCGAAGTAGAGGACAAGAAGACTCATGTCTGCAAGTTGAAGGAAGCTCCAAGAGCTTGGTATGGCATGATCAATAATTTTTTGATGAGCTTGGGATTTACCAAGAGTAAATTTGATCCCAACCTTTACTTCAATATTGAGAATGATGGACCAATTATATTGTTGCTATATGTGGATGACTTATTCTTGACAGATGAAGAAACACTCATCACAGATTGTAAGAAGAAGCTTGTTGTTGAATTTGAAATGAAGGACCTAGGCCCGATGCACTATTTATTAGGTATTTAAGTATGGAAAATCCTGAAAGAGATTTTCCTTGATAAAGGAAATTGTTTTGTGGAAATTCTGAGGAGATTCGACATGATGGACTATAAAATCATGTCCACTCTTATGGAGGTGAATCTTAAGTTATTGGTTAATACTTCATTATAAATAGTTGATGTTACTCTATACAGACAGATGATTGGTTCGTTGAAATATCTGATGAATACCAGACCAGTTATATTCTTTGTTGTGAACACCTTGATTCAGTATATGGTGGAGCCCAAAAGTGTTACCCTTGTAGCTGTAAAGCACGTGATGAGATACCTTAAGGGTACATTGGATTATGGTCTCTGTTATAGTGGAGATCATCACTTTAGAATATATGGTTATATTGATTCAGACTGGGATGGAAGTGCTTCATATATAAAGATCACTTCAAGATGTTGTTTCATATTGATGCAGACCCCCTACCTCTACCTCGGTAGGGTCCACTAACCTCCCGGTCAAGGATCATTCTCCAAACTCCCCGAGTTGAAGTAGCTCAATAGTTCCCTACTGGAACCTCTATTAAATGAATCCACAGGTCCTTTGATGGAACTTTGCCTGCGTGACTAAGCACCCAACGCGAGTCTTTACTCCACACAACCACCTCCTGTGACCACAAGTCTGCACAATAGGCACGTTCGAATTCACGACTTCGTGAATCCTGTTGTTGAGTCCCCTGACTCCTTCAAGTCTTGAAACGCCGAAATAGGGCTTAAAGGGCTCTAGCTCCTCCCTTGGATTCTCTCCATGTGCCCCTGTCCTATGACCTAGGGCCAATCCTTTGAGCACATCACGTTTCATGATATTGAGACTCCTGACATTGAGTTCCCAGCTCCTTCAATCCCCAATACCTGAAAAGGGATAACGTGTCTTCAAATCCTCCTTTTATGTGTCCATATGACTCCCTCTATGAAACTTGGAGCCAAACCTCAAAAGTGTTTCAAGACTTCGCGACTCGCAAATTCGAAAGACTTCTTTCCTTAGAACTTACGATCCCCAAAACCCCAAAATTCTCCCACGCCAGATCAACAACTCCTGGCGCTCCAAGATCCAATGGTCCACGTTCCTCCTTCGTGAAGTCAAAACTTCACGACTTAAGACTTGGGGATGGTTCTCTCCTTTGAACCTTCAACTCTCGAAATGTCAATGCCTTAGATCGATGAATCACAACCCTGGTCGATCTAATGGTCCAGATCCTGTCATGATTTCGGCTATCACCAGTTCTCAAGGTTTTGTCCGTTGACTCCTTTGAGTCACGAGTCAGAGAATATTGATTGCTCACCACGTGTCCCTTTTGATGGATGGTCTTGATTATTTCGGGACTTCACAAAGTCTGTTCCACTATACACACAAGGATAAAGCCTCATACGCTTTCCTCCAGATCCAACGAAAGTTGACCCTCTGCGCTCAGATCTAACGGCCCAGATATGTTCTTCCCTACGCTCGTTGCTCCTATGGCTAGATGTGGATTCAATGGTCCAGATATTTCCTTCCAGTGTCGATCCAATGACAGTTTTTCTCCTCCTCCTGAGCTTTTGGTTTCTTCCTTGCCTTAGAATATTTCTAGTGTCTCAAAGACCTCGACCTTTTCTCTTTTTCCTGCGAGTCCACGACCTTTGGTCTTGCTTGTGTTTCTGAAAACGTTGCCCCTCCTGAGCTTCTCAAACTATCAACCCTCCAAAGGGTTTTCTTGGCCTCTGCAACTCCTTGCAGGGTCCTAGCACATAGTTCTGCTATCCCTCTTGATCTTCTCAAACTCACTTAGTCTCTAAGGGACTCATCCCTCGTCTTTTCCTTCAAAGGGAAATTTGGTGCCTTCACGGTAGCCTCACACTAAGCACTCCTTCATGAGCTACATAATGCTCAACAACTCTGCTAGTATCTTCCTCAGATACTCCTTTCCTTGAAATTGACAAAAAGTTCTCTCTGTGCACACTCTTGCACTCACTCGACGCCCACCTGGCAGAACTCCACAAAATTATTAGAAATTATGTAAGTGTCTTCTCCTTCGACACTTTCCTTCTCACATAACTCAAAATAGAGTTCTTCTCAATGCACTCCTTGCATTCGCTCGATGCCCTCCTAGTAGAGCTTCACATAATTCTCACAATTTTGTCTTCTTTGTGCCTTCCTCTGCACAACCTTCACCTCCAAGGTGTTCAGCAACCTTGAGGCTTCTCCCCTTGAGTTAATGATTCCTTTGGTGCGACCTCCTGACACGTATCTGTCCGAATTCCGTAGAACTTAGAAGTGCACTCTTGCATTGGCTTACAAAACCCTCATTATTCTGTCATGCAACCTCTTGCATGAAGCCACAAAGAACCAGACTGAAACCAACAAACTCACAAATAGATAGGAAAATCTATCTATCACCTGCAGATGAAATCTAACATATATCTACAACATATGCATCCAAACACATAAAATACATTCATAAACACACAATACAATTTGCAGGAAAAACTGCTCTATTTGTATTAATCTCAGAATGCATGTACAAAGGTTACAAAATCTCGGACTGCAATAGAGTCTTGACTCCTCTCTTTTCCTCTATAATCTACCTATCTTCTTGGTTCTTCCTAACTCATGCAGAACTAACTCTATCTAGATACAAAAATATGTTTTTACAAAAGAGGGGCTCCTTGAGCTCTTCCATCCAAGCTACCTACTCTCATTAATTCACATTGAATTACATTCAATGGCTGTCTAGTCCGGATTGGATCTAGATCTTAGCCTGTCAACCATTAAAGGCGACTATCTACAACCTACACAAAAGCATGGCTTGGTTCTACCAACCTTATAATCATTTAATTCATCTAATTTCAATTTGAAATTTGAAATCAAGAGGGTTGGTGCCTCTCTTCTTCTTGAATGCACGCTTTGATGTGTTGGCTAGCTGGCGCATTGCTGGGGTGAAGCGATGCTCCTGCATCACATATTTGGGTCAACCATGACTTCATGGAAAAGTAGGAAGAAATCGAGTATTTCTCTCAACACGACAGAAGAAGAGTACATTGCAACATGTTCCACCAGTTGTGAATCCATATGGCTTCAGAAATTGTTTACAAGTCTATTCGATCTAGAGATGGAAGTTACCATGATTCTATGTGATAACCAAATTTACATAAATATGACATAGAACTCAGTGTTCCATGATAAGACGAAGCACATAGAGATCCAGTATCACTACATTAGTGACATTGTGCATAAGGGAGTTGTAAATATCCAATATGTTGACACATATGAGCAGGTTGCAGATGTGTTGACTAAGTCTTTGTCTCATTTGAAGTTTGAGTACTTCCTAGACAAGCTTGGTGTAGTCCAAAAGGACCTCCCTTGAAAGGGGGAGTGATGTTGATGATACTATCGTATCCTGACCAACAACAGGTAGCTCAATTAGGATTTTATATCCTAGGGGACTGATAATCCCTGGGCAGATCCTGAAGGTCCGGTAAGGACGGTTTTCTAGAGTACCTATGCATGTATATGCTAGTTGTGGTTAGTAGTGGTAGCTCAGTTAGGATTTTATATCTTAGGGAATCTTATGATTCCTGGGTAGATATTGAAGGTCTGGTAAGGACGGTTTGTTAGAGTACCATGTGGTAGATTGTTAGGATTTTATATCCTAGGGAATCTTATGATTCTAGGGTAGAACCCGAAGGTCTGCTAAGGACAGTTTATGAGAGTACCACAAATGTTGTTGTTGATGCACCTACCTCACTCTATTTCCACATATAGATGTTTATTTTCTAGCTTTGTGATGTTGATGTTGTTGTTCCAGCTTCATGTTGTTGATGTTCCAGCTTCATGTTGTTGATGTTGTTGATGTTCCAGCTTCATGTCGTTGATGATGATGATGTTATTCCATCTTCCTGATGTTGATGTTGATGTTTTATCTTCATATTATTTATGTTGATGTCCCAACTTCACGCTACTGCTGATGATGATGTTACTCCAGCTCCGCATTGCAGATGATGATGATGTTTAGTTTCTACCGATGTTGATGATGAGAAAAACTTTCGATGACCTATAGATATGACCGAAAATGTTCCTGATGTTGATGAAGATGTCCCCTCATCTTAAAGATGTATTGAGTCCAGTCAGTTCTTATTAATGTTTTAAGTAGAATACCCTTCTTATTAAGGGGGAGTGTTGAATTATTGTAACTTCGAAGAATATTATACTTATATTTGAGTCATTATCGTATAGATCAAATCCCATTTTATGGTTTGATCAAGTCGGGTCTTGTATAAGATCAAATCCCATTTTTTGGATTGGTCAACATGTATTTGTATGGTGGTATTTGTAAAGTCGGCCCCTAGTAATTGTAAAGTGATTTTAGCCACTTCTAGGAGAAGTCGGCTCCACCAAGTGAAGAGTCACAACCCTAGCGCAACCTCACAACTTATATTTATATATGAGGATGGTGTCTCATTTGAACAAACTCATCACACTAGCTCTGCAGCTATGAAGAAGTGTGCAAGTCTTGGAGGAGTAATTGTTGCAACTGGGGGTGGCGTTAAGGAGGGATCTTGGTCTATGTCTTGGTATTTCTTGCTTAAGTGGTGCACTACTCTTCCTAGTGAATGAGTAGAGGAGGATATTTTCTTCAGTATTTGATCTATCTATATTGAGGAAGTTTTTGTTGGGTTTTCTCCCCCATGAGGGTTTCCTAGGATAATCTATGTGTCTCTTTTGTTTTTGTGATTTCCTCTCTTTCAATGATCTTATTTATGCAACTAATGTGCTAAATGATTATAATAATAAATAAGAATCATAACTGTTAGTTGTATAAGTAAAAATTCAACAAAATTGTTATAACAATGAAGAGTTCCCCCTAAGGGATCTTTCCTCCCGATAAAGCTTCAGGATGCCAATGTCCATCAAAAGGTCATGAGTATGTTGTGCAATAGGGTGAGGTTAATCCTCCCTATCCCTCTCCCTGGCCTCCCACTCACGCACAAAAGTATATGTCTTGACTCACCTCCTCCTTCTCTCATCGTCATCGTCTCTTATTCACTTATAAATATTGTTAGGCACATATATAAAAATAAAATAAATTGAAATTATAAAACAAATACATATATAAATGATGTGTATTTTAAAAAATCCAATTTTGTTTTCAAAGAAATATTTAAAATAAACCGGTGTGCCCCCAATAGTTCATGCGCCACGTGGTCAGTATGATATAGAAGAAAAACACCGCTAAGTGGTGTGTCCAATAGGATTTTTTTCACCGACAAAGCTCTTTTATTAGTACCGGTTCATCTCGTTAACAAATACGCACCACATCGCTAAACTTTATAGCGCAGAAATCCATGTTTCCCTTTGCTAAACCAAATTCACTGGTGTGCCATGTCTACCTGAGCAATGACATGTTGTCTACCAGTGACGTTATCTTTATTCCACTGGTCCATTTGGTGGACTGATGGGAACTGCTAAGCTAAACTTCGATATCACATTTGAAGAGGTGCGACGGGTTACTGTTAACGCATTGGAACTACCATGATAGTGGAGAACTGACGTTTTGAACATTAGTGCATTGTAAAGGATAGAGCACCAGGAATGATGTGTCCAATGAGATGCCCCACTATGAAAATTCGAGCAATATATGTGATATGGATTTAGGAGCAGAACGAATTGATTAACAGATTGAATACAATAAACACAAAGATAGGAAGAATAACACAAATATCCAGTGAACAATATCTTCTATTATATAATGAAATAGGCTGAAACTATAAAACTGCATAACTGAAACTTGCTCGAATGGTGGTAGCTATCTCTTAGAAGATATGTGGCTTCTATGTGCATCCTTCTGAGCATAATGGATTACAATGATGCTCCATAGGAATTTTTTATATTACACATGAATGCTAAAACCCTAGACATCCAAAAACCTAACCCTAGAAGGTGAAACGCCAAAAGTTATGTGGGATCTATAGGTAAGTTGGTGTAATTTGGTACCTCAACTTCCTAGGGTCATAACTTTTGCATACGACCTTCGTTTTAGGCACGTGATAACCCATTGGAAAGGTCTTTCATAGAGCTACAAATTCCACCATCATAATCTAACTCCGTCTACAGTTTGATTGTGGCGAGTAAAAAAAACAATGTTTAGGGGCCCAAAATAGCCCTGGAAGTACAACAAGATGTGCTGACATGAAAACATACAAAATAAGATAGTTGGATTAGGAGAGAGGCCACCCATATCCACCTGGAGAGTGTGTGAGGTTTCAAACAACCCCAGAAGTGTAGAACTCACAATTATAAAGAAGTACATAAAGATGTGTTGAATAAAAAAAGAACACGAGGAGCCAATTGGAATAGGTGGGTTACCACCAATATCCACCTAGATCAATCCTCCCCCCTTAGGAAGTAATGGTCTCCATTGTGTTGAGTTCCCCCATCAGGTGAGGAACATTCTACTGGATTTGGCCCCGGGTGAGACACTTTCCTTGGTGTAGGAGTTGCCCTTCCTTGACAACTCGATAAAGCCAGATTTGTTGTTGGCGAGTGCCCTTGACCCATGTGTCAACTATCTTATTGGTGGATTCTTGTTCCATGCATTTAGGGTTGATATTTTTTGGTGTCAGTTGCTCAATGATCTCATAGGTGTCCAATAATGGTGGAAAATATGGTCGAAGGAGGTCCACATTGAATATTAGATACAAACCAAGGAAGGGTGGAGTGTTGAGCTCAAAAGAATTTTTACCCATAGCCTTGGTGATAGTGTAAGGCCCATAATGAAGTGGGTGAAGCTTCCAATGGTTTTTGGTGAGATTCTCCTTCTGCAAATGTAACCATACTTTGTCTCCAACATGAAACTAGTGTGGTACCCCGTGTTTATCATGGCATTGCTTGTACTTAGCATTGGATTTCTACAAAATATCTTGGACCTGTTGGCGGATGTGTTGAATCCGCTCAACGAATCTGGTGGCTTTGTCGATCATAGACTGATCAGGGGAAGAGTCTGTCTGTACGGTGGTAAGAGGAAGTGAAACATCAATGGGTCCCAAGGGTTGGAATCCCAGACCCACCTAAAATGGGATATGGCCGGTGGAACTATGGAGAGCCTTGTTGTAACTGTGTTGAACATATGGGAGACTCTCGTCCCATGTACGAGGATGCTTAGAATTGTACATGTGTAGGATGTACTCAATCATCCAATTGACGAAATCGGTTTGTGGATGGAAAGAATTGGATTTTGTGAGCTTAGTGTCCAACAGAGACTAGAGACTCGACCAAAAGGTGTTGAGGAACCTGGTGTCTTGGTCGGAGATGATGGTATGTGGTATCCAAAAGTGAACCCAAACTCGTTCGAAGAAGATCTTGGTAGTATTTTCCATTGTGACATTCTTTTTATAGGATTTGAGGATGGCCATCTTTGAAAACTGATCAATGACCACAAACATGCAGTCATTTCTATGCTTGGTGGATGAAAAACTAGACATGTAATCCATGGAGATGGATTCCCACGGCTTCTCGGGAACATGAAGAGGGGTGTATAAGCCTTTCTTATTAATGATTGGCTTGGAAACAACGTAGGTAGTGCAAGATATGATATACTTGCTGACATCCTGTCGAATTTTTGGCCAACAAAAATGTTTCTGAAGAATGACCACAGTTTTCTCTACACCAAAATGTCTTGCCACCCAACTATAGTGGGATTCCCAAATCATCTTTGCACGCTCACTTGTAGGAACACATAGATTGCCTATGTGTCATAAGATTTCATCCTGAATGTGAAAATCAATGACAATGGCGCATGTACCCAAGAGATGATATGTGGTGGTGAAGTTTGGATCTTCCTGGTAAAGTTTGGGCCACTCTAATGTTTCATGTCCACAGGAATGGATCACAGTGGTGAGTGCAGCCACATGAGGTCGACTGAGGCAGCCAACGACACGATTGGAGATACATGTATTATAATTGATGTTGAGATGGAACTGTTGCAGGTAGGTGGACCACTTTTGATGGTGGTATTTATGCAATTTTCCCTGTGTCTATATGAACTGTAGAGGCTTTTGATCAATGTGTATGATCATCTCTTTCCCCAGAATGTAATGTTTACATTGATGGTAGGCTTTTACAATGGAATACATTTCCTTGTCATAGGTGGGGTATTTCTGGACAGTATCGAAGAGTGTCTCACTATGGTATTGATCCGTCAAGATTTTTCGAATGACTTATGGTTGAGTTTTTATTTGCATGAATTAATTGACCATTGGGAAACTTAACGAAAGAGCAAGAAAAGAAATGAATTATACATCCATAAACATATATGCAAATCTGAAATGTAATAAAGAACAGTAAACCATAATGCACAAGTTTGATAACGGAGTTCGGCAACTTTGCCTACGTCTCCGGGCCTTTTCTCTGTGAGGGAGGCTTCTTGATTTCTTTTCAAAAGCTTATTAGTACATATTTACAATGTTGATTGGCTTCTAGACTAATATGGTCATGTTCGCCATGATCTCTAGAATCTTACACAACTTACGGCACCTGAAATGGATGTCCCGAGCTCTCAGAAATCGTCCAACAACATCTCTACCTCAACAGCTTCCTTGCCTCAAACTGGCTTAGACCTGGCTTTGCCTCAGCATCTCTGCTCTCCAAAACCGTCAAAAATCTCTCCAAAGGCTTCAAAAACTGACCAAATGGCCTCAACATGGCCTTGGTTAAATAGTTGGGAAAGTTGGTTGTCATCTCCAACTTCCTCCCAAGAATTAGGCTCAAAAAAAGCCCAATAACTCCCAATTATGAGTTAATTACATTAAAATTAGTTAAAGTGGTTGAAAAACCCACTTTCAAACTATAATATAGTTTTGAAAACCAATTTCAAACCAATTTCGGGCATAAGCCCCCTTGGTTGGGCGCGCGCCCCCTTCAATCGGTCACATGGCTTCCATGTGGCCACACGCTATAGCGCGGGCCACCCCTTGCGTTAGCACCAGCACCCGAGCATATGGTTTAGGCCCATAGGGCCACGGGTTCAAGCCATAACCGCGCAACTCGCAAAAGTCATTGGCCCATTTCAAAACCATGCCAACGGATTCAACCGCGCATTAAACAATGTATAACATAATATTTAACCCCGCGCGCAATAGGTATTATGGGTCGCGGGTTCAAAACCACGCGCAAACACCCAAATACATTACAAACAATAATCACGCGCAAATGTTTTAATCCGAGCGCCACATATATAATATATATGTTATAAACATTGTTATAAACCCCGCTCCCCATATGTTAACACATACGGTCATATATGTTATAACAAAACCATGGGCCGGGGCTTAGCCCCGGCCCTGAGCCCCCGCCCACATTACACATTTATGAATTTAAATACATTCATTTACACATATATAACAAGGAATAATATATGGTCTATTGGTTGGGCGGTCGGGTGAGGCCTTTGACTGTGGGGAGGTCCGGGGGTCGAACCCTGCGACCTCCAACATATTTTGCATATCATAATAAGCCAACCGGATAGGGACACGTGGCGCCCATGAAATGGGCCACATGTCCACACCTTATTCACCTCTGATGACACGTGTCAACACTTAATTCGATGAAGATCAACCAATAAAAACATGCCACGTCTGTCCTCTGCCACGTCAGCATGATGGTACGGCCCTCCACGTGGCCGTAAGGACTGTACGGACATGTACAGTCAACATCCAAATTTTTACCTGTTTGACTTGGTGGTCAAATCACGATATCTCCTCCATACGGACTCTATTTGCGAAAATAAATATACCGCTGGAATCAGGAAAACAAGATGGACGCAATGACACTGTTTTCGTCTCAATCCGAGCACTTTCATTTTTGAGCATTTTTCATGCCCTGACAGTCTTCTAAATCCGATTTCGGATCAGGTATGCCACCGAATGCCCATGTTGAGTGAGAACTACGCCCACAACATAGTCATATGCATCAACCTCAATATTGAATGGTTGTTGCAGATCGGGCAAGGAGAGTACTGGAGATGAGCACAAACGATGTTTCAGATCTTTGAATTCTCATTGATTCTCCTTCCCCCACATGAACTTGGCCCTACCACCTCCCTTGGTCACCTAGATGAGGGCCCATACAATATGGGAGAATCCCAACACGAACCGTCGGTAAAAATTAGCTAATCCCAAGAAGCTCTGAAGCTCGATCAGGGTGGTCAAGGTTGGCCAGTCACAGATGACTTGGATCTTAGCTGTATCAACTTGTACCCCATGCTCATCAACAATGTAGTCCAGGTATTGGACCCTTTTCATGCCAAAAGAGAATTTTTCCAAGTTGGCATAAAGCTTGTGCTGCCACAGAGTGCTCAAAACCTGTTGAATATGTTGCATGTGCTCTTCCCATGTTCTACTAAAGATGATTATGCCATATGAATATACTACCACAAAGGAGTTGGTGAAGGTTCTCAATACATCATCCATCAATCTCATGAAATTGGTTGGTGCATTTGTTAAGCTAAAGGGAATGACTAGCTATTCGTAGAAACCTTCTTTAGACTTGAAGGTTGTCTTCTAGACATCAGTTGGTTCGATGGGAAACTAGTGGTAGCTAGACTTTAGGTCAATATTGTTGAAGAAATCCCCCCCCTTGAGTTGGTAAAGAAGGTCATCTATCTTAGGAATGGGGTAGCGGTTCTTGACTATGATTTTGTTTAAGGCTCTGTAATCAATGCTGAGTCACCAAGTATCGTCTTCTTCTGCACCAATACAATAAGGCTTCCACAAGGGGAGGAGTTGGGTCTGATGTTACCCTTTTGAAGAAGCTCTTGGATCTGACACCTAATTTCGTCATTCTCCATCAGTGAGCGTCGATAAACTGGCTCATTAGGTAGAGGTGCGTTAGGGGTCAGATCAATTGGATGCTTGACTTGGTAGTGTGTCGGTACCCCTGTAGGTGAGATGAAGATGTCTCTATATTCTTCCACGATCCCGTCCACTTGTTGTTTTTGCAAAGAGAGGCGTTGTGTAGAGGCCATGGATGTGGCAGTGACCTTCTTACTGTGAGCATAGATCACAAAGAAGGTGAACTTTCTGGTATGTGAAATGACCTTACTTCATTTCTTAGCAGATATTAAAGAAATAGAAGTAGGTAGTGCCACCTCTAGGATCCTGTACAATTGTATACCCAAAGTAATAATAACACTGCGGGGTCTAGAATCATACACAACATGATGTTTCCAAAAATATCGTTGTCCTAAAAGAACATTACAAACTTCAAGGGAAGCAATATCACACAATATATCATCTTTGAAAGGATTGATGTCATAGGGCAGACAAAACTGTTGGCTGACACGAAGATCTCTCCCTTGACAAATCCAGTCGATGGTGTAAGGTTGCGGGTGTGGTGTCATTGGCAGGCTCAGTCACTTGACGACCTCTGCTAAAATTAGATTCTTCTGACTACCGATTTTGATAATTAAATGAATCAAATCCCCCTTGACCCACATTTGTGAGTGAAAGAGGCGTTCCCCTTCCTCTAGTTCGTTTGGTTCGCTTGGCTGGACTTTGGTGGTAGCAATCAACAAACTGGGTTCAACATCGATAATCCACTTCCCTCCTTCAGGATTTGATAGGGAATCAAAATCGACCTCTGACTCGAAAGCCTTCATCTCAGCCACGAGGGAATTCTTGGAGTGGCATTCGTTGGTGTTGTGCCAAGGAATTTTATGGTACTCACACCTTTTTTCCATGTCCTTCTTCGTCTTCTTGTTTCCCTTCTTGTGTTGCAGCTCGGATGTATTGTCCTGAGAGTGACCATCTCGAATTCATACCTTGTTGTGTGGGTTGGGGTTGTCTTTTCCCTTCTTTGGCTGTGAGGGGTTTGCAGATCCAAACTCTCGTCGTTTCTGCTTAAATTTCTGCTCGATCTTGACAACATATCTATAAGTCCTCCCCAATGAGGCAATGTCCATGAAATCCATTTATGTTTGGATGTATCTATGCAAAAAGTCGCACTATTTGAGCACCATATGACGCTCATAATATTTGATACCCAATTTGGTGTGTAGGGTATGGAAAATATTGGTGAAGGCTGGTACTGTCTAGTCCCTTTCTTGACGTAGGGTGGTCCATCTGGTGTACTGGTCCTCGTAGCTTCCAATAGGGTAGTACTGTTCTTTAATGGTGTTCTGGAAGGAATCCCATGTAGGGGCCACCACAAAAATTGCATATTCCTCCATGACCCTTTGCTCAAAGTAAGTATCCCACCAGTCTTTAACATGGGGAATGACCATGAGGAGTGCAAAAGTGATCTTTTCCTTATCAGAAAAATTGTGGACCGAAAAATATCATTCAAGCAGATTTAACCATTTATTTACAACATCCACATCTATCAGTCCTTCAAATAATGGAATATCAAAATTTACATGTACCTTGAAGGGGGTTGCATGGCCACTTCATGAAGATTCTTCTCTCGTGGGAAACTGTCGAAGGATATGTGTGAAGTTATCCATCATTTTGTTCCTTTTTCGTGTCAGGGATTCCTCGAGTAACATTTTAATAGGATCTCCTACTCCATCATCTTTCTTTTCATCTCCCATGGTTTGTTTTTGGGCTGGGCATGACCAATCTGGTAATGGCTCGATTGGTTTGAGACCTAACTTCTTGTACCCAGACCTTGTTGGGGACATGCACAAAGAAAAATAAATGAAGATCAGACCGCTCTGATACCACTGATCCAGATTTAGGAGAAGAATGAACTAATTAACAGACTGAATACAATAAACACAGAGATAGGAATAATAACACAAATATCTAGTGAACAATATCTTTTATTAAATAATGAAATAGGTTGAAACTTTAAAACTGCAGAATTGAAATTTTCTCGAATGGTGGTATCTATCTCTGAGAAGAGATGTGGCTGCTACGTGCATCCGTCTGAGTAGAATGGATTACAATGAGGCTCCATAGGCCTTTTTGATATTACTCATGAATGTTAAAACCCTAGACATCCATAACCCTAACCCTAGAAGGTGAAACACCAAAAGTTATGTGGGCCCTATAGGTAAGTTGGTATAATTTGGTACCTCAAACTCCTATGGCCATAACTTTTTCATACGACCTTCGTTTTAGGTGTGTGATAGCCCATTGGAAATGTATTTCAGAGAACTACACATTCCTCCATTAGACTTTGACTCCATCTACAGTCTGACTGTGGCGAGTAAAAAAAATAACGTTTAGGGGCCCAAAAAATTCCTGGAAGTACAGCCAGATGTACTGACATGAAAGCATACAAAATAATCTAGTTGGATTAGGTGAGAGGCCACATGTATCCACCTGGAGAGTGTGTGAGGCTTCAGAAAGCCCCAGAATTGTAGAACTCACAATTATAAAGCAATACAGAAAGACGTGTTGAATAAAAAATGGTCACGAGGAGCCAGTTGGAATAGGTGGGTGGCCACCAATATCCACCTGGATCAATATGTCCCAATATGTTTATGTATACAATAACGATGCGTTAGATTACAATGGTAGCACTACTATGTTAAATTTTATAAATCGTTATGTAAGTGGTGCCCTTAGTTAAGTGAAGTGTACCAATGTGTAATGTTAAATGGAATCAATATGATTTATTCTATGCGTGTATGGTGTTTATAAAGTATGGTGATGCATTTGAAAATTGACATGCCCAGGTGAAATTTGTGCACCAATAGGTTAAATTTTCATACAACATTGAGCTAGCGATGGGGTTAATGAATTGAAATGTGTCGGTGCGGGTAGAATCCCATTGTGTGCAGGTTTTAGGGAGTTTCAAAGGACTCATTGTCTTGTAAAGGATAGAGCACCTAGAACGAGGCATCCAAGGAGAAGCCCCATTATGAAAAATTGAGCAATATATGTCCTGGTACATTTCTATATACATTTTTGGTGTGTTTTATTACAATTGTTGCACCGATACATTAAATTTTATAAATCGTTATGTTATAAGTGTCATTAGTTGACTGAATTATAGTAGTGTGTAATGTTAAACAACAATGGAGCAATTTATTCGGTGCGTATATATTTTTTTATAAGATATGGTGGTGTGTTTGAACATTGATGCACTAGGGCATTATTTTTCTGGTATGTCCCAGTGTTGTTGGATAGAATTGGTGCACCACTAGTTTAAATTCTATATATCATTGAGCTAGTGGCACAGTTAATGAAGTGAAATGTGTTGGTTTTGTTCGAAGCCCATTATTCCCCGATTTTTGGGTGTTCCGAAGGGCACACTTCTTTGTTTCTAATAATTCATTATGGTTCACTTGAGGGAACCATACCGGTGTGTACATGTATTCGACGCCCCACTGACAATGCTTATTGTGTATTTAACATAGTACACATAATGTCGAGGCAAGCCAAAACGTTTAGGCACATTGCGCAAAATTGAAAAAAATTGCAAACTTGTAACTAAATTGTAATCTTGAATGGATGAAAATGAAAATAGGAAGGTAATAAATAATTTAATTGGTCTCTTCCATCCCAAGGAGGCATGGTTTCACCATTGAGATGAAAGGAAAATTTGTGGTAATTTCCAAAATTTGGAAATGTGTGGAATCCACCAATAGAGATATTCAAGTCTTTGTAAAGCAACGGAAACATGGTGTCTTAAGAAGAAAAGTGAGTATCGGTGCTTACTCGAGAGTTTGGAAGCACATGATGCACTATAACAATGAAAATTGGTCGGGTAATTTTTTTAATTTACCCTACTTCGGTGTGTTTTGAGAAAATGAGGCGCATCGGGGCATAATATATAATGACATCGGTGTGATTTATTCAATGCATACAATTTTATTATAAAGTATGGCAGTGCATTTAAAGATTGACTATCCAGGGCATTATGTTTAGGGTTCGCCCTGGGGAGATTTATTAAACGTGGTGTACCAAGAGGTTAAATTTTATAAATCATTGATATAACGGTGACATTAATGAAGTGTAACACACCGGTTCAGTTATGAGCCTGTTTTACGGCGGTGTCAGATCGTTCCAAAGGATACACCACTTTGTTTTTTGGTAATTGATTGTGGTGCGCTAGCTTGAACAATGTCAGTACATACACATATAGATGCACTCATGGGGGTGCTCACTGTGGCATTATGTTTTGGGTACACCTCGGGGTGATTAATTAAACTTGGTGCACTTCTAGGTTAAATATTATATCATTGAAATAGTGGTGCGGTAAATGAAGTGTAATACACTGGTCTAAGTATAATCCTAGTTTACGCCGGTGTAGGGGTGCTCTGAAGGATGCATCACTTTCGTTTTTGGTATTTTCTCACGATGCGCTAGCTTGAATGACACCGATGCAACCATATATCGATGAACCATTGGCGATGCTCATTGTGTATTTAACACAATACACATTGCTTTGGGGTGAGCTAAACCGTTCAGGCGCACAACACAAAATTTAAAAAAAGAACGAAAAAAATGCACAATTTCAAGCTAAATTGTAATTTTGATTGGATGAAAATGAAAGTAGGAAGGTAATAAATAATTCACCTTCTCTTTTATGTACCAAGGAGGCATGGCTGAATTGTTGAGAGGAAATGAAAATTTGTGGTAATTTCCAAAATTTGGAAATGTGTGGAATGTGGAAATTAAGCTATACAAGTTGGTGTAGAGCACCGGAAAAAAGGAATCTTAAGAAAAAAGGTGAGCATCGGTGCTTGCTTGAGAGTTTGAAATAAGGGGATGCACTGTAACAATGAAAATCGGTTTGGTAATTCTTTTTTATTTACCCTACCTCAGTGCATCTTTAGACATGTAGGCGCATCGGTGGGTGATGTTCAATGACATTGGTGTGATTTATTCAGTACATGGAATTTTATTATAAATTATAGCGGTGATACATGAACATGGACACACCGGGGCTTCATTGTTCATGAAATTTTTGGTGCATCTATATGTTAAAGACACATCGATTAAAAAAACCTCCGCAAAAACCTCTCACCACTCGCCTCCACTATTAATAGTGACATGACATTTGAAAATTTAAGCATCGGTGATATAGTTTTTTGATGTGCACCGGTGTGTCTGTTCCATAAAGGTGCACAAAAACAACTCTGCAAAAACCTTTATTTGCTCACCTCCGTGAACAACCTCCACTATTTATAGCTAAGGGAAGAATTGTTTAAGAAGGTTCTGTAAAAAACTCAGCAAGAAGGTGTTCTCCTTGTAGTTTTATTTGTTATTTCCTAAGTAAAATTTCAAGGGGGAGGGGATTCAAACCCCTCTTGGGCACTTGAACGAAGCCCCAAGAACTCTTTTAAAGTTCTATGTTTTATGATTTTTATGTGTTGTTGTAGGTGCGTGTGTGCAATTTTGAGGGGGAGGAGGTTTGAAGCCATGACCTTCCCCTGTCTCCCACTTCTCCACTTGTAATCCAAGAAAAAGGACCAAAAATTGAGGGGGAGGTTAAACCCCTGACCTCACCCCTCCATTTCTATAGTTAAAAACCCAAAATAAAAAAATAAAAATTGAAATATGGACTAAGTGCCCCCTCCACCACTACCATGTACTCATATTTACTCCATAGAGCCACTAGTGGGGGAATCATTCCCCAAGTTTTGTACAACCTTATTACCAAACCCCATATGCACCACCACCATCAACCACCAAGAGTGACGATATCAGGGATAATTTTAAGGATGGAAATTAATATTAAAATGTAGAAACCTAAGCTAATCTTACTAGTTCTTAATATGAAAAATGTAAAATGTTTGGCAATGGTTTCGTAAAAATATTCAAATTTCTAAGGATTTTATATAGTTTCTATAAAATTTTGGCGTTTTTTAAGGAAAAATATTTTTAGTCTATGGAATTTGGGTGAATCATTTTTACAAAAATTGGAATTTGGAGAATCTTTTTTGGGAAAAACCATGGAAAATTAGCCCACTTACAAAATTTAGCCCCTAAAATCATCTATGGGTCACTATTTTATCCACTCCACCACCAGGCTCAAAATCTTGGATAAAGGAGGGTCATATTATATGGTTTGAATGTTTAAGAAAGTTTTTGATGGATGGTATGGTGGCAATCAACCTTTATTATATATCGATATTATTTTATACAATGGTAAATGTTAGGTCATGAACCAAATTTTGTTTCATACCCATGACGTGGAGCATTGGTAAATGTCAGGCTATGAACCAAAAATTGTTTCGTACCCGTGACATGGAGGATGCCAATGAAAAATCCAATTTTGGTTATCATATTATATAGATGGGATGGTGTGATTGTTTTTTTATTTTATTTTTATTATATAGTTTTAAAATTTGTATGCTTGTGGTTTATATATAATATATATAAATATCAAGTTTGTATGTAAAAATTTATATATCATATCAATGTTATTCATATGTATTATAATTTTTTATTCAAAAGTTATATGTTTTTAAATTTTATATGAAAATTTGATAATTACCCCCCTAAGAGTCACTGGACAAAATAATTGAATAATTTCTTCATCCAGAGGTTGAGTTGCACCAAGAAATAGTCCAGATGACCATAGAAAAATGTAGAATCCAACTACATCATTCACATTTAGAAATTTATCTCTAATTTTGAATGAAAATTCTAGGATTAACAGGGACTCCAATTTGACCTCAAAACAAGTGTCATAAGGGGGTCTATTTGGGGGCCTTCAGGGCCAAATTGCACCGAATGAAAGGAGACCCATTTCAGGTGCAGTCATGCAAGCATGTAGGAACCTGTCAATTCTGATTTTTCATTCATAATTCAGATTTAATTTCAAACAATTTCCCCTAATCAACCCTCCAACCAATGCTTTCTCATGACCTTTAGAGGGCCATATCTCACTAATCACGAGCCCGATTTACATCAAACAAAAGACATTGGAAATATGGTGAACATTACTATAGAATAAAGACATATTTTTAGGATCATGGTTGTTCGATACAAGATACCAACCTTCCAAGTGTTCAGGCTTGGGGCACCCTTTTGCCAATTCAAGTTCAGTTAAACCCATGCTTCACCGATACGTAGGGGAGCCTTATAGGTAGCGAGGGGGGAATAATAACATGTATGAAATGTGCCTGAGTAGAGGGCACTTCCTTACTTTCAACGACCAATCATAGGACCCCTTTCCCTCCAAACCATGCAAATATTTCCTAAGTTTCGGAGCTTTCTTTCTTAGTGAATTTGGTAGCCATTGATGGCCATTTTAACACCTTGAATTCACTAGTTTACATCTACAAAACTATCACCAACAATAAAATTTTCCACTGTGATGGTACAAATCCAAGGAAAAAGATGAGATGGCACAAAAATTTGTCTTTTTTCCTCAAAGATGTTTTTCCAAAAGTTGATATTTCCCAAATGTTTTACTTTGAATAAATTATTGTAAATATCTTTTTGAAATCAAATCTAATTGATTTACCTTTTTGAAAAAGAAAAAAACTTTAAGGGTTGGTCCACTTGTCATTTTTCCAAAAGTGACAAGTTTCTTGTGACCTAACCCTAGCCTCCTCTTCTCTTTTAAATAAAATGATAGCTTTATATTAAAGGAGGACTTGTTGAATATATCACCTAAGCTCTACTGGTTTTTCTTCAGAGTTCTTAGTAGTTGTACTTACATGTTCTCTTTTGGTTGTTGGGATTTGTATGCTTGCTAGTTGAGGGTTGAGGGGTAATAGTAGATAGTATTTATGTTAGTTATCTCAAAGAGATATTGGTACTAGCAACTCTTTCTTTCTTTTATGTACTAACAACTCTTGTATATAAACTAGTTTAAAGTGAATTTTGTGCATATTTTAGGATGGAGCTAGGTTTATCATCCATAATTAGCAACTAGCAGGTCTAGGGGTCCCTTAGGACATCCCTTAAGTGATATTTTCTTCATTGTTTATAGCTATTTTTTCCCTTTATGATCTTCTTCTTTTCTTGCTCTCATTTTATGTGTTTGTTATTGTTGTATTAAATAGGAAAATTGACCACTTTGGTCGGTTTACCCTTCTGGGAAAACCTTCTTAGTTGGTTGTTTTATACTTGTTAGTTTAAAAATTTTTCTCTCTCTATTTCATTTATGTTATATAATGCACTAAAAAATCCATTGCTAACCTGCAAGAAAGTAATTGATTTCCCATTCTACTTCACCTAAGAAGTAGGGAACCACTTGAAGACATGTTTGAGGCAAAGTAGTCAACATCRAAAAAAGAAAAAAACAATGAATAATTGTGTAAAMTCCTCCCCCCACACTCCTATTTTAATTTTTCTCGAGTTCACTTGGTTTTATAAATATTTTACACACTTCATTGTTAATATAGCCTTTTTTGTAAAAATAAAAATAAAAAAAACTTTGTTTTTAGTCARTTTTATGTTCATAGAAATCAATATTTTGCCTTTGTAAATTGTCATTTATTTAGTTTTCATTAGAAAATGTTCATCCCTTTGAACAAGGAAATAGYTGAAGCTCCCTTTTCACATGGTGGATATGCGGCCCACAAAGAGATTCAACCCAATTCCTTTGGGATAAGTAGCATAGGTAATTTTATTTATTCTTTATTAAATTTCTTAAAGTACCATGCCACCTAACTTGAAGGCTAAAGACACATAACCTTGTGAATGGGTGATGTTTGGGTTTCCATTCCACTTCATACATACTGTGGTTAACATCAAGTTCAATAGGGAGGGTGAACATGTACTTTCAGTGTTGTTTATTTTCATTTATTTCTCACTTACAGGTTTCCGCCCCTAAAGGGGGCCATTCATAAAACCTAAACTAGAAAACAAAAAATAATGAAAAACATATCAAAACAAAAGGTAAGGGTCCATCCCATGAAATGAAACTATATTTATCTATCTACACACACACACACACACTATTTAGATAGATTTCAATTTTGTTGACCAAGAAACACATTTGTGAAAGAAAGATGTGATCTCATCACATGGATGGATTGGTCTTTTCATTTCATCAATTTCAATTTCTAGATCACTATGATTCAAAGACAAGAAATCGTCATTAAGGGCCCCTCAGAATTTTTCTTCCTTGTATCGATTGAGTGAGCTCATTTTTTTTTAATTGGTCTTGTTGGTAAATCTCATGGTTAAGAACATTGAGTAGCTAAGCTTGGATCAGAACACTAATATGCTTGGGTAAGCTCAACTAAAATCCCTCTAGGGGGTCTTGAGACTCTTCCTTTGTGCATGTATCCTTCTTCCATCCAAATGGATTTAAGAGCCCGAAGGAGCTATTGACACGAAGGGGATAACCCCTCCTTCTCTAAACTGCATGGGGAACTCGTCATTCTGACCAATTGGTGTGCATAAACTCACTTATTTTATATTAGGTGAAACAATTGCAAGATAAGAGGCATGAACCTAATCGAGAGGACCTTCATAATTGTATGGTAGCCATGCATATGATTAACCAAATTAAAATTTATAAATAATAGATGCTTAAAGTATTGAACCTTTCGTTAGTCCACCCAACATGTTGGTAAAATTTAGTTTTCATCTAGTTACATTTTTCCCATAACTTTAACAACCTACTAAAGGGATGTAATTGCATTTCAAATCCCAGTTTTCAACCTTTAAATGTCTCAGGACCGCTTTTCGGGAAATTCTAGGCTTGTTTTGACGCATTACAAGACTCAAGCAGCTTGTTGTTCATAACTTACAACCATATTAAAAAACCTGGATGTATCTTTTCAAATCCATTTTTATGCTTAGATGTTAGTAATTTTTCATAAGTCATTCATTGAGTAATTGTTTTGGACCCTGATTTACTCCAAAAATTAGTTTAGAACATTTTTCTAGGGTCATAGAGGAGAAAAAAACTCCTTGTTCTCTTTTATTAGTTTGTTGGTCTGAAAATCAACAAGCTCATTTTCACCTTGCATACACAAAAAATCATCGCCAATCCTTTTCAGTCACCCAAGAAGCTGAGGGAGGACAGTACTCAAGTTGGGTGGTCCTAAAAGGTATTTTGCAAGTCCCTCACCTCTCCTTCTTCCCCCTTTTCATTGCCTTAGACAAAGGACCATCTGAGGTGTGGTGTAACACAACCAACCCCAAAATACCCTTTCTAGGGATGGGGCATCAATTGTTTTTTTATTTCCCTAGTGTATTCCGGTCGTTACTTAAGAAAAACCCTCTTAATCATCACCCCTGAAACTTACAACTCTCACTGATTGCTTGAACTAGTTCACAGAGTCTTCCTCATGAGATCTGGCTAGAAAACAGGAGCTAAGAGCCTGCGTTAGCAAAGTTTTCAGCACTTCAGAAGTTCCCAAACTTTGAGAGGTCCAAAAGTGTTGTCAAATTCTCAGATCATCGAACAGCAGAGGGGATCAATGGTTCACATCATCCATTGAGATCTATGGATAAAAGGGGGCTTCGGTACTCGGCGTTGAACCTACCTTTTTCCTAATCCCTGAAGTCCTGAGGTCTCGCCATGTGGCCTTAGCCATTCAACGATCGGTGTTTGGCGATATTCATTGAGCATTCATTTTTACCACACTATGTCCAAACTCCTAAAATCCTAATATCTCATCACGTGGCCTTGGCCCTTCGACAGTCGGCGTTCGATGATATCTGTCGAGCATTCCTTTTCACCACCCTATGTCCAAACTCCCGAAATCCTGATATCTCACCATGTGGCCTTATCCCTTCGGTGGTCGTGGTTCAACGTTTTGTCTTTGATGTTCCTATATTGTACCTCGCCCCACGTCTTCCAAACTCCCGAAGCTATCCAAACTCCCGAAGTCTCGGACACATCACCAACCATGTAGGCTAAGCGGACATGAAACATAAAATGACATGCGGAAAGGGTCAAGAGGTGACACGTGTCCTCGATAGGGGGTGACATGTGTCATGATATAACAGTCATAATGGGTATGTGAATCGTCTAAAACTAGGTGACACGTGGCATGCATAATTCTGGGTCGACGTCACATTGAATGACATCATCAAGCCACATCATCATAGACTGATAACTGCTTAGTCCTTCAATACAACATTCCACAAGGTTCCACATAGATCCCTAGATCTACGGTTCTCATTACTTTGCGGCTCCGGCTTCGGAGCTTACCGAATTCTCTCAACGCAAATCCCCGGAAGATTTAAGTCTCCAGACTCTTAGATCTTGCACCATGTGTCCTATTCAACCAACAATCAAGATTTACTTCGACGTTCATGACTTCAATGGTTTTAAATTCTTGAAAACCCTTGGCCAAATTCCTATGGATTACAAAGTCTTTGGACCACGGGATCGCGTGCCATGTACCCATTCATCCAAGAGTCCTCATCATTTTGGTTATTCGACATTCAGGGCTTCGGCGTGTATCTCTCGGATTTCCTTCTGGACCACGCGGGATCAATTTACATGTGTACCTAGAATCTACAGACATGGTTTACTCTGGTTGGCAGACCTTCGTGGAAAACTTGTGAATTTATAGATCATTGAATACACGGACAACCATAGATCTGTGGACACCTGTCCCTCTAGTTCAACGGTCCAGATTAACTCCGAGAATATGACATTGGGGAGTTCTGACATTAGACCATTCCTATTCTCCCGAAGTAACATTTCATCGAAGTGCTTAATGCTTCCCTTCCTACGTCTAATCTAACGACTGAGAGTGATCTATGTTGAATCCCAAAATCGACAGTTCTTGTCGATTCATGACTTCCACCTTTGACTATTTTCGAGGATTGTGGAATCACAAACGCCAAAGTACTGAAGCCGAAGAGCTAGCCCCTTTTTGGACTAGCGCATGGTTCCTAGACCCTAGTCGCATGGATACTTTGGAAATTCTATGGGATAAGCGCTAATCCTTTAGCAACAATTGGACTAAGGACATGGGCATGAGCCCTCGGTTAGATGAGTGAATAGTCTAAAGGAAAAACACCCTTCTCCAACAGAATTCGGACTTTGACATTCCCTCTAAGGTAAAATTCAAGGGGTTGACAGGACTTAGACATTTCAGTCGATCCTGCCCCAAAACTTCTACGGATTCCCATCCCATGACTATCTAGAAGCAAAATGGAGATGAATTGAAATATCATATAGATATAACAGTTTATATAAATCACATATCTTTTCTAAAAATTGTTCAAATACTGAAAGACTGAATCATAAACATAGGAATTTCATCATCGCATCCAATATAATACACAAAGTATTAAAATACTTATCAGAACTAGAAAATGTGAAGAAACTGTTGAAAAGGGGTGCTTGTTTCCTCCCAACCATAGGCACAGTCACTCCTAATGGATTTACAACTAGCCACCCCCAAGCTATACCATGGTGCTCTGAAAGAGATTATTTCTCCTTGCTCCACAACAGTCAGGGATGGAGGTTACTCTCATCCTCCTACGGGAACTTGGAAACTGGTTTTCTCTACTCCAAGAAAGGAGGTATGCACAAGTACTTCCTCAATCACTCTTCAGCCCCATTTATCAGCTTGTAGCCAAACCTTGCATTGGCTTCTTACAGCTAGATCGAGCTTACTCAGATTTTTCCTCTCAACTTCATAATCAAAGTCTATTCATTGCTCTTCTCGGGAGAGTGTTTTTCTCTACTCTGCTATCTCCCATATCTTTCTCTCTGTCTGAATTACCTCATTCCTTTCCTTCCTCAGCAATGTTGTGTGGGTATCAATCCTAATTCATGGTCAAGCCTGGAAGCCTTACCAATGGGTACCCTGCCAAATCTCCTCATTAACTCTTGAGGATGGATTTCCAACTACCATCCTGACAGGTAATTCATTTTTGGGTCAAAGGACTGTTGAGAAATTACACCCAATAGGTACGGGTCTGGTGAGGGTCATCTCAACCATTCTTAGTTTCCCTTCACAATATCTCTCATAGCATCCATGGTCTATCTCGGAAAACTTTCCCCCTTTCAACAGTTGTGCAACACATATTCAAATTCAAATTCTATTGATAACATAAAATTCATACATTGACCCTTTTATACAAAGGGTCATCAAATCAAACATTCACACATATTTATTCCTCCATAGTCTCTTGGCCAATTATAATTATATTTATAAATTGGGGGAAATGGGGGTATTACAATACCCTCCCCCTTAAGGGAACATCGTCCTAAATGTTCTATCTATCGATGTGTTCTATATGTACAGAAGTAAACAAAAATGGATATGCATGTCTCATGGCATCCTTCGTTTCCCATGTAGCCTCATCTAGGTCAAAGTGTTTCCACTGCACCTTGACCTATGCAATGGTTCTATTCTTGAGTAGGGTTTCATTCATGTCTATTATGCATTGGGGTTCTCGCAGGAATTCTCCCTCATGTTCCACCTGAATCAAATACCATTCAATAAGATTATTAGAATCATGTACATACTTCTTTAATAATTAAACATGGAAAACATTACGTGCTTTCACTGTGGGAGGAAGTGCTATTCAATAGGCTATTGGTCCCACTCTATAAAAAAACTTCAAAGTGTCCACAATACCAAGGTGCAATCTTGGCACAAGCTCCCATCCTCGAGGAGATTCTTCTATATATAACTCGAAGATACACATGATCCCCTGCTTTGAACTATCTAGGAGTCATTTTCAGGTCTGTATAGCTCTTTTGTCTATCCTGGGATATGTTCAGATTTTTCCTGATCTGAATCACTTCTTGTTCCATTTCCTTTAGCATATATGGCCTGTTGTTATAGCCCTAAAATTCCCTATCCATGCATACATGGCCTTGGCCCTCTTACTTCCATATTTTTCCAAAGAACTGTTGAGAATATCTTCTTAAAAAAACATTTTTTAGAATATGTAAGTTTCCTGCACCATTACATATCATGTACATACACTTGTTGCACCATTACATCCTACGTACATACGCTTGTTGCACACTAAACAACCCACATATACTTGCAAAATTTGCAAGGAATTCATTGAAATTCACGGGCTATTGGAGTTTTCCCATCCAATTCACCTTCTATGGCCCGTCACCCAACCAAATAACCAACCTTTTTTCATATAAAAGGAGGTGTTGGGGATTCAGTTCACATCCAAGAATAAGAATAGTGAAACTCTACCCAATTTCACTTGCCCTCCTTGCCCAAGATTTTGCTACCTTTTGTGAGATATTGCCTCAGCATTCCCTCATCAACCCCTTCTTCCTCCTTTCAATCCATTCCCTTCTTTGAGGTTATCAAAATATTGAGAGAAGAATTTCATTCAAGGTGCACTTGGAGAATGGTAAAGAGGAGCCTGGACCAGGTTCGCGGAATGGTGGCCGACACAGATTGTAAGTTTCAGTCTTTGTATGATGAATAAAATAATCGCATTTTCATGTCCCAAATGATGATGTTTTGTGTATTTTAATTGATTTATACTTAGCATTTGATATCTAACCCTAACTCATGAATAGAATAGCATGATTGTAGTCCTTGTTTGCATATATTTGGATGTAGGTTAGCCTTGGGAAGAGACGTGCATTCATTGGAACTACCAAGCTTAAGGAGATCATCACCAGACTTGGGATCAAAGGGGTATAATTACATGATCTATTCTCTTATTGATTTATTTTTGTTTGTTTTGATATGTTTGGGGTAGAATAAATAATAGATTAAATTTTAGACGTCCATTCACTATGTCTACATCTTAAACCCTGGTGTAGTTAAAGGGGGGATTTTCCCACTAGCAGAATTGGCGACCATACTAGGGAATGCCTATAGGGGTTTTTAGGGGATTTTGGGTTGATTGATTGGATTGTTTTCCTTTCAAGTTTATTTCAAGTTTTTTGAGTCTGTCAAGGGATTCTGGTCACCTCCAGAGTGCATACCAGTTGTCCCTGCCATGTAAGACTGCCTAGTCTTTTTCATTTTTGAAAAGACACAGAGGTGTATGCACCCTGTCTTTGGTCATCCCATGTACATACACACTCTGCACAATAAACAACTCCCGCACATACGCAGTCTATTTATGCAACAACCCACGTCTCTGTTTCATGAGTTTTTTTAAAAAGAGGGAGTTTTCCTCTTTCTTGATTGAAGTTCGCACTTCCCATGGCTTTCTTGGATCAATCCAAAGTCTCTTTTTGTGGCCATAGCCTGGGTATAGGTTCTAGTTTACTTGTTTCCTTAGTCTTGTTGTGTTTACCCTAAATAGGTTTTAAGCAAGTTGTTGAGTTGTAGATCTGCCTTTTTGGTTTCTTGATTGAATCCCTGCGATATGAAGTGGGCTGAAGGTATTTTCCAGTCTTGTTTCAGTTTTCTCTTTGTCCTTTTTACTTTCTTTGAAAAAAAAAATTACTTCAGTTATTTTTTTAAAGCGGTTCAAAAAAAAAGAATTTCATATCCTTGCATTTTTAGTTTGGAAAAGTAGTTAAATTTCTTATTTGCAAAAATAAAAAAGCTTCTTT
The DNA here is from genome assembly GCA_009831015.1 of Picea engelmannii. Lineage (NCBI taxonomy): Eukaryota > Viridiplantae > Streptophyta > Pinopsida > Pinales > Pinaceae > Picea > Picea engelmannii. Next base: position 198,081 of record ML781828.1, read on the forward strand.
ATTGTCAAGTTCTTCTTGATTTCTTGAAACATAAGTAGCTTGTAGTCAAGTGAAAGTAAGTTTTAAGTTTTCTTTACATGATATTGAAATGTTAGTTAAGAAAACTTGAGTTTACAAAGAGTTAGTTACAAGATTTGCTTTTAAATTCGAAGTAATTTTTCTCTCAAGAGATTTAATTTTCTCCTCCTTCTTGTCTCTTTATAACATCATTAGTTTCACTACCTCACTTTGTGAGTAAATCAAGCCTTTAAAAAGAAATCTTAATCTAAAATACATTAGACTTTTTTGTTTGTAGGGTTCACAAACTAGTTTAGGATTTTAGGGTCTTGAATTAGGTTTGGAGAGGAAACTCGTCAAGGTCGTTAAATCAAACATTGGAGTATGAGTTAGGGAGTACTTAAGTCCAGTGTCATAAAATTTAGTTGGGACCCCCCTCTAACATAGGGGATAAACGTGAAGTCGCATGAGGAAAGATAGCCGAGACAACCCCTCCAAATTTGGACTGAACGTAGTGGTGATCGTATATTTAGGGTCTTTCTAGGGATTAATACCGACTGCATTTGCCTACGGTTCTTCATGGACCTCGAATCCATTCATGATCCTATATCATATTTTGGACCTTTTTCTTTCGATACCCTTGATAGGATTCAGACTTATTATCCTTCTCATTACGATCTACCCAATTGTCGATTGTACCCTCCTGGTGACTGATTGCGAGTTGGAAATCTAGTTTCCCATAATTTAGGGACTTACACGGGTGACTGCGGGGGTATATGTCGGATCTCTATTCACAGAGTATACCCGAAGGGTTCTTCCATGTTCTAGTTGCACTTACACCTATTAGTTTCTCTATTGTTGATTGGCATAACTGTCCTTCCTACTAGATAGTCGACTGCTTGATTTGTCTTTAGGAAACTTTTTAGTGTGTGCTTGGTGTTCAAATTTTATTTAAGCCTTACTGTGTCGGTTGATCATTTCACAAAGTGGAAGATCAAAAACTCTATCGGTCCCAAAGGCTTCAGGGCATGTCTCCATTTACATTGGAGCCACCTCTGCCACAATTAAGGCAAAGAATTGACCAAGAAGGGTCGTTTGAAGCGATCGGGCCACAAGAAACTATGCCTGAGCTTGCTCCGCAAGGAGACTATTCGAATCTGGAGAAACGTACCATTTTTTACCTTGAGGCAGAAGCTCTCAATCCAACTAAACCTATAATTAGTGACTTGTTAGCATCGATCTTGATTCATATTCCCCCCCCGATGTAACACCTTATGAGCACCATCTAGTCCTACAATAGGCAATGGAAGTGAATGCTTCTACTTCGTCTGGGAGTCCTCTTACTCCCATTATAGCTACCACTGGAGGGGACATCCTACCTCCTCTCCCACCTTCACCAGTCAGGACCACAGTGATCTTGACTCCCTCAACTTCGGGCAATGGTCTGATATCGTTATCGGCTTCGACCACTGCTCTATTTACTCATAGTGAGACGAGCCCTCCCTTCTCACATGGGATGCCTAGATTTGATTCAAACTTGGTTCTTACTTACTCTACCTTGTAGATCATGGGTCTAGAGGTAGGGAGATCAAACACTCCCATGCAAGGTTCAACCGGGGGTGCTTCTTCCCCTTTTAATGTTATTCCTTATGGTGGGGTTCATATACCTCCTCCGTCCCCTTCGTTTGGTGGTGCTTTTCAGCAGCCAATAAGGCCAAACGCTAATTATAGCTTGTTTGGTGGAGGTAGTTTAGGACCTTCATCTTATAAAACGTCGGTGGGATCTATGTCGTTCTCTTTGTTTGACGTGTTTTGGAACAACTCTTTTTCTTCGGCTGGGGCAACCTTGTTTTTGGGAAACATAACTCGTTGCAGGGAATTATTCCTTCACAAGGAGAGACGAATAGATTTTTCTCCACACAGGGTATTTGGAATCCTTGGCAGGGATCAGTTCCCTCTCAAGGCATGTTGATCGAGGGAAACCCCTTCCATACTCAATGGAACCCTGGGTAGGGCTCTGTACCCATGCCCGTTAGATCAGCTGGGGGAAACACCTTCCAGGGTCCTTGGAACACAATGCAAGGAGAAATCCCCACACAAGATATGTCATCCAATTACGGGAGTCAGTCGATGATACCCCAATAGACATAGTTTCCCTATGATGGTCAAGGCCACATTTGTTACCAAAACCTTGGCCAACAGTCCAACTTTTCCTAGAAATCTAGTGCTAGTCAAACTCCAGGACCCTCTTTTCTTGTAAATAGTTCACAACAAAAACTATCGTTTCTAGAAATGCTACATCTACCACACTTGTCGAGATTATTGAATGACCCAATTTGTCACGATCCGTGTCATCCCCCCATGCCGACTAAGTTTCCCTCAGATGTTATGAAATTTGAAGGCAAACCTGGTGAACATCCAGGTGATGATGTGACGAATTTTCATTTATGGTTCTCGTCAAACTCACTAAGGGACAACTTCATCCATTTGCACCCTTTTCAACGCACTGTCATAGGGGTGCTATGAAATGGTATATTGATCTTGACTTCTCAAGGTAATCTTGCTTCAATGACTTGGTGATGGTATTCTTGAACCATTTCTAGTTTCCTATGAGATACGATGTCGGCACTGAATTGTTGGCCAACTTTGAGCAAACCAAGGCGTCAAAAGAGATTAATTAAGGTCCAGGTCCCTCCTTCTTTTGTGCTTGATTGGTTCTTAAAGTCTTTGGTGTCGTGTGTATCCAAGGACATCGCAACTTTCAGAGTGTTTTCATAAGAGGAGGATATTATGAGAGTACAACATCTTTAAATGATCTACTCTTAGTTTGGCATGCTCTACAATATTTTTCCAGTTGTGCCATAGTCTATTCTTGATAAGGCAAAGAAAAATTATGGACTCCATGCCGACGGTATTGTGGGCTCAGCACAAAGAAATTCCATGGACCTGTTGTCGAATCAATTGCAACAATTGTCGATACAACATATTGTGGCCAACCAGACTTCTAGTTCTTTTGTCCCCCCTAACCAGACGTCAGATGTACACAGTGTGCAGTCGAAAAACCCTAAGGCCAACCAGCAGCCCGAGGGAAAGAAGAAACAACAAAATAAGAAGGGTAATGGGGGAAAAAAGGATACCAATAATGTTGGCAGGGGAAAAACAGAGAAGAGGAAGTCGAAGTATCTATGTAATATTTGCATGGAAGACCACCCGACTCATCGGTTCCCTCGGCTTGTAGAAGCTCAGAAGCTATTGGCACAACAACAACCTGTTGTGATGACGAACCCTTTTCCACAAGGGAAAAACATGGCTCGGGATTCAGCATCCTCGAGTGCGGCATGGGGAATTCAAGGACCCTCTGCACCTACCAATAACAACCTGGATGCAAATATTTATATGATGAATGTCGAAGCTAATATAGTGACCAAGGCCTGAGATTACGAAATGTCAGAATCTACTGAAAAGGGAAAAGAAGTCATGAACCCACTAACTCCTCTCCATATTGAGAAGGCGGTGGGAGAAACGATGACTCACATCCCAAAAGGTGCATTTAAGAAGGCTTCTCATAATCCAAATGCGAGGGCCACCCAAAATTACTTCATTGTGGAAGATTTGGCACAGACCCTTAGAGTTTCCCTTCAGAGAGAAAAGATTTGTTATCTTCCTTGGGATTGGTAGAGACTTGTAACCCAGGAGCAATCGTTTTTTATCCAACCAACTTGAAACCTTGTCTTCCTTACCACGTTGCATTTCATATAGTCGTGGCTTACACCACGAAATATTTTACACGGAAAATTTTCCGTATAGTGGTTGACGAGGGTGCCTCGACTTACATGATGTCGTTGGAATGTTGGAAGGCCATTGGCCAGCCTGGGTTGTCTTTTTCGCCTACGTATCTTACGGCGTTTGACGGTCAGTCGTTCAGACCACATGGAATCATTCCTTCTTTCCCCATACAGTTGGGAGGAGAAACCATGTTTGTCGAATTTGAAGTGGTCAATGCACCTATCGACTACAACCTGTTGTTACGAAGGAGTTGGACTTATGCGATGCATGCAGTGGTTGTGACAATTTTTCAGGTCTTGTGTGTTCCTCACGAGGGACGGATTGTGACCATTGATGAGTTGTCTTTCTCTCATCCTGACCCTTCATCATGGGTTTCCACGATACCAATGATTGATATTTCCTAGCCCGACAATGTCAAATTAGTCGTTGATGGAAATTTTGTATTACCCACCGCCTTCTGGCGATGTCAAGATTATATCAGTTGTTCCCGACCAGCCTAGGGCTGTAATTCTACAAGTATCGTCATTTCGAAGAAGCTACTTTAATGATCCATGGAATTTACCTTCCCCATCATCCTCGATGGAAGGGACAGGGAATCCTGGCATGGCCATGCCCTTGTCCACGGTTGAGGTTGCGTACAGTATTTTCCAACAGACTTTGGCCAACCCCGACCCGACTCCCCCACAAGAGTTAGATCCATTTTTCGAGCCTATTTGGGTCGAAGGTTATCTGGACACTCAAGATACTTTAGGCCTGGTCCTGCCCTCTGAAGAGGTGATTCTTGAGGCATTGAATGGTCCTAATATACCTTGGTATGATCTTCATCATAAATCTTACTTCCTTCACAAGTTAAGGAGAATAGAGGTGGGAGAATTTGTTTCAACCATGAATGGAGATAATTCTTGTCGTATCAATCCTCTGGCTACGCACAGAGTTTATGTTGAGGGTAACATGGAAATAATTTCTACAATGATCCCAATAGATATCTCCAAAACCCTTGGTGTTGTGGAGAATGTTTTCATCGGAGTGGACTGCTCCCCCAAAGAGATTCAAACTTACACTGAGTTATTCAAGGAATTATGCGATGTTTTTTCCTCGTATTACGAGGAAATGCCAGGAATTGACCCACGAATTGTCGAGCATGAAATTATGACTTATCCTGATGCCAAGCCAATCCTTGAAAAGCGGCAACAATCAAGGAAGAATTATAAAAATTGTTCAAAGCCGGTTTTATCTACCCTGTATAGTTGATGGAATGGGTGTCGAACCCAGTTTCGGTTAACAAGAAATAGGGTATGATTCATGTATGCATGGACTTCCGTGATTTGAATGTGGCCTATCTGAAAGACAAATTTCCCACCCCATTCATCAATCCAATTGTCAATGAGTGCACATGCTATGAGGTCTTTTTGTTCATGGATGGTTTCTCGGGATAGAATCATATTCAAATCAAACCCGAGGACCAACATAAAACAACTTTTATTTCTCCTTGGGGCACGTTCACGTATCATAAGATGCCTTTTGGAATGAAAAATTCTAGAATCACCTTTCAACGGGCCATGTCGTTTTCTTTTCACAACCTTAGACACATATTTGAGGTGTACCTTGATGATCTAGCATCATGCTTTTGCAAGAGATCTAATCATCCATCTCGTCTTCGACTAATCTTTGAATGATGTCGCTACTATCAGATTCACTTGAATCCTAAAAAGTGCAATTTTTGCATGACATCAGTTTGTCTGTTAGGTTTTATTGTTTCAACAACAGGAATCATGGTCGATCCTCTCAAGCTTGAGGCGATAGTTCAATTTCCTCCCCCATGCATGATACCCGAACTTCAGAGCTTATAGGGGAAAGGGAATTTTCTTCGGTGTTTTGTCGCGAACTACACCGAGATCACTAAAGGGGTATGTGTCTCTTGAAAAAGGGGGTCCCATTTTGTTGGGATGAAGCTGCTCAGCACTCCTTTTAAGCATTGAAACATTCCCTAACGTCTGCCCCTCTTCTCTAGCCTCCCAATTATAATAGATATTTCTTGTTGTATTTGGATGTTGCGGAGTCAACCATCAACATGGTATTGGTTCAAGAAGATGATCTTCTCGAAGATCACGTTATATATTACATTATCTAAGGCTTGGTTGGACCGAAACTCAACTATTCTCACATTGAGAATCTTTCTTTGGCAGCAGTTCATGTTGTCCAACGATTTTGTCACTACATTATGCTTCGCAAGACCACTGTCATTTCCATCGTGAACCCTTTACAATATGTGTTAACATGATGGGTCATTGGCGGAAAGGTTGTTGGATGGATAGTAATGTTACAGGAGTTTGAATTGGACTTTTTTCTGCGAAATCCAAAAAATCATCGGTCTTTGTCGAACTTATTTCCAAATTTTCGGTCGAGTGTAGTGATATCACGCCCTAAGAATTGCCTATCAAGGGAGATATTTTTCTAATTTCGTATTAGAACCCCTAGTATGGAGATATACTAGTCTATCTCAAGACTTTGAAGTGCCCCACTTCTTCTTCTCATGATGAGTGTCGATGCATTTGACACCAAGCATGAAACTATATGATACTCGATGACACTTTGTATCGTCGAGGCGTGGATTGTATTCTTCACCAATGCCTTATCCATGAAGAAGCAGAGCTTGTTTTGAACGAATGTCACACTGGAGCATGTGGCGGTCATTTTTCTGGGTTTGCAACAACCCAAAATATTCTATGTGCAGGTTACTTTTGACACTCGTTAATTAATTATTGTGTTGAGGCGGTTAAGAAGTGCCACCCATGCTAGATCTTTTGTCAGAATATGCGGGCACATCCTGCTCCTATGTTTATTTTCATTGTTGTTGGTCCTTTCACCAAGTGGGGGATTTATGTCACTACATTTCACCCGGCCTCATCCATGGGGCATCGTTACATCATCATAGCAGTAGACTACTTCACAAAGTGGGTCTAAACTATGCCAACTTTCAACAATGATGGAGAAATAGAGGCCCTTTTCATTTTTAATCAGATAGTAGCGAGGTTTGGTATCCCGAAGGATATTGTCACTGACCATGGTAGTCACTTCCAAAAAAAAAGGATGATTTATTTAATGTCAAATCTCGGGTTCAGGAAAGAACATCCGTCACCTTATTACCCACAAGAGAATGGTCAGTTTGAAGTTGTGAATAAGTCTCTCAAGACTATTCTTTAGCGGACAATCAATTCTTCCAATTCAAATTGGCATTTGATTTTGTACTCGACGTTGTGGGCCTACCGAATGTTTGTGAAGACTACCACTAGTTTTTCACCTTTTCAACTCATATACGGGCTGGAAGCAGTCTTACCTATTGAGTGTCAGATTCCTTCTTTAAATTTGGCAGTGGAATTATTGTTGGACACTTCACCGCTTGAGGAATGCCTACTATATATCGAGCAACGTCATGATGTAGCCTCAGCCAATGAGGCTCATAAGCAATGAGTCAAGTTCCAGTATGATCGGTCCATTCATCCTCATATTTTATTCGAAGGTGATCTTGTCCTGGTCTATGATCAAGACAAATATCCCTTGGGGGTAGGCAAGTTCAAAACCATGTGATTTGGACCGTTCATTGTGAAAGAGGTCTTGAAGAAAGGAGCTTATCGTCTGGTTCATTTTGAAGGAAATGCCTTGGAAGAGCCTATAAATGGGCTCTACCTCAAGAAGTATTACTCTTAGGTTGGTCACCTGGGTGACTTCTTGTACATATGTATAGCTTCTTATACAATTTTTTTCTTTTTTGTTTT
>ML781828.1:206294-216346 GCA_009831015.1 Picea engelmannii
TAGACCCATGTTTGAGGCGCCCCTACTACATGAGGTTGCATAGAAGGTGGGAGATCCTCGATCTCAGCCATATGTACAGTATGAGTGATCATAGTGAGGTTGTACTCCACTCGTCTCAAAACTCTCTCATCCTCTCTAGCTAGGGGTCCCCCTACAGCTGTTGGTCCTCTAGTTGTTGTTGGTCCTGCCTCTGGGCGAGGACATTGCCAAGTCCTAGCGAAGTTCATTGGGAGCACAAGTCCCATATTTGTACATAACAGACACACAAGATTCAATACTTTGTACACATATAAAAATGATATATATAAAAACAAATAAAAATTAAATAACTTTAAAAGTATGTTACCTATCTCACCTCGCTCCTCATCGGGAGGCACTAGCATGTATGGATCTTTGGTGAAGTTGATCCCAGCATAAGGGTAATCCTCAATCATTGAAATATTTCATTCCAACCAATAAAAAAATTTGTTGTTGAAGGCCTCTATGGTCCAAGTAGAAGGTCGTTTCGCCCACTGAATCTCCCAGAATCAACTCTTTTAGCGAAGGGGTTTTTTTGCCTTTTGGTTAATTTTCGAATTGCAATGTTAAAAATGAGTTGTCGGCTTCTATTTATAGAATTTTTTGGCCCCTTTTGCCTCTTTTTTTACCCCCTTTGTCTTTTCTCCTGGCTTGATAATTTCTTTCTTGTACTTCTGAGTTTCTTATTGGTCGATCTAGTAATCTTTTTCTTTTGGTTTGGTAATTTTTGGGATAGGTCATTTTTTGGCTATCCTTTGGTAAACGTCATTTTTCCAAGTTTTTGCATATAAGTTAGGATTTCATTTCCACTTTCTGCATATTGTTGTGTTTTTCTCTTTTCCATAGGATCGATGCCACTGAAGTGCGACACATAACCTTCATTGCTTCTCTAGAAGTGTCATAATTAGGTGGTAGAGCCTACCTTTACATGGATGCCCTAGGTAGATCCTTCATGCATTTTGGCATCCATGTTGTCTGTAATGACTATAGGCTTAGGATTCCTTGTTAGTCCTGTCATGATTATGAGATTAAGCCTCATTCGTTTGATGCATAATCATTCTTGGCCTTACCCTCGGGACTCCCTAATGAGCATGCTTTATTTTCTTTCAAGCTCGCTTTAAAATTCGAAAGCAACATCCGATGAGACTGTATTTATTCTTTTCTATCTTGTCAGGATTAACTGAGAAAAGTAGCCCCCTGGAGTCTTATTTAAGCCCTTTTCAGACTCTCTAAAAATGAAAATATTTCGAGCGATTTCGTTGCCCTTCACGTTCGCCAAACTCAAATTTGAAGGAACATTTGTCCGACGGTAGTTTACCCCTTTTTCAGTCTAGACGACTAATTTTACGAATAAAGGTATGCTCTAGGAACTTCAGTTATCTAGAAGAGTATTCTCAGGCGTAAGTTTAACCCTTTTTGGGGCTCGAGGGACTAAATATTCAAAAAGGAACATTCTCCTTGGTTTTGGTTTATCACCTTTTTCGGACCTTGGAGATTACTTATGAAAAAGGAACCCCCCCAGAGTCCATAGTTAATCTCTTTTTAGACTCCCTAAAATTGAAAAGATCGTTGAGTGACCTTGTTCTTTCACACTCATTAAATTGGTCTAGAAGAACATCTATTGGCATGACTTTAACCCTTTTTCCAACCTGTATATTATAGCGTAAAAAGGTACGCCTTAGGAGATTCATCTCGTTCGGAGAGTTCTCCTCAGTTACTTTTATACTTTTTCAGGCTAAGGAGACTAAACTCAGAAAAAGGTTGTGAGTCCATAGTTAATCTCCTTTCAGACTCCTTGAAATTGAAAAGATTGTCAAGTGATCTTGTCTTTGTCACACTCGTTAAAATAGTTTTTAATAGACGTTTTTTCGGTGCAAGTTTAACCCTTTTTCGAACCGACTAGACTATCTCCGAAAAAGGTACTCCTTGGAGTCTTCTTTTATGTTTTTTCACACTCTCTAAATGTGAAAAAGCTATCGATCTTACCTTTTCTAGGCTCATAAAAAATACATGGAAGGGGTCTCATTGTGTCTTTCTTAATCGCATTTTCATCTTTGTGTCTTTGGCCTAATGTCGGCTCCATGTTGCTCTCAACTGAACATTTGAAGCATGTCGTATACACAAGACTTGTATCACTTTTTTCCTATGTGACTTGACCCATGGAGGAATTTTCCCCGAGTGTCCTTTTCCTGCACATGTCTCCTTGCTTTGAGAATTAGCATGTTCCTTGTGCTTGGAACTAGTATGCTTGCTTGCGACACTCATTCCTCCTTTGGATTCTTTTATTCTTTTTCAAGCTCTTTAAAAATTGAAAAAGACAAAATAATCAAATATTCCAAAAAGAGGGGATGAGAAATATTTATTCTTTTTTCAGCAACACAGAGAGTCGCCCTTGGACAAGGCTCATCCTTTTTTTTGTTCGTCAAGCATTAGGATCTAGTATGACCTTAGGAAGTTGTTCTCTCTACATAGAGTTGTGTTCTCCTCCATTTGGTTTCTCTTCCAAACACATGGAGAGTTTTCATTGCCTCCTACATCGTGAAATTATGTCAATGTCATGTTGCCTGAGTCTGATCATCTTTCGTGCTTTTGTCCAAGGGAATTTTTCACTCAACCTGAGTCAAACTTTCTGCATTTTGTCTCTTGACCTTCATGAGTCGGCCATCCCGAGATTCCAATCAAGTCCAGATGCAAATTTGACGAAGTTCTTTTCTTGATCATCTAGATCCTCATGTCTTTTCCCGAAGAGTCATCGAAGACCTCAGAGTAGTGATTTATACACTCCCATTATACTCCTACCTGAGTTTTGAATATCTTTAAGTTGTTGCTCGAGCTATGAAGACCTCATCTCCATCCATCGGACATCACTAGCTTCTTGAATATGGATACTACAATTGTATATCTTCGACTGATTTTGAGATGTATATCCATTGTGTATTGCTCATGGATACACATTATATAGTTATATGACATGGATATGTAGTGTATTTTATTGGTAGCCATGATTTAGTTCATCCCGAGCATGGGTATGCCCGCCTTGGAAAGACAATTGTTGTTTTGCAGATGGCACCTCCTAAACTATGGTACCAGGCTCACTCAATTTCGTACATTGGTGATGATATTGTAATGTATTTCAGCCATCAGTTTCTCTTCTGACATCACACATTAGGGGGAATCTGTTATAGCCCTAAAAGTCCCTATTCATGCATACATGGCCTTGGCCCTCTTACTTGCATATTTTTCCAAAGCACTGCTCATAAGCTCTTTTTAAAAAACCATTTTTTAGAATATGTATGTGCCTTGCACCATTATATCCAGCGTACATATGCTTGTTGCACCATTATATCCTACATACATACGCTTTTTGCACACTAAACATCTCACATATACTTGCAAAAGTTGCAAGGAATTCGTTGAAATTCACAGGCTATTGGATGTTTCCCAACCAATTCACCTTCTATGGCCCATCACCCAACCGAATAACCATCCTTTTTTCATATAAAAGGAGGTGTTGGGGTCTCATTTCACATCCAAGCATAAGAACAATGAAACTATGCCTAATTTCATTTCCCCTCCTTGCCCAAGATTTTTCTACCTTTTGTGAGATATTGCCTCAACATTCCCTCATCAACCCCTTCTTCCTCCATTCAATCCATTCCCTTCCTTGAGGTGATCATAATATTGAGAGAATAATTCCATTCAAGGTGCACTTGGAGCATGGTAAAGAGGAGCTCAGACCAGGTTCATGAAACGGTGGCCAACACAGATTGTAAGTTTCAGTCTTTGTATGATGAATAAACGAATCGCATTTTCCTGTCCCAAATGATGATGTTTTGTGTATTTTCATTTATTTATACTTAGCATTTGATATCTAACCCTAACTCATGAATATAATAGCATGCTTATAGTCCTTGTTTGCCTATCTTTGGATCCAGGTCATCCTTGGGAGGAGACGTGTAGTCATTGGAACTACCAAGCTTGAGGAGATCATCACCAAACGTGTGATCAAAGGTATAGTTACCTGAGCTCTTCTCATATTGCTTTATTTTTGTTTGTTTTGGTATGTTTTGGGTAGAATAGATAATATATTAACTTTTAGACGATCATTTTCTCTATCTACATCTTAAACCTCGATGTAGTTAAAGGGGGGATTTTCCCACTAGCTCCTGATTGTAACTCTGTCTACTGGGTTCTTCCAGTTGATTGGAATGTTTCATTGCCTTCCATAGAGGGCTTCAAAAGGAATCATTTTTAATGACTCTTGATAGCCATTGTTGTAAGAAAATTCTACCAATGGTAGGTATTCCTCCCATTTCTTGGGTTCATGCATTACATGCATCCTCAACATGTATTCTAATACTTGGTTTACCCTCTCTATATTCCCATTAGTCTGAGGATGATAGGTTGTACTAAAGAGAAATTTTGTTTCAAAACTAGTGAACACAGATTTCCAAAAGTTTGAAGTAAACTTTGTATCTCTGTCGGATATAATTTCCTTAGGCATGCCATGTAGTTCGAATATCTCTTTCATGAAGATGTTGGCAATATGTATTTCCTTGCAGGTTGACTTGACTGGTATGAAGTGAGCATCTTTTCTTAGTTTTTCCACAACTACCATGATGACATCGTCCTTCTTGGTTGATCTTGGTAATCCTGTGATGAAATCTATGGAGATAGTTGCCCATTTCCATTCAGGAATTGGTAGGGGATGAAACAACCTTGTTGGGTGTCGGTGCTATGACTTGAATCACTGACATTATATACAATTGGCTGAGTAATCATCTATGTTCTTTTTTAGTCCAGGCCAATAGAATATCTTCATAGTGGTCGTGATCATTTTCTGATAACTAGGGTGACCAGTATATGGTCTTTTGTGTAGTTCATCCATTATGAACCTCTTCAAGTATTCACAATTTGGAATGTATAATATTCCCTTGTAAGTCAACAAGTCATCATTAAGCATCTGATAACCTTCATAATTCATCCATGTGGGATATTGCTTCAGGTATAATGTCATGGTCTTGAAAAATGCATATGTTTCTTGTGTAGCTTTGACCCTCTCTTTGATGTCTGATTCACTAGCGCTTACAACTGCCAAGTGAACTAATTTGATACTTCTACTAAGGGCATCAACCACCCTATTCTCCTTTCCTTTGATATGTTTGATTTCAAAATAAAACTCACTAAGGATATCCATCCACCTAGATTGTCTCACATTGAGTTTTGGTTGGTCAAACAAATACCTCAAACCACTATGGTCTATCATAAGTACAAATATCCTACCGAAGAGGTAATGCCTCTACATATTTAAAGCATGCACTATGGTATCCAATTCCAAATTGTGGGTCACATAATTGACTTCATGCTCATTTAATTTGATGGACTTGTAGCAAATCACATGTCCTTCTTGCATAAGGACTCCTCTAAGCCCCTCCTTGCAGGAATCTGTACAAACAAGGGATTCTTTGTTTGGTTCTGCAATCTTTAGTATAGGCACATTGGTTAGAATGTATTTCATATCTTGAAATGTTTCCTCGCATTATGATGTCCAAATGAATTTAACCCCCTTTTTCCAGAAGGGAGGTGATTGAGAAACCAATCTTGCTAAATCCTTTTATGAATCTCCTATAGTATCATGTCAGGACCATAAAGGATCTGATATCAGATACATACTTTGGGGTAGGCCAATCCATGATGGATTTAATCTTGTCATGATCAACTACCACTCCTTCCTCATAAATAACATGGCCTAAGTAGTGGACTTGTTTCATGAAGAAGTCACACTTACTAATCTTAGCATAGAGTTGATGCTCTCTTAGTACTTGGAGTAATAGCTTGAGATATTCATCATTCTCTTCTGTATTCTTGGAATAGATTAGGATATAATCAATGAAAACCAACACAAACCTATCAAATAACTTTTTGAATACGTTATTCATTAATCACGTAAAATTGGATGGTGCATTGGTAAGCCCAAATGGCACCACCACAAATTCATAGTGACCATATCTTGTCTTAAAGGTTGTCTTGTGGATGTATTCATCTTTAATTCAGACCTGATGGTATCTAGACCTCAAGTCAATCTTGGATAAGATGGTAGCACCTCTTAATTGGTCAAACAATTCATCGATCCTTGGCAAGGGATACTTATTCTTGATGGTCATCTTATTGAGTTGCCTATAATCTATGTATAGTCTGAGTGTGTCATCTTTCTTTTTCACAAACAAGGTTGGTGCTCCCCATGGAGACACACTAGGTCGAATGTAACATTTGTCCCACATCTCCTTCAGTTGTAATTTGAACTCAACTAGCTCTGGTGTACTCATTCTATAGGGTGTTCTAGACATTGGCACTAGTCCTGGTACAAGTTCTATTGAAAAATCAATATCCATTCTTGGAGGTAGACCTAGTACATCTTCTGGGAATACATCTGTATATCCTCTCAATATGGGATGGTTCTCTAGGCTAGGTTTTTCATTCTCAATAGAGTTTAGTACTTGTATTGCATACAAGGGACATCCCTTTCTGCAATACTTCTTCACTTGGAGGGTTGATATTTGTCTCATTGAGACAGGATTTTGAATCCCTTGTAGGGTTTCCCTTATTCCTTTTTCATTTTCACACTCCAAATTTTTACTGTAATAGTCTAACTTGGTTTTGTGAACAACCAACCAGTCCATGCCAATCAGTAGGTCATAACATCCTAGAGGAAATATGTTTAGGTTTGCTTGGGTGGGAAACCCACTCATGACAAATTGGCATGCTGACATGACCTCTAATACATTTCTTTTGGTTCGAGTGGCTAGTTGTACCAGCGATAATTTAACATGTTTAACTTGTTGCAATTTACATTTATCAATAGTTTGAGGGGAAACATAACTCAAATTAGAACCAGGGTCAATTAAAATGGAAACATGATGGTTGGAAATCGTACCTTCCATCTCCACCACTGAAGCTTGGTGGTCAGCTTGTCTATTATCCAAGGCTGCACAAATTTGTGGTAGGATCCTAGCCACATCATTGAATGTGGTATCCTCTTGGACATTTTATACCCTCCCACAGTTCTGTTGCCTATGTGGACAGTCCTTAAACATATGTTCCTCTCCACAACCCCAATATTTCAAGGTTTCTCTCTTCGTTTTATCAGTCTTACTTGGAGATTCTCTTAATGGTTTATTTCCACTCTCAGATGGAAAAATTTGTTGATACACACTTCGGGAAGGAAGGATCATCCTAGATATCTTACCAAGGCTCTTAAATATCGAGGGTTTAAACCCCTTCTTCTTGAATCCTGGCTTGTTTTTCTTCTTCCAGACTTCATGGGGTTATATCTTACTCTTGAATTTCTCATAGCAATACCTTGCTTTTTGAATAGTATCTTATAATTTCTTTGGCTCATCAAAATCGACTATGTCCCGATAGGACTGAGGTAAGCCACTAATGAATCATTGTATATTTACCTTTTCATCCTTTATGTAGGCAACATACCTCATCATTTCGAGAAATTTGTTGATATACTCATTTATGGTGAGTTTTCCCAGCTTGAGTTCATAGAACTCCTTGGTCTTCCCATCAAAGTACTTTTCTGACAGGAACTTCTTCTTGAAGTATTTCTCAAATTACTTCCATGAAAATTCCTTCTCATGGTCTCCTTTCACATTTGTAAGGTCTTCCCACCAAATAGAAGTTTTCCCATTCAGGTTGAAAATGGCTATCCGAGGCTTTAAGTTTTCAGATTAGTCATGGACTCTGAAGTACTTCTTCAAGCCAAGTAGCCAAACTTCTTCTTCTTACCCCTTCTTAATCTCTCCATCGAACGTGGGTGATTTGGATTTCTTGAATTCTTCAGGGTCGCAGATCTTGGAATGTTTCCTCTTCTTTCCTCTTGTCTGAAAATGGGAACTGGTTTTTCCACTAGAAGATTCCTTGGAGTTGTCAGTGTCCTCACTAGAGGAACCTTCCATTGAATATCTCTTAACTCCATGTTGAGCCTTCTTTGAGGTGTTCCTCCTGGTGTGTCCACTTTTAGGACCATGCTTATGTATCTCAGGTGATCTTGGAGTTTTCTTAGTATGATGCATGTCCACATGAATGGCAGCTGGACCATGTTGCATTTTCCTTTGTGTATCTGATAGACTTTGTAGTAGGACTGCATTAATTTATGTTTTCTTTTTCTTCTCCTTGATTATCCTTTCATTGTCATCCTTATAACTTTGTAATTCTGACATGAGGCTTATTATAGTTTCGGCCAAATTTGGAGGGGTTTCCACCACCCTCCTTTCATCAAATTCTTCCTCTCTATTATGGGAGCTCTCCCCCAACACCTGATATCTCACCATCCTTTACGTTGTATTTCTCTTGTTGTTCACTCACTGCCTGAGTGCAGATAAAACATTTTTTGTTAGTTACTAATCTACCAATTCATGAACAAAACATATCATTGTGAGATGAAGTTAGTTATTTATTTGGAAACATTAGCAACCTACAGTGAAGACTTCCAAGACATCTATCAACAATAGAAGGTGTCGCTCCTTTCTTCAGTAGAAGTAAAGACAAGTTTCTTATAGAAGGGGGGTAAGGTAGGGATTTACCCCATACGTTCTCTAATAATATTTTTATGTGACTCGTGCATGAGCCCAAGCAGTCCAGGTGTTGTTTCCATGCTCTGATACCAATTTTTAATACACCCAACCCATAAATACCCTTTCTAGGGATGGGGCATCAATTTTTGTATCTTTCCCTAATGTGTTCTCGATCCCTTACTTAAGAAAAACCCTCTTAATCAACTCCCCTGAAACTTACATCTCTCATTGTGTGCTTGAACCAATTAGTGGGGTATTCCTCATGGCCTTAGGCTAAAAACTGGGAGCTAAGATCCTGTGTTAGCAAAGGTTTCGGCACTTCGAAAGTTCCCGGACTTTGGGAGTTCCTAAAGTGTTGTCAAATTCTCATATTGTCGAACACCGAAGGGGATCAATGGTTCACATCCTCTGTCGATATCTATGGATAAAAGGGGGCTTTGGTACTCAGCATTGAACATACATTTTTCCTAATCCCCTGAAGTCTCGAGGTCTCACCACGTGGCCTTAGCCATTCGACGATCAACGTTCAACAATCTTCGTCGAGCATTCCTTTTTACCACACTATGTCCAAACTCCTGAACTCTCAATATATCACCACATGGCCTTGGCCCTTCGGTGGTCGGCATTCATCATTCGACGATGTCCATCGAACATTCCTTTTCACCACCCTATGTCCAAACTCTCAAACTCTCGATATCTCACCGTGTGACCTTAGCCCTTCGGCGGTCATCGTTCAACATTTTGTGTTGGAAATTCCTATATTGTACCATGCCCCACGTTTTCCGAAATCTCGAAGCTATGCTAACTCTCGAAGTCCCAGACACGCCACCAGCCATGTAGGCTAAGTGACCGCGAACCAGAAACTGACACGCAGCGAGGGTCAAGGGGTGACACGTGTCCTCGATAGGGGGTGACATGTGTCATTCTCTAACAAGCACAATGGGTATGTGAATCATCTAAAATTGGGTGACACATGCCACGTGTAATGCGGGTCCATGTCACATCGAATGACATCATCAAACCACATCATCATACACTGATAACTACTCAATCCTTCAATCTAAACGTCCACAAGGTTCCATGTAGATCAATAGATCTATGGTTCTCATTAATTCGCGGCTCAGGCTTCAGAGCTTATCGAATCCTCTCAACGCAAATCCCTCGAAGAGCTAAGTCTCCAAACTCTCGGATCTTGCGCCATGTGTCCTCTTTGACCAATGGTCAATATTTACTTCGGCGGTTTTCACTCCTTGAAAACCTTTGGCCAAATAACTCTGGAGTACAAAGTCTCCAAACCACAGGATAACATGCCACGTACTGATCTGAAAATAGAAGGCTAACTTGTTATGCTATGCAAGCACCCCTACTTCATTAAAATAAACTTTACAGGACCTTGCTTCATGTGTTAAAATATGCAAAATAAACTTATGTGTTAAGTTCATGTATCTTCTT
>ML781828.1:232703-305777 GCA_009831015.1 Picea engelmannii
ATGCTAGAATGCAAGTCCATGAATACTCCCATGGAAGCAAAGCTGAAGCTGTTGGTCGATACTTTGTCAGATTTGATAGATGCCACTCTGTACAGACAGATTATTGGATCGTTGATGTACCTGACGAACACCAGACCAGACATTTGTTTTGCAGTGAACACCTTGATTCAGTTTCTGGTAGAGCCCAGGCGTGTTCACCTAGTGGCTTCAAAACATGTGATGAGGTACCTTAAAGGTACAGTGGATTGTGGTCTCAGCTATGATGGAGATCATGACTTCACACTGAGTGGATATACTGATGAATATTGGGCAGGAAGCGTTGTTGATAGAAAAAGAACTTCCAGATGTTGTTTCAGTTTGGGATCAGCTATGATCTCATGGAAGAGTAGGAAGCAATCTAGTATTTCTCTCAGCACAACGGAAGCAGAGTACATTGCCACATGTTCTGCTAGCTACAAAGATTTAAGGGGTTGGAAGGACTTAGACATTTCATTCGATCCTGCCCCGACCCTTCTGTGGATTCCCATCCCATGATTATCTAGCAGCAAAACAGAGATAAATTGAAATATCATATAGATATAATAGTTTACAAAAATCACTGAGATTTTCTAACAATTGTTCAAATACTAAAAGATTGAATCATAAACACAGACATTTCATCAATGCATCCAATATAATACACAAATTATGAAAATACTTATCAGAACTGGAAAATGTGAAGCAATTGTTGAAAGGGGTGCTTGTTTCCTCCCAAACATAGGCATAGTTACTCCTGATGGATTTACCACTCGCCACCCCTGAGCTAGACCATGGTGCTCTGAGAGAGATTATTTCTCCTTGCTCCACAACAGTCAGGGGCAAAGGTTACTCTCCTCCTCCTACAGGAACTTGGCAACTGGTTTTCTCTGCTCCAAGCAAGGAGGTCTGCACGAGTACTTCCTTAGTCACTCATCAACCCCATTTATTATCTTGTAGCCAAATTCTTCATTGGCTTCTTACATCCATATCGAGATTACTAGATTTTTCCTCTCAACTTCAAATTCAAGGTTTGTTCACTGCTCTTATCGGGAGAGTGTTTTTCTCTACTCTGTCATCTCCCGGACCTTTCTCTCTGCCTGAATTACTTCATTCCTTTCCTTCCTCAGTAAGGTTGTGTGGGTCTGAATCCCAATTCGTAGTCAGGCCTAGAAGCCTTACCAATGGGCATCTTGCCACATCTCCTCATTAACTCTTGAGGATGGCCTTCCAACTACCAGCCTAACTGGTAATTCATTTATAGGTTAGAGGATTGTTGAAAAATTACACCCAGTAGGTATTGATCTGATGAGGGTCATCTCAACCATTCTCGGTTTCCCTTGATCATCTCTCTCATAGCATCCATGGTCTATCTTGGAAAACTTTCCCCCTTTCAGCGGTTGTGCAACACATATTCAAATTCAAATTATATTAATAAAATAAAATTCATACATTGACCATTTTATACAAAGGTTCATCAAATCAAACATTCACACATATTTAGTTTTCCATAGTCTCTTGGCTAGTTATAGTTATATTTACAAACTGGGGGAAACAGGGGTATTTCATGCGGCTAGTCTCTACCTCATGCTAAGGTATCAAAGAGGCTATAACCGGCTTCACTATTGGTGGATCCATCTCAATGAGTGAATTTTTCTTATAACACCCCCTTGTTCTGATAGATCAAGGCCAACAATACTTCTCTAAGATTGAATTATCTTCATAACAATTCAGATTGATTGCTTCAAGGGATGTAAGGATAACCTCAAGGACTGCACTACTACCATCATTCATCATTCTCAGTAAGCTTCAAGCCTTTAAGCAATAAAATTTCTTTAAGGATTCATGAATAAAATACCAATACAACAAAAATAAATGAAATTCTATTGACAATAATTTTTTATTTTATTTCTTAATTTCATGTATGTGTGTATTGTATTTATGAATTCCTAATCAAAGGGATTGGAATTCAATTTTTTTTAATATGTGGATATGGATCTTTAATCAAAACATCAAACTAGACAAAATACTCATAATCATTAAAACTTCATTCTTTTTTTCTTAGAGATATCAAAGATAAGCAATCATTAAAAATTATATAAAAATACAATTATATAAGAACCTAAAAAATTTAGATAGAAATAAATTTGTAACAAAAAAATAAACTATAATTAGACTTCAATTTTTTTCCCATACATAAAACTCAAAACCCATAAGAGAGCAGTGCTTCCTACTAACATAATGTTGATTGGTTGCAATGTGAATATGCTTGATACTTAGCATTGGCCACTCATGTATGCAAAAGAAAAAGAAATCATCACTAATAATACTTTATTTAATGTACTCCTTTCATATACCTTCTTAAAAAATGTCTATGACTAAATAGACACGCCTAAATTGTATGCGTTTCAAAATTAATTTACAACAAAAATGATTTTAAATATAAACAAATAATTTAACAATCATTGATGGATAGATATAAATTGAAACAAAAAAATATTCCAATATATCATAATGCTTATCCAAATAAAAACAATCACAAAAAATGATGCCCACTTCTTTGAAACCTCATTCATCAATATACCACTTTTTATCTATATTCTCCTTTAACAAAACACCAATTGAAATATTCACAAGATCACACCTCTTTAGAACCTCATTCATTAGATAGTAGAACATATAGTATAATACCCCACATAGCTCAAGCACCCGAAATAATTCTCACGTATCTCGAAGCACCTTAAGATGCATCATTGTATGTGCTTCATGGATACATGAAAAGTCTATGCGGATAACAATCACCCATTGTTGAATATATATAGTACTACCATATCCTTTTAGGTGGGGAATATAAATTTCCATGTGATTAGACTCATATTACCAATGAACTTTGTTCCACAGCTGTTATAACCCTAAATTGCACCACACATGCTTACCTGGCATCAGGCCAACTCATATCCCTTCATTGCCAAAACATCTGCTGAACAACCTCTTTGGAAATCATCTTGGGTCAAGTCCCACGTGCCCTAACCCATTACTGAGCGCGTGTACACGCTGGCAGGCCCACTACAGCCCGTGTTTACCTAACAAATCACAAAAATAGGAAAATTTTTGACGGGACAAAAAGCTATGGGTCAGTTAACTGAAACTCCCGGCCATGCATGGCCGAGAGTTTGTCCAAAACCCTAGCTCCTTCTAGCCTATAAAAGAAGGGGTAGGGGTACCATTTGGAAGAGGAAGAATATAGCGAAGAAACTCTGCCCATTTGCCGAATCCATTGTCCCAACCCTTTAGCCTTTCCTCAAGCCAAAGGAGAATTAACACAAAGCAGTTGGAGGACAGAAGAGGAGGAGCCCAGGATCAGGATCAAGGAGCGATGGACGGTCTCGACTTTGATTGTAAGTTGATTAATTTTTCTAATAATAAAAGAATACTTTTCCCGTCCCAATGCATGAGTTATCTATGATTTGTTTAATTTGTGCTTAATTTCTAACCCTCAAGTAGAAAAGTAGCATGCATGCATCGTTGTTTGTTTTGATTTCAGGTTATTGTTGGAAGGAGCAGAACCAACAAACGGACAAAAGTGCAACAGAGGATCTACACCAAACATCAGTAACAAGGTTGGTAGTTCCTTTCCATGTATGTATTGTGAAAGAGGGGTTTAAGTTTCGGGTAGTAGGTCAAAAAGTAATTTCTTTACGGTCAAAATATGCATGCAAGTATGACCCTAGTTTGCTAGTCCGTAGGGTATTTTTCCCAACAACAGAGTTGGTGACCATACTGGGGAAATACTCTTTAGGGTTTCCGGATTTAGTAGAGTTTGTGGGTAGTTTAAAAGATTAGATTTTCTGTCTTTCTTTGTCTGTCTATTTTCTGTTAGGTCTGAGCTAGCAAGGAGCCTGGTTCTTTATACCAGTTTTTCCTTGACTGTTGCTTGACGGTAATTATCGGGACACACAGAGGTACACGCGGCCTGCAGAAGGCCTGCACACATGTACCCACGCTCTAATCTCTTACATCCCATGTGTGAACGCTCGTTGTAGAGGTTTCAGTAGCGTGTAGGAGCTCATAGAACTTAAGAGGCAGTCCTCCTCTTCCCTGTCAGAATTATACATTCTCAGGGGGTTTTATGGATCCTGTCTGAGTCTTGTTGGTTCACAGTCCTATCTCAGTTTGTCTTTTTGTGTTTTGTTATTCCTTGCAGATATTTTTTCTTTTATGTTAGAAGAAGCATCCAAGCCTTCAATAGACCCTGGTTATCAATACCAGAGGCCTCTTCCTGGTCTGGGCTACCTATGTTTATTTTTATCTTAGAGGTTATACATACACACGGCCTGTACAAGGTCAGACCATGTGTACACACGTTCTGTTTCATCTCAGCACGCGTTCGCACGCGTGTTGTTTCAGTGACAGTAGCGTGCTTGACAGGCTGCTTTTCAATCAGGGTGGGGTAGTCATCCCCTCCTTTAGTGAGAAGTGTTCCTCTCAGGTGTTTGAGTCTAGGGTTGAACAGTCAGTAGGTTAGGGCCTCTTACCCTTAGCCTGTTTTTTCTTAGTTGATAGTTGATAAAAAAGATAAAAAGAAAAAAATTGTTTTATGGTTTTTAGACAAGCATAAGAGTCTTTGCTTTCTTGATTGTCATTGTGTGTCTTTTCTCTGATTCTTTGCGATCTGCGATTTAAGCCAGAATTTGGTCTTTTTTTTCTTGGTTTTAGGCTTGTCTGTATTTTCCCTTTGTTGCTTGATTAGCACGTAAATAAAAAAAATAAAAAATAAAAAAATATTTTCATTTTCTTCTTTGTTTGAAGATTGTGTTTCTGCATCAATAGCTAGGAAGAAATCTTTTTGTTCATAAGTTTTTGCAGTGCATTTAGAGCATAAGTAGCTCATAGTCAAGCAAAATTCATTTATGTTTGCTGCATGAAATCTTAGAAAAATTGAAAAGAAAAAGAAATCTTTCTTTGTGAAAAGTTGTTGATTTTTGCATTTGGTAAAAGTCTTTTGTTTCCATCTTTTTTCATTCATTTTTTCTTTAGTCTTTACACATCATCAGTTTCACCTTCATATCTCGTGACGTAAAAAATCCCATAAAATCAACGCTAATTTAAAATCTATTAGACTTTTTGTTTGTAGGGTTCACAAACTAGTTCAGGACTAGGGCCTTGGATTAGGTTGGACAGGAAACTCTCCAAGGCCATTCAAAACCAAACATTGGAGTCTGTGATAGGGAGTGTAGAAGTCCAGTTTCATGGAAGTTATCCGTGACCCCCCTCTAACACAGGGGATAAACATGAGGTCGTGTGTGGAAAGGTAGCAGAGATAACCCCTCCAAATCCGGACCCAGCATAGTGGAGAACACATATCGAGGGCTTGTTTTGGGATTTCGTCGTTTTCATTTGCCACGGGGCTTCATGGGTCTCGAATCTGTTCAAGGTCCTCAGTTGTCTTTTGGACCATTTTCTCTCGATACCCTTGACATGTTTCGGGCTTGATACCCTGCTCATTGTGGTCTACCCGACTTTCGACTGTACCCGCCCGGTGACTGTTCACGTGCTGGCAAACTAGTTGCCAATATTTTTAGGGACATACAAAGGTGACTGCGGGGGTATACCGCGGTACCTAGGACAGACATCGGGCCATGCTTTGCAGAGTATACCTGGAGGGTGCTTCCATGTTCAAGTTGCACTTGCACCGGTAAGTTTCTCTAGTGTTGGTTGTTGTCACTGTTCTTTCAACCAGTTTAGTGTTTGCTTGTCTTATCTCTTAGGGGCTTCCTTTTTAGTGTGTGTTACTGTTTGAACATGTAGAATACCTTAGTGTGTCTTGGATATTCTCACACAGTGGAGGATCCCGAGCTCTATCGGTCACAAAGGCTTCTGGGCCTGCCGCCAGTTATACTGGAGCCACCCCTGCCACCATTGAGGTGGAAGCTAGACCAACAAGGGTCTTTTGAAGCGACCGGGTTACAAACCATTGTGCCCGAAAAACTCCTAGAGGAATCAACTGCCAATCTTGGCTCGTTTGAAATCCCAACCACTGATACTTGGCCACAATTTATTGTACCAATCCAATTTTACGAATGCCTGTCAGTGCCTCACACAACTATGGAAACAAACGTTGTTACTTCTTTTGGGAATTTTTCCATTCCCATCACAGTTGCTACCACAGGAGAATCATCTCCTAACTTACCATCATCGGTCCGAGCCACCATGTTCTCATCCACAACTACGTCGCACAGTGGACCGAACCTGTCTATGGCGGCGACCACAACTCCTTTCACACCTAGTGCAATAGGCCCTCTGTTCTCCTACGGTATTCCTAGTTCGGGTACAAGTCCTGCACTCACTTACTCCACTTTACAGACTTTGGGTCTGGGGGCAGGGAGCTCTAATTCTCCTCTGCAAGGTCAACTTGGGGGAACTCCTGTCCCTTTTAATTATTTTCCTTACACCGGAGGTCATATCCCTCCTTCATCCCCTTCGCTTGGTGGTCCGCATCAGCAGTCCGTCGAGCAGCCTACACACACTAGTTTATTTGGAGCCGGGAGTCAAGGAACACCTGCGCACAGTATGCTGGTAGGTTCGTCACTGTTTGTTTGGAACGATATGTTTGGTACCAACACTTTCACATCGAATGCTTTCCCATCTGGGGGCACTCCTATTTTTGGACAGTCTACTTCGGCACATGGTACTATTCCTACGTCGGGGGCACATATAGAAGGACCTTGGAACTCAGGAAAAGGATCTGTTCCATCCTTTGGAATGTCGTTCTGGGGTAATTCTTTCCATAGTCAATGGAACCCTGGACAGATTTCTATGCCTCTCCCATCAGGACCGACATGGGGTAATCCTTCCCAAAGTCCTTCAAACACAATGCATGCCCAACATCCGATGTCCTTTATGGGGAATCATCCAATGATGTCTCCATAGATGAAAAATCCTTATGCTGGTCAAGGCCATGGTTTCTACCAAAACCCGGGCCAGCAGCCAAACTTTTCCTGGCAACCTGGTGCCAGTCAAACCCCAGGACCCTTTTTCCCAGGCTATCAACAACAACCCAAACTACCATTCCTGGCGACGTTACACTTCCCAGATTTGACAAGGTTGTTAAATGATCCTATTTGTCATGATCCACGTTGGCCTTCTATGCCAACGAAGTTTCCTTCAGACATTCCAAAGTTCGAGGCCAAGCCTAACGAAGATCCAGATGATCACGTGACTACCTTCCATCTTTGGTGTTCATCTAACTCATTGAAATATGACTCCGTACAGCTGTGATTTTTTCAACGCACTCTTATCGGGAGTGCCGCGAAATGGTAGATTGAGCTCGATCACTCAAGATACTCTTCCTTTGGTGAACTGGCAATGGCCTTCCTTAACCATTTCCAGTTACCTGTGAGATACGGCACTGGCACAAAGTTTCTCGCCAATTTTGAATAGACAACAGCGGACCATATCTCTTATCATATCCAAGACTGGAGACGTCGGAAGAGTCTAATTAAAGTACCAGTCCCACCAGCATTCCTGCTTGAGTGGTTCCGTAAGTCTCTGGTCCCACAATTATCCAAAGATGTTGCAACTTCTGGGGTTTTCTCCTAAGAAGATGCCATCATGAGGGATCAACAGTTTGAGCTTATCTATTCTCAATCTAGTTTATTATACAACATCCTGCCGGATGCACCACAATCGATACTGGATAAAACTAGACAGAGAGTTGGACCACATGCCGAT
The DNA here is from genome assembly GCA_009831015.1 of Picea engelmannii. Taxonomy (NCBI): domain Eukaryota; kingdom Viridiplantae; phylum Streptophyta; class Pinopsida; order Pinales; family Pinaceae; genus Picea; species Picea engelmannii. The sequence goes on from ML781828.1 coordinate 240,450, forward strand.
GGTATTGTTGGTTCAGCGCAAACCAAGCCCGTTGAGCAATTGACAAAACAATTGCAACAATTATCTATACAACACTCAACGGCCAGTCAGACTACTGCTTTGGCTTCTCCTCCTACCCAAACATCGGAAGTACACTTCGTGCAGTCGACTAACCCAAAGGCCACCCAGCAGCCTGAAGGGAAGAAAAAAAAATGAAAGAAGGGTAAGGGGGAGAAAAAACCCACTGATAATGCTGGCGAGGGCACCATGGAAAAACGGAAGGTGAGGTATCCGTGCAACTTGTGTGCGGAAGACCACCCGACCCATCTTTGTCCTCGACTTGCAGAGGCCCAAAAGTTTGTCACATAGCAACAGCAAGCCGTGTTGACTAATCCCTTTTAGCATGGGAAAACTTTAACTCAAGCCTCTACAAGTACGGAAGGGGGCAGCCAAGAAACCTTCCCTCCTCCAAATAATTACTCATCCACGAACGTATATATGCTTAGGGGTGATGCTTTAATAACAACTAGAGCGCACAACTATAGTAAACCAAGCACTTCTGAGAAGGGCAAAGAAGCCGAACTCCCATCTCTTCCTCTACAGATTGAGAAGACGTTGGGAGAAACAATGACACGCATTCCAAAGGGTGAATTTAAGAAAGCTTCTCACAACCCAAACGCAAGGGCCGCCCAGAATTACTCTATGGTGGAAGATTTATCACAAACCCCTTGTGCAATGTCCACTTTGGAAGTCCTCCAAAGCTGCCCTGCTCAGAGGAAATCCTTTTTAACTACTTTAGGCTCTACTGAGACTTGTAACCCAGGTACCATCATGTTAGATACGACCGACTTAAAACCTCGTCTACCTTACCACGTCGCATTTCAGAGAGTAGTGGCTCATCCCACGAAAATTTTTACACGGAATATCTTCCGCACGATGGTCGACGAGGGCGCCTCGACATGCGTTATATCGTTAGCATGTTGGAAGGCCATTGGTCAAACCAATTTGTCTCCATCACCTACTCTCCTCACTTCTTTCGACGGTCATTCTTTCCGACCACATGGCATCATTCCTTCTTTCCCTATGCAGTTAGTAGGGAAGACTGTGTGTGTCGAAGTAGAGGTAGTCGATGCTCCCCTCAACTATAATCTCTTGTTAGGATGGAGTTGGGCTTATGCTATGCAAGCTGTGGTTGCTACAATATTCTGAGTCTTGTTGTTTCCCCACGAGGGTTGGATAGTGACCATCGATCAACTGTCCTTCTCTAGACCTGACCCATCTTTGGGGGCATCCACGGTTCCCATGATTGATAATCCTCAACCCGGTGTCGTTAACGTAGGAGTTGGTTTGTGCCCATCCTTGATGGGTACCTTCGATTACCCACCTCCTCATGACAATGTCAAGTTTATATCGAATCACCATAAGGTTGAGATTTTTCAAGTTTCGTCGTTCCGTACGAATTACTTTGAGGATCCTTGGATTCTTCCTTCCCCATCAGCCACGATGGATGAGACAGGGCACCCCAGCATGTTCATGCCTCTGTCGGCCGATGAAGTAGTGTACTCTTTAGTCCAGCAAGCTTTAGCTAACTCTGATCCGACTCCCGCACAAGAGTTAGATCCACTTCTAGAGCCTATCTAGGCTCAGGGTTCTCTCGCCAACATCGATTCATTAGACTTAGTCTTGCCTTCTGACGAAGCAGTAATCGAAGCAATGACTAGTATGGACAAACCTTGGGAATATCTTCATCACTGATCATACTTCCTCCCAGAGTTAAACCAAATCGAGGCAGGAGAATTCACTATCACCATGACGGGATATCAGCCATGTCCTATTAATCTCTTAGCTACATAGGAAATTTATGCTGAGGGAAATATGGCGACTATCGTTGAAACTATACCTATCAACATCTCCTGAAACCCTGGCGTCGTGGAGAATGTCTTCGTCAGGGCGGATTTCTCCCCCGAAGAGATTCAAATTTATACGGATCTTTTCAAAGAATTTCGCGATGTTTTTTCCTGGTCTTATGAGGAAATGCCAGGTATCGATCCAAAAATAGTTGAACATAAAATCACAACGTATCCTGATGCCAAGCCTGTTCGAAAAAAACTTCGTCCAGTCAATCCCAAGAAAGCAACAGCCATCAAGATTGAGGTTGAGAAATTGCTAAAGGCAGGGTTCATTTACCCTATCCATTTGACTCAATGGGTGTCAAACCCCATGCTGGTCAATAAAAAACAAGGCACGATTCGTGTATGTACCGATTTCTGTGATTTGAACAAGGCATGTCCAAAAGATAATTTTCCAACCCCATTCATTGACCAGATCATTGATGAATGTGTCGGTTGTGAAGCATTTTCGTTCATGGATGGTTTTTCGGGATATAATCAAATCCAAATCAAACCTGAAGACCAACACAAAACAAAATTCATCTGTCCGTGGGGTACATTCGCCTATCGTAAGATGCCTTTTGGCCTCAAGAATTCTAGAGCCACTTTCCAGCGGGCCATGTCTTTTGCATTTCACAACCTCAAACATATAGTCGAGGCCTATCTAGATGATTTAGCATCACGCTCTCGCAAGCGAAAGGATCATCCTACGCACCTCAGACTAATCTTCGAACGTTGTCGCTACTTCAGGATTCGCTTGAATCCCAACAAGTGCAGCTTTTGCATCACGTCAGGACGTTTGTTAGGTTTCATCGTATCAACAACAAGGATCATGGTGGATCCTCTTAAGGTGGAGGAAATAATCCAGTTTCCCCCCCCACACATAATCTTACAACTTCAAAGTCTACAAGGCAAGGCGAACTTCTTACGACGCTTCATCGCCAACTATGCCGAAATCACCAAGGGCTTTATGCGTTTACTGAAGAAAGATGTTCCCTTTTTCTGGGATGAAGCTGCTCAATGCTCTTTCGATGCATTAAAACAAGCCCTCACAACCGCACCTCTACTATGACCACCTAATTATAACAAAGATTTCTTATTATATCTGGTTTCCACAGAGTCAACCATCGGCATGTTTTTAGTTCAGGAAGATGATTCATTTTCAGAATACGTGATCTATTACCTGAGTTGAGGCCTCATAGGACCGAAACTTAATTATTCCCATCTCGAAAAAATTGTGTTGGCAGCAGTTCATGCTGTTCAACGGTTCCGTCACTATGTTCTATTTCGCAAGACCACCGTCGTTGCTGTCGTGAATCCATTCCAGTACATGTTGACATGACGAGTTATCGGCGGAAAAATCATTAGATGGATGGTCATCCTCCAAGAATTTGACTTAGACTTTGTTTCAGCAAAGTCCAAGAAGTCATTGGTCTTCGCAGAACTTATTTCAGAGCTTCCGGTTGAGTCAGGTGATGTTGTGCCTGAGGAATCGCCTATCCGAGGGGATATGTTTTTGATTGAATCTTCAAACCCATGGTATGGATATATACTGATATATCTCTAGACTTTGAATTGACCCACCTCTGCTTCTCGTGACGAGCGTCGGTGGATACGCCATCAGGCCAAGAATTATCTTATACTCGATGATACGTTGTATCGGAGAGGCGTAGACTACATCTTGTGTCAATGTCTCACTCATGAGGAGGCCATCATAGTGCTCAACGATTGTCATATTGGAGCTTGTGGCAGTCATTTATCTGGGTTGGCGACAACCCAAAAGATTTTACGAGCAGGTTACTTCTGGCCCACACTTATCAAAGATTGTATCGAGTTGGTCAAGAAGTGCCATCCGTGCCAAATCTTCTCTCGGAAGATGAGGGCACATCTAGCTCCTATGTTTCCAGTCATCACAGTTGGTCCCTTCACTAAGTGGGGGATTGATTACACTACATGCAACCCCCCGTCAGCAAGGGGGCACCGCTATATCATCGTAGTTGTCGACTACTTCACTAAGTGGGTCGAAGCTATGCCAACGTTTAAAGATGATGGAGAGACTACAACTCTCTTCTTATTCAACCAGATTATAGCACGGTTCAGCATCCTGAGAGAGATTGTCACTGACAATGGCAGTCACTTTCAGAACAAATGATGTTTGAATTAACATCAAAGCTTGGGTTACGGCAAGAACATTTCTCACCTTAATATCCCCAAGCCAATGGGCAGGTGGCCGAAGCTATAAACAAAACCCTTAAGACTATTCTACAATGAACTATCAACTCAGCCAAGTCAAATTGGGATTTGATGTTATACTCGACATTATGGGCTTACCGAACATCTGTTAAGACTGCAACCGGTTTCTCACATTTCCAACTTGTTTCTGGGATGGAGGCAGTCTTGCCCATCAAATGTCAAATCCCATCTCTGAAATTGGCAGTGCAGTTATTTCCAGACACTTCTCCACTTGAAGAACAGTTAGTACACCTGGAGCAGCTTGATGAGCAGCGTCGCGATGCGGCCCTGGCCAACGAGGGTCATAAACATAAGGTCAAGTGTCAATATGATAGGTCCGTTCGTCCTCATATTTTTTCTGAGGGCGACCTTGTCCTGGTCTATGACCAAGATAAGGACCCCTTGGGGGTAGGAAAGTTTAAACCCATGTGGTTCGTACCCTTCATTATTAAAGAGGTATTAAAAAAGGGCGCTTATCGTTTGGTCGATTTTGAAGGGAATGCTTTGGCGGAGCCTAGAAATGGGCTCTACCTCAAGAAGTATTACTCATAGAAAGGTCATTGTGGGTAACTTTTTGTAACATATGTATAGTCTTTGTACTATTACTTTTTTACATTTCTTTTAAAAAGTGTTATGGACGTGTCATTGATGTTATCTTTCGTCAATATGGTAGATGTCAAGTGATTCCGAGGTGTTCGTTGGGTATGCGGACGGTGCTAGTCGACACACGCAGAGGCTTGCCTCCGCAACTTGGGTAATCTTTACGCCACAGGGTTAGTTGTTTTCTTCCGGAGGTATATGCTTAGGTGACACCACAAATAATGTTGTCGATTATAGTGTAGTTATTGAATTTCTTCGTGACGCATTGTCATTGGGTATTTCCCATCTCCAGGTCTATCTAGATGCTCAACTGGTTGTGTCGCAGCTAAACAGAATATATCGGGTTCATGATCCAACTTTACAACGACGATTCCTTAGGGTACGTCTCTTAGAACGCAACTTTGATTATATTAAATATTTTCATGTTCCTAGGAGATTAAACCAAATTACAGATACTCTAGCTAATCACATTTTAGATTGGCATCTTTCCCACATATAAAAAAATATCATGGACATAAACATGTAAATACATTTTTGCACACATAATTTATAAGACACAAAAAAGAGATAAAAAACATATATAAACATCATAAAATCCTCAGAGTACATAGATGGACGCAAGCGTCTCAAAACTGGGAATAGTAACGAGTCACCGGGCTTATGCCCTCAAAAAATATATACAACAAGGTGCGCGTGGAACATAAAGAGTCTAAAGTATGTTCAGGGCCTATGGGCCCTGTTATAATCATCTATAGTGTGGGCTAAACGCCTAAACAATCGGACCCATGTCCGAGGTGCCCCCACAACATGAGTCTGCATGGATGGTGGCAGGTCCTCTATCTCTGCCATCGGGACTGTGCGAGTGAGCGCAGTAAAGTTCCGCTCAATTCGCCTAAGGACCCTCTCGGCCTCTCCTGCTGGGAGGTTCCCTGCTACTGTTGCTCCCCCAGAGACAACAGCTGTGGCTTCCGGCCGTGGGCGACACCTATTCCGTGCATAATCAGCAGGTCGCACGGGTCCCACATCTGCATGCAATACACGTTTACCCATCAAATACTATGGCATACAAAACAAAAATGATATGTATAACAAAAAGACATAAAAATTACATATGAAAACAAAAACAAAAAACTACAAAGGTGGAGACTTACCCATCTCCCCTCGCTCCTCACTAGGAGGCACGAGCATCTCTGGATCTCTAGAAAAGTCTATCCCTGCATATGGGTAGTCCTCGATAGAAGGGATCTGTCGTCAAAGGACTCAACGGTCCTTCCACCACCCTGTCGCGGTAGTAACACTGCCCATCTACACACTGCAGGGAAAGTAGTCATATGTCCTCGTACTACAACCCGAGGACTGAAACTCAGAACTCTCTCAAAAAAGAACGAACACAGGATGGTCCCAAACCCAAAGTTCCTATGTGACCGTTGTCGGTAATCTATCAATTGCCTCTTCATACACTCCAACAGTGTGGTACTCCAATAAAAAATGTGCGCATTCATGCACTGAATAGCACAGTTCATCTGTGCGCGCGAAGCCTGATGCACGGCTGCTGAGCCGGTAATCCACCCAATGAGAAACAAGATAGTCTATAGTGTCAGGTTGGTAATCTTGTTAATCGACACATGGGAACCTCTATGATTGGTCCCAGCCTCACAGTACTCAGCTACCAACTCCGAGATCTTGCTCGACCCCGCAGGAAAAGTCTGGAAACTGACTGGTTCCCCTCTCCTTGAGAGGCCAGTTAGAAAGTAAATGTCCTCGGTGGTGGGAACCAAGGATTGCCCCTCTAGCATGAACGCCTCTGCATCAGGGTGCCAGTAATCAATCAAGGCATTTAGTAGCCTTGGTTGCGCGCGCATAAATGGACATAAAAAGAATTTTAGCAAACCGCACTGCATCAACACGGCCACAACATTCGGATCTACAGCAACTAACTCATTGGTGGCCTCATGCTCCCTTTCCCTCCATTGGACATGCATCCTGCCAACACAACAAGGTAAAGGAGGTTCAATACTTCGTTCCATTTGATTTTCCATCAATAGGGGGGTACACGCGGCCTGTAGAGGTGACATTCGCGTGTACACGCGTGTAGGCTTTGCTCTGCATGTGTGTACACGCGAGCTGTCTCTGGACAACCCGCATGTACCTAGGGCCGACCTTTTTGAGGTCGACGCCCACCCAAAAAATAAATTAAATGCTAAAATGGAAGAATTGAATAGCTATATAAGGGATTTTGTACTTACTTGGTCCAAGTAGAAGTCTGTTTCGTCCAGTGTAGCTCTCGTAATCACGATCTTTGGCAAAGGGGGTCTTTTGGCTCCAGAGTCAATTTCCAAATCAGCAATGGTGATAATGAGCTGCCAGCTTCTATTTATAGACTTTTTGGCCTATTTTTGTCACTTTTTTGGCCTCCCTTATTAGTTTCTTTATACCGAAAACCATTTACAGTGATCTAGGAGTTATATGGGAAGGGTTTGATCAGGTATTGGGACATTTTTTTGAGTTTCGAGAAAATATTGACGGTCCATAAAAAAAATATTATTTTTTCAAAAATCAACTTGAGCATATAGGGTAGGATATCACCCCAACTTTTGCATCTCGTTGCCTTTTTCTTATGCTATAGGATCGATCCCATCTGGTTGTGACACGAAACCGTCATATCTGCTCTAGAAGTGTCACAACTTGGTGGTAGAGCTTACCACAACATGGATTCCCTAGGTAGGTCCTGGTTCCATTATGGTGTCCATGTCGTTTCTAACAATATTGTAGACTCGGGAGTCCGTATAGTCTTTCATGAATATGAGTTTGAGCCTCATTTGCATGGGTATTTTTCACTCTTTGTCTTACCCTCCAGACTCCCAAAACATAATGGGTCTCCTTTTAAGCCCTTTTCAGACCCTCTAAAAATGAAAAGATTGTCAAGCGATCTTGTGGCCTTTCACGCTCGTTAAAATGAAATTTGAAGTCACGTCTTTCCGGTGGTAGTTTACCCATTTTTCGGTCCGGACGATCAACTGTACGAACAAAGGTATACTCTATCGAATTCCCATTCTTTAGAAGAGTATTCTCAGGTATAATTGTATTCCTTTTTCGGGCCTGAGGGACTAAATTTACAAAAAAGAAACCCCCACGGAGTCCATAGTTAAGCTCTTTTCAGACTCCCTAAAATTGAAAAGATCGTCGAGTGACCTTATTCTTTCACACTCGTTAAATTGGTCCAAAAAAGTATTCCTGATGGAGTCCATAGTTAATCTTTTTTCAGACTCCTTAAAAATGAAAAAATGGTCGAGTGATCTTGTCCTTGTCACACTCGTTAAAATGGTTTTGAATTGACGTCTAATCGGTGCTAGTTTATCCCTTTTTCGAACCGACTAGACTATTGTCGAAAAAGGTACCCCATCAGAATCTCCTTTTAGGTTTTTTCAGACTCTCTAAACATGAAAAACCACTGAGCTTACCTTCTCTGGGCTCGTTAAACTTACATCGAAGGACGTTACCATTGTGTGTTCTATCAACCGCATTTTCATACCTTATCCATCAGCCTTGTAACAGTTTTCTTCTGCGTCTTAACACCTTGGCTGTCGGAGGATTTTTCCCGAGTATCATTTTACCAGAACATCAGTCTTGTCCTTGTGCCTTGAGCTTGTATGTTTGCAATACTCGTTCCTCCATTGTAACGTAAAATTCCTTTATTCTTTTTCAAAATTATCAAAAATAAAAAAAAAATCAAATATACCCCAAAAAGAGGATGGGAAAAGTATTTTCTTTATTGGCAGCATAATGAGTCGCCCTTGGATAAAGCACATCTGTCTGTTTGATAATCAGAATATGGTATGTAGTATGACCTTAGGAAGATTATTCTCGCTATATAGATTTGTGTCCTCCACCGTTTGGTTACTCTTCCAAACATATAGAGAGTTTGCGTTGCCTCCTGCTTCGTAGACTTATGATTAAAATATATGTTGTCTGAGTCTTATCACTTGTCGTGCGATTATCCAAGGGAAGTTTGTCACTAAGCCTGAGTCGGACCCTCTGTAATATGTCTCTTGTCCGCCAACTCATATCCCTTCATTGCCAAAACATCTGTTGAACAACCTCTTTGGAAATCCTCTTGGGTCAAGTTCCACGTGCCCTAACCCATTACTGAGCACGTGTACACGTTGGCAGGCCCACTACAGCCTGCGTGTACCTAACAAATCACAAAAATAGGAAAGTTTCCAACGAGACAACAAGCTATGGGTCAGTTAACTAAAACTCCCGGTCATGCATGACCGAGAGTTCGTCAAAAACCCTAGATCCTTCTAGCCTATAAAAGAAGGGGTAGGGGTACCATTTGGAAGAGGAAGAATATAGTGAAGAAACTCTACCCATTTGTCGAATCCATTGTCCCAACCCTTTAGCCTTTCCTCAAGACAAAGGAGAATTAACGCAAAGCAGTTGGAGGACAGAAGAGGAGGAGCCCAGGATCAGGATCAAGGAGTGGTGGTCGGTCTCGACTTTGATTGTAAGTTTATTCATTTTTCTAATAACAAAAGAATACTTTTCCCGTCCCAATGCATGAGTTATCTATGATTTGTTTAGTTTGTGCTTAATTTCTAACCCTCAAGTAGAAAAGTAGCGTGCATGCATCGTTGTTTGTTTTGATTGCAGGTTATTGTTGGAAGGAGAAGCACCAGCAAACGGACAAAAGCGCAATGGAGGATCTACACCAAACATCAGTAACAAGGTTGGTAGTTCCTTTCCATGTATGTATTGTGAAAGAGGAGTTTAAGTTTCGGGTGGTAGGTCAAAAAGTAATTTCTTTACGGTAAAAATCTGCATGCAATTCTGACCTTAGTTTGCTAGTCCATAGGGTATTTTTCCCAACAACAACAGCAGGAATGTGGAACAAGAAAAAGGACAAAAACCAAGTTCAAAACTTAAATCTATAAGTAAAAATAGATAATTCATATTGGGAATCGTTTGCATGTTGGATCGCTGATCAATATGGCTAATGAATGAATTTAACAAATTGATGTGTTGATTAGAAACTTTAATCTTGTTTTGGTAGGTCATAGGGTTGCTTCTTGAAATTGATGGCTATGTATGAACGAGGTCAAAATTCCTAATACTGCATTTCGAACTCATGAGGGCCACTACGAGTTTTTGGTCATGCCCGTTGGATTGTGCAATTCTCCCTCCACTTTACAAAGCCTCATGAATCATGTCTTCTATCCTTTTCTCTATCATTTTGTCTTAGTTTTCTTTGATGATATCCTCATCTATAGTAAAACCTGGAAAAACCATCTTTCTCATGTGGATTTAGTTCTCCATCTACTCTCTCAACACCAACTTTTCCTAAAACAATCTAAATGTTCTTTTGGCACCTCAGAAGTCGAGTACTTGGGTCATCTTGTTGGTAAGGCCGGTGACAGGGTGGATCCTAAAAAGATTAGAGCTATGCAGGATTGGCCTCGCCCAAAGAATCTCAAAAGCTTGCATGGATTTCTAGGTTTAACAAGTTATTATCACAATTTTGTTAAGAATTATGGAAAGATTGTGGCACTTCTCACTGCTCTCCTTAAAAGTAATTCTTTCACTTGGACTCCCACAGTTTCTCAGGCCTTTCAAACCTTTAAGGCAGCAATATGCACCACTCCAGTCCTATCCCTTCCTAATTTCACAATGAACTTTGTCCTGGAATGTGATGCTTCCGGGAGAAGAATTGGAGCAGTCCTTATGCAAGCGGGTCGGCCTTTGGCCTTTACCAACAAATAAATTTTAGAGAGAAATTTGGGCAATCAATATATGAAAAGGAAATGTTGTCTATTTTGCATGCAGTGGATCTTGCACCCTTATCTATTGGGGAAATGCTTCCAAATTAAGACAGATCATCAAAGCCTCAAGTATTTTCTTGAACACACCTTTCCTCCCTAGAACAATAAAAATGGGTGACTAAGCTCTTTGGATATGATTATGAGATCATTTACAATAAAGAAAAAGACAATGTGGTTGCTTATGCACTTTCCAAAAAATACGAAAATGAAGGGTCCCTTTTCTCCCTCTCCTTCATTATACCAGATTGGTTGCAAGTTGTTTGCTAGGAATGGCTACACGATCCCAAATTTTTTCATCTGATAAAAAAAATGCAGGCCAATTCTCCAATTTCCCCAGGGTACTCTTGGCACAATGGTGAGCTTCGATACAAAGGTAATTTGTATTTAAGTAAACAATCAAAACTTAAATCCACGTTACTTTATGAGCTTGATGCTACACCCACCGTTGGGCACTCAGGGTTTAACAAAACCTATGAACGGGTCAAACGTTCTTTTTTGGGGGATGGTATGAAACAAGACGTTTGCAATTTTGTGGAAGAATGTGATGTTTTTCAATGCAACAAGGGAGAAACAATCAAATCTCCTGGCACACTACAACCTCTTTCGATTCCACCTGCTATTTGGAGGGATATCTCTATGGATTTTATTGTGGGATTACCTAAATCGAGAAATAAATCAATCATCATGGTGGTAGTAGATCGTATTTCCAAGTATGATCATTTATCTTCTCTTCAACAGCCATTTACAGCCTCCATTGTGGCTCAATTTTTCATGGATCAGGTCTTCAAGCTTCATGGCATGCCTCATTCTATTTTTTTTTATCGAGACCCCACTTTCACCAGTAATTTTTGGAAAGAACTTTTCAATCTACAAGGTACCCAATTGCATCTCAACACAACTTATCATCCCCAAACTGATGGTCAAACTGAATTTGTCAACAAGTGTTTGGAAACATAATTGAGGTGTTTTGCATCGGAATGAAAAAATCAGTGGGCTCAATGGTTACCACTAGTTGAATGGTGGTACAACACTTCTAACCATACAGCTACCCGCATGGCGTATTTTGAAGTAGTATATGGACAAAATCCACTTTCATTTCTCTCATACCTGCCATGTGTCTTGAAGGTCCAGGCGGTTAACCAAACACTTACAGTTTGAGAGGCTATTTGTCGTACCCTTAAAGATAATTTGGTCATGGCCCAAAATTGCATGAAGCAACATGCATATCAAGGTCGCTATAAACGTCAATTTGCAAAAGGAGATCAGATTTTTCTTCGACTGCAAACTTATAAGAAAAATTCCCTCAAGGCTGACCATTTTCAAAAACTAGCGCCCAAATTTTATGGTCCTTATACCATTCTCAAGTGTGTGGGATAGGTGTGTTGGATTAATGAGACAGGGGCTGAATCAGTAATAGAGAAATTATAATCCATTTTTAAACCAAATAATCCAAGTGTTATATCAATGTAGAATTATCATCCAATAATGAGCAATGAACAAATGAACAATCATACACATACACAGTACACCACTGTTTTACGTGGAAACCCAAAGCGGGAGAAAACCACAGAATGTTTTTTCTTATATGTATTGAAGAATTACATTCATTGGAAGCACCAACTTCCTTTGTTTTCCAGTTGCAACTAGAAGGAGGCTCCAACCCTCTAGTTTCTCAAGATACAACTCGAGGGAAGCTCCAAATCCCCAATTAGATGGATACAACCAGAAGGAGGCTACAACCCCCTATGTTCTACATCTTCAATCGGAAGGTGGATACAACCACCTTTCCTTGCCCCGTCCAACCGCCATGACGTATAAATAGAATTATGGAACCCCTGACACACTATCACTATGAGATATACCATTGTAAACTTGTACCAATAACTTGAACCATGCATCAACCATGCATCAACCTGTACCTCAACCTGTACCTCAGCCTGTAATCAACCTATACCATAAACAAGTGCATCAACCATGCACCTTCCTGTACCAAACAACCTGTAATCAACCTGTACCATAAACAAGTGAAACCAACCATGTATCAAGTATGTATCAATCGTGTGTCAACTACTCATCAACTATGACTCATCAATATGTATCAACATCATCAACTATACACCTCATGTATGTGCCAACTCATCAACTACTTGTCTCAACCATGTACCCAACATGTACCTTAACCAAAATCCCTCATCAATTTCATCATCCAAATATGATTTTTAAATGTGTAATATACCTAGTGTATATGATCACATACCTGCAAACCTTCCTTAACTTTAATAACAAGAGACTAGCATTTTCATCAAACTTTTATTTAATCTCACATGACTAGTTTTGGATTAGTCAACAACCCTAACTTGAAATAATCATAACTTTGTACCTATAATGAATAAATATATGAAACTGTAACACAATGTTCTTCAGTGTGTTTTATGAAATTCCTCCAGGCGTCACTACTTGGAACCTCTCAGAAAAGGAGTTATAGCAAAAATGACATACCTTGCTGAATTATGGATTATTCTAGAGAGCGACCTTGTAGAGTGTTCCCCGCATAGAATATTTATTGATTCTATCTGAAACTATTAAATAGAATAATACAGATTGTACTCTAACCAACACATTTTTTCTTACTGAATTTGGATATGTTATGAAGATGTTATGACGTTTTTACCTGAAACACTTGTTTTAGACTAGTTTTGGCACTAGCCACAAACTCTATTTTCCACGGAGTGTAACTCCAAAAATACAACGACCCACAAGATGAATTTTTTACCACAGATACCTGGATATTTTTTCTCAATGGCATAGCAATTTCCCGGTCTGAATCATTCTAGAAAAAAGTTATTGTGAAAATGGTGAGATGACCTGTAAATAACATACCTTAGAAAACATCATCAAAAGAATTTATCCTTCCTTGAATTTCGGCCTTCTTTTCTTCACCTTCCCTCAGAAATTTGGCTTAGATATCCTTTGGTTACCTCAGACACCTATAGATATTCAATATTCTCAAGTGTGATCTAAAATTAAATAGCCTTGTCTCTTATTTATACTCTCCAAGTAGCTTCCTTAAAAACATCTTCTAGTTCACTTTGTCTACTTTCCTTACTTTAGGGTTAACCCACTTCTAATTTCTCCATTGAATTTATTATTTAAATAATTTATTTTGTATTCACTTTGAATTATAGTACACTCACCACTTCACTTTATTATTTACCTTCTAAAATATCTTAAACCACTTTGATTACTTTGACCTTTTGGGGCTTCTAGATGATATATGAGGGTCCTCCAACTTCGTAAGGCCATAACTTTCAAACGGTGAGGAGTTATGTGATGTTCCACATACCACCAGAAATTGAATGACAAGAAATATCCATCTAGGATAGTTTCACTGACAAATTCACTGACCTTCATCTCATTATTCTACAAATAAGCATGGGTTCTCTAACCATACTTCTAGGATAACTCAATCTGCAAAGTGTCTTCTCGTGAGGGATTTCACCATAAGGGGACCACTTTGGAATTCATCCTTTGTGCTATCGAGATTTCTTCAAGGGTTCACATCAATTAAAACCAGCCTTAATAAACAATCTCCCCATTTGGCATTGATGGCAACACTCTGATGAAAAACTGAAATTATGTTATGCAATATTGAAGTCATATCACTCATGCTCCCCCTGGAAACATGCCTCTGTCCTCTGCATCCCTGTGACCATTTCTCCCCCTGGAACGATGTCTCTATCTTATGCATATGATGAATCTCTCCCCCTTTATCATCAATGGAAAATGTATCTTTCCATCCGGGGTTGCTCCCCCTGACTCAATTGTCCTCGTTATGGTGCTTCCTCATGTACATCTAAGACATATAAGATAAGCATTCAAAAGCATTCATTTTGGAGTAGAAATAACTTTGAGTCTCTGGAAAAGATACTCAAAGGCTTCTTGTGGAAGTGGTTTTTTAAAGATGTCTACCACTTGTTCTTTTATGCCCACATACTCAACTGTGATGTTCTTTTTTGCAACCTGCTCTCGTAGAAAGTGATACTTGATTGGAATATGCTTCGTCTTAGAGAGCATCATCGGGTTCTTTGAGATGTTGATGGATCTTGTATTATCAAAATAGATTGGAATGGGATCATCATACTCAACTTGTATATCTGTCAGAGTTTGTTTCATCCAAATAACCTATGTACAATGTGATGTTGCTGCAATATACTATGCCTCGGTTGTTGATAAAGATACTGATGATTGTTTCTTGCTTAGCCATGATACTAAACACTCACCCAAGTAGAACGTTGCTACACTGGTGCTTCGTCGGTCATCAATACAAACTACCCAATCTACATCTGTGTAGGCAATAAGTGATAGATCCTTTCCTTTTGGATACCATAATCCAAACTCTTATGTTCCTTTGAGATATTTGAAAATCCTCTTCACTGTTAATACATGTGATTCCTTTGGTGCTACTTGAAATCTTGCCACTTTTCCAACTGTATGCATTACATCTAGTCTGGATGTTGTCACATATAGTAGGTTGTCAATCATTGACATGTATTGCCTCTGATCTGTAGACTTTGAATCATCATCTTTGCTCAACTTGTAACTGGTTTGCATGGGAGTGATAATTGGTTTGCAATCTTCCATTTCGAACCTCTTTAGCATTTCTCTTATATACTTGGTTTGAGAAATAAAAATTTCTTGGTTGCTTTGACGTATATGAAGTCCCAGAAAGAAGGATAGTTCTCCAAGTAATGACATTTCAAAATCATTATGTATATCCTTTGCAAATTTTTTGGCTTAACCTGACATCATCACTACCAAAAATAATATCATCAACATAAACTTCAATTAATAAAATATTACCTTGACTTACCTTGATGTAGAGGTTGTTGTCTACACTTCCTTTTCTGAACCCTACCTGCTGTAGATATTTATCCAGTCAAGAGTTCCATCCTCTATGATCCTGTTTTAGACCTTACAAGGCCTTCTTTAATTTGCACACATAGTCTACATTCTCTGACAACTAAAATCCTTATGGTTGTTAAATGTAGACTTCTTCTTCAAGTTCCCCATTTAGAAAAGCCGATTTTACATCCATCTGATACACTTTAATATTTTTGGAGCATGCATAAGCTAAAAGAAAACGGATTGCTTCCATTCTAGCAACTGGGGAAAATGACTCTTCAAAGTCGATTCCTTCAATATGTGCATATCCTTTACATTCCAATCTAACTTTGTTCCTTGTAACATGTCCATATTCATTTAATTTATTCCTGAAAACCCATTTTGTGTCGCTCGCATTCTTATTCTTTGGTCGTGGAACCAATTCCCAAGTGTCATTTTTTTCTATTTGATCCAATTCTTCATCCATGGCCTTATTCCAAAATTCATCCTTGTTGTCTTCTTAAAAACAGTTTGGTTCAATTGTAGATAAGAGTGTTAGGTGTGTTTGCTCTGGTGAACAGATTCTTCTTCTAGTCTCAACTCCTGCATCTTTGTTTCCGATAATCTGATCTGAAGGATGATTCTTTTGTACTCGTCTGCTAGGTGTCTTTGGAGACACTTGTTGAACTTGTTCTTCTTCTTCTGCCAGATTCTCTTCATCTTCCTCTTCTACTTCTTTTTCATCTTCTTCTTCCTTTTCGATAGGTTGTTCCATTGATTCATTTTTTTCTTCCTTTGATTGTGGTCTGCTTGTTTCATGAATTGTTACGTTGATGTTTTCCACAACTTTGTTCAATCTCAGATTGTAACACTTGTATGATGTCCTTGTACTTGAGTAACCAACAAGTACTCCTTTGTCCACATGAGAATCAAACTTTCTCATTCTGCCATCTTCTCTTTTGATGTAGCATTTGCTTCCAAAAACTTTGAAGTGCTTCACATTTGCTGGTCTTCCTTTCCATAGCTCATAGGGAGTTTTGTTAGTGTTGTTTCTGAGCATTTCTCTATTTTGAATGTGAATTGTTGTATGCATTGTCTATGTCCAAAATATATCTGTCAATTTGGAATCCATTAGCATTGTTCGAGCCATTTCCTCTACTATTTTGTTCTTTCTTTCAACAACTCCATTGTTTGAGGTGTCCTAGCAACAAAGAATTGCCCTTTTATACCATGAATACTGCAGTAGTCCATAAATTCCTTTGAAGTGAACTCTCCTCCATTATCACATCTCAAGCATTTGATTTTTGAATCCATTTCATTTTCAACCATTTCCTTGTAGATCTTAAAGTTTTCAAAATCTTTTGACTTATTCTTGAGAAAGCAAACTGCACTCATTCTTGTATAATCATCAACTAATAACATAAAGTATTTCTCACCTTTTAAACTCTTTGTTGTAGTTGGTCCAACTAGATCAGTGTGCACAATTTCCAATGGTCTTGTCATTGAATATTCCTTTGATTTGAACCTAGTCTTTGTTTTCTTTCCTTGTTGACAATGCTTGCATAAAGTGTTGGTTGGTTTTGTGAATTGGGGCATTTCTCTGACTGCTTCTCTTTTGAAAACTTTGACAAGGTTATCAAAATGCATGTGACCCATTCTTCTGTGCCATAGCCAACTTTCATCTTCCTTTCCTAGACAACACTTTTCATTTCCAATTTCACTTAACACATATATGTTGCTTGAAGTTCTTGCAGCTGCAGCAATCAATTTTCTTGAACCTTCTTTTCTTATCTCGCACTTTTGTGAATTGAAAGTAACTTGATGACCTTGGTCACACATTTGACTCACACTTAGAATATTATGTTTCATATCTTCTACTAGTAGAACATTTTCTTCCTTTGTATTCGTGTTCCCAATTCTGACTATGCCTTTTCCAATGATTTTAGTTGAATCATCATTTCTGAAGGAGACTGGTCCATCTCTTTCCTTTCTTAATGTAAGAAACCTGTTTCTATCACCTGTCATGTATTTTGAACAACCACTTTAAACATACCAACCACATTTCTTCTTCTTAGCATGTAGAGCGAGTGTGCATTCTTCATTGCTATACTGATTCTACTTTCTTATCCATGTCCTTTTCTGAGGTTCCTTTCTGTGATTGTTGTTATTCTATTGTGGTTCTCTAGGAGGAACTGCCATTATGAAATATTTGGCCATGTGTCCAAAGTTGTTACACTTGTAACATTCCATTTCAGTGCTCAAATATTCAAACCTGTTGTAACTTCTTGTTTATGTTTCACTAGGCCTTCTTGGATAACCCTTTTGTGTATGACTTTCAAAGTTTTTTATGTTCCTGTTGTTAGCTCTGCAATTCAAATCTTTATGTCCAAAATTATTACATGCATAACATAAACCAAAAAATATAGTTTGAAACCTGGGAGTTGAAGATCTTCTTAAAGGAGGTGCTCTTATGAATCCTTCTTCTTCTTGAGGCATATATGTCTGTTGTTGATTCTGAAATCTGAATCTTCTCAGTGGAGGAGTGTCTCTGTAATATTCCTTGTATATCTTCCTATCCCCTTTGATTGTTTCTGCATAGATTTTTGGATATGTTTCTTGCTTTGTTGTTATGGAGCTTGATCCCTTTTCTGTCTGATTTTATCCAAGTCTGGACTTGTCAAGATGAGATTTTTGAATGCTAATAATGTCATCCAAAACTTTTGAGCTATTTTGCATATTTTTCTTTTGAATATCCTTTCTTAATGTGACAATCGTTGCTTCCAAATTTCCAATGATCATGTCTTTTTCTTCTAGTTGTTCTTTTGGTTCTTCTTCAATTTTTTATCTTCTTCTATTTGAACCTTCAAATTTGTGATCATTTGTTCTAGTTCTTGAGTGTCTTCTTTCTTGTATAGTTTCTTGTTTTTCTTCTTTTCTCTTCTGATAAGTTCTATGGAACACATCAATTCTTCTCGGTAGTCAACTTTTGACTCTTCAATTTCTTCTTCGACATCTTCATATTCTTCTTCGGCTTCTTCATATTCTTCTTTGGAGTCTTCTTTATCAGAGTCTTCTAGTGCCATAAATAAAACTCTTCCTGTCTCAAGGTCACTGACTTCATCTTCATCTGATGATGAAAAGTCTTCTTTGGTGCATAATATTTTCTTGAAAACTTTCTTTGCAGTTCTTTTTCCTTTATATCTTTGTTTTCCTTTTGAGTAACCTTCACCATTTCTCTTTTTCTTATGAGGACATTTGTTAGTAAAATGACCAATACCATCACAATTAAAACAAATTAAAGGAAGCTTACCTCTATACCTACCGCCAGTTTCCTTGTTCAGTCTTTTGACAAAGTTGGCCACTTCTTCATCATCTTCTGAGACGTCATTGTTGTTGCTATGTTCTTCTTCTTGCTTTTCCTTTTCCTTTTATCTTTTGGATGTTTTTAAAGCTGTCTCTTTTACATCTGGATTGTCTTGTCTAGTTCTCATTTCATATGCTGTGAATATTCCATGTAGTTCATCCATACTTATTGAGTTTAGATCTGATCTTTCTTCTAGTGTTGATATCTTAGGGTCAAATATCTTAGGAAGAGATCTTAGTACCTTTTGAACAATTACAGATTATTTGATTTCTTCTCCCAATCCTATGATTACATTCACCATTTCATCGACTTATAAGAAGTAGGCTGCAATATTCTCATCTTCCTTCATCTTTAGTTGTTCAAACCGACCTCTGTAAGTTTGAAGCTTTGTTGCTTTGACTTTTGAATCTCCTTCATAAATATTTTGAAGCTTGTCCCAAATCTCTTTAGTCGATTTACAATGTGCAACTTTGGTGAATACTGTTTCACTGAGACCATTAAGAAGTGCATTTGTGGCTTTGGAATTATTCTGACCAATTTTCATTGCTTTGTCATTTGTTGGTGGAATTGTTGGTGTTGTGTATCCATCTACAATTGATTGCCAAATTTCAAATCCTTGTGTTTGTATATATGTCTTCATCCTTATGCTCCAAAAAGAATACTTTTTTCCATCAAACTATGGTATTCCATTTTTATACAAGTTGTTTCTCTCCATGATCTACCTTTCAGTGGTTAAACTGATTTCTGGAGGAACCTGCTCTGATTCCAATTGTTGGATTATTGAGAGGGGGGTGAATCAGTAATAGATCAATTATAATCCATTTTTAAACCAAATAATCCAAGTGTTATATCAATGTAGAATTATCATCCAATAATGAGCAATGAACAAATGAACAATCATACACATACACAATACACCAGTGTTTTATGTGGAAACCCAAAGCAGGAGAAAACCACATAATTATTTTTCTTATATGTCTTGAAGAATTACATTCATTGGAAGCACCAACTTCCTTTTTTTTCTAATTGCAACTGAAAGGAGGCTCCAACCCTATAGTTTCTCAGGCTACAACCTAAGGGAATCTCCAACTCCCCAATTCTTTGGCTATAACTAGAAGGAGGCTACAACCCCCTATGTTCTCCTACTACAACCGGAAGGTGTCTACAACCACCTGTCCTTTCCCTATCCAACCTCCATATAATTAGAATGATGGAACCAATTTCACACTATCACTGTGAGATATACCGCTGTAAACTTGTACCAATAAACCTGAACCATGCATCAACATGTACCTCAACCTATACCATAAACAAGTGCATCAACCATTCACCAACCTATACCAAACAATCTGTAATCAACCTATACCATAAACAAGTGAAACCAACCATGTACCAAGTATGTATCAATCGTGTGTCAACTACTCATCAACTATGACTCATCAATATGTACCAACATCATCAACTATACACCTCATGTATGTGCCAACTCGTCAACTACTTATCTCAACCATGTACCCAACATGTACCTTAAAAAAAATCCCTCATCAATTTCATCATCCAAATATTATTTGTAACTGTGTAATAGACCTGGTCTATATGATCACATACCTACAAACTTTCCTTAACTTTAACAACAAGAGACTATCATTTTTATCAAACTTTTCTTTAATCTCACATGACTAGTTTTGGATTAGTCAACAACCCTAATTTGAAATAATCATAACTGTGTACTTGTAATGATTAAATATATGAAACTGATACACAATGTTCTGCAGCTTGTTTTGTGAAATTCCTCTAGGTTTCACTACTTGGAACCTCTCAAAAAGGAGTAATAGAAAAAATGGCATACCTTGTTGAATTCTATCTTATTCTAGAGAGCGACCTTGTAGAGCGTGCCCCACACGTAATATTTGTTGAATCGATATGAAACTGTTACACAACATACTAAATAATTTAATCTAATCAACACATTTTGTCTTACTTAATTTTGATCTTTTATGAATAAGTTATGACGTTTTTACCCGAAACACATGTTTTAGACTAGTTTCAGAACAAGCCACAAAGCCTATTTTCCACGGAGTGTAACTCCAAAAATACAATGACCCAAAAGATTAATTTCTTACCACATATACTTGGATATGTTTCCTCAATGGAATAGAAATTTCCTAGTCTGAATCATTTTAGAAAAAAAGTTATTGCGAAAACGGTGAGATGCCCTGTAAATAACATACCTTAGAAAACATCATCAAAAGAATTTATCCTTCCTTGAATTCCGGCCTTCTTTTCTTCACCTTCCCTCAGAAATTCAGATTAGATATCCTTTGGTTACCTCAAAAACCTATAGATATTAAATATGCTCAAGTGTGATCTAAAATGAGAGAGCCTTGCCTCTTATTTATACTCTCCAAGTAGCTTCCTTAAAAACATCTTCTAGGTCACTTTGCCCACTTTCCTTATTTTAGGGTTAACCCACTTCTAATTTCTCCATTAAATTTATTATTTAAATAATTTGTTTTGTATTCAATTTGAATTATAGTACACTCATCACTTCACTTTATTATTTACCTTCTAAAATCTCTTAAACCACTTTGACTACTTTGAACTTTTGGGGCTTCTAGGTGACATATGAGGGTCCTCCAGCTTCGTAAGGCCATAACTTTCAAACTATGAGGAGTTATGTGACGTTCCACATACCACCAGAAATGGAATGAAAAGAAATATCCATCTAGGATAGTTTCAATAAAAAATTCACTTACCTTCATCTCATTATTCCACAAATAAGCATGGGTTCTTTAACCATACTTCTAGGATAACTCAATTCGCAAAGCGTCTTCCCGTGAGGGATTTCACCATAAGGGGACCACTTTGGAGTTCATCCTTTGTGCTATCGGGATTTCTTCAAGGGTTGACATCAATGACAACCAACATTAATCAACAAGATGGCCTATCAGTTAGATTTTCCCAATCATTCTAAGCTCCATCATGTTTTTCATGTTTCCTGCTTAAAGAAGGTGATTGGAACTAAGTGTCAAACTCAAACCAACCTTCCCGAGTTGGAAGAAGAAGGCTCCATTTAGTTACAACCACAAGAAGTTTTGGACCAGCGTGAGTGTCGGCTTCATCAGTGCACCATCAAGGAAGTTTTAGTCTAGTGGAAAGATACAACTCCATCATATGCCACTTGGGAACCAACTACCATTCTACAACAATTTCCTCGTCTCAAGCCTTGAGGACAAGGTTTCTTTTAAGATGGAGGACATGTTAGGGACCTAACCCCTCACGTAGGTAGAATAATATATTTACATGTAATAAAGGCCAATATTAATAAGGCCTAGCAATGCGGAAGAATAAGTCAAATGTAAGAAGACCTAATAGAAGCTTCCACTTTTAGAAGGATCTTCCTCTAGATTGTTATTTTGGATAGACATATTTAGTATAAATAGGAGTAGAGGGTATGAGAAGTTTTGTCTTGGATATTATTGTAATAGAGTTATTCTCTGCTAGAGGTTTCCCCCTTGAAGAGGCAAGTGAACATTGCTCTCAATAATCAAAGTGATCTTTCTGATGCTATTTTGGTATTGTTCTGGTATTGTTTTGGTTATATCATTATTTCTCTGCCATTTCTAGCTAATTATTTTTGTTCTTCATACTATTTTATATCTGGAACACAACACTATGTGTCTAGAGGTGTGGAAATCATACAAAGCCTTCTACTCTTGAATTTTCTTTAGTTAAAGGAATTGCTAAAGTAAATTTCTTTTATTAAATAATTATGTAATTAGTTAATTTAGTTATTTAATAAAAATTCTAAAATAACTTAACATATAACATGTAATCTAAATCTCAAGTGAGTGTGAGAAGTGATCTCAACCGCAAATCACTTTTGATATTATAAATAGATTGTAACTCACGATTATAAAATCAAGGCTAGGGTGAGGGAGAAATATACTTGATCAGGAGTTGTGTTGAGAGAGTTAACACATAGAGTATTGTATCACGAAGGACTTCAGTTCAATATCCTGGATAGGTGAAGAAGGAATTTCATCTAGAGATCATCTAGGTCAAGGAGAAGAGAGAACATAGGCATATCCAGGTGGGTTTCAGTCGAAGGAAGTCACAATAGAGTGTTAGATTGTACAAAGATTTTTGTACTAGTTTTCCGTACACATTTGTGGGTCACAATGGAGACAATCAAGGATATCCACGGGTCTTACAAGGGCAAGTTGTGGATGCCTAGAAAAGCATGCAAAATTGGTCATACAATAGGTCAAACCTTTCCAGGTTAGTCTGCAATTGTATTTCTCTCAGTGGGCCATTATTCCTATTACGAGAGCCCCAATTTTAGCATAATAAAATAATTCTCAACACTGGTTTTCCCTCTAGGGTTTTTCCAGGGTTATCTACTAAAAACTAATGGTGTTCATGTGTGTTTGATTTGGTTTCCTAGTTTATGCTTCTCTTGCATGATATTGAGTTGAATATTTCAGTAGTGTATTATTGTTTTGTGAGATGCTAATTTGATTGCAGTAAGGAAATAACTAGATAACAAAGTACCTAGGTGTTGGAGTAATAATTTCAACATGATATCAAAGCACATGCTATGAAGGGAAGCCAAATCAGTACAATGATAGTTTTCCAGCAACAGGTTATTTCCAAGGCAGTTTATCAGGTCTTAGGGATGACAAAAACACCGTTGATATTTGAAGACATATTGAATGGAGCATCCAACTTCCTACCTTGGAAATAAAGAGTTACTTTGGTGTTGAAGGCGTATGAAGTTTGGGAGTAAGTGGATAAAACAGTTACTCCATTGATAGATCCAACAACTTTGGATGCTCACAACAAGAAGGAGATCAAAGAAAAAGATTCCTATATTATTTGAAGGATCACCCAATGATCCAAGTGGATATCAGTGGCCACCCACCTTTTCCAACTAGCTCAAAACAATTTTCTAACAATTTTGGTAATTTACTATTTTTAGCAGTTTTTCACTTCTGAAGCCGTTTTGAGGCCCTAAACGATGTATTTAGGGAAAACAAGGAGAAATACGCAATTTCCTTCGATATTATCTCCAAAATGAATCTCCTCGACCATACCTTCCAATGGGATATCATACGCCTAAAACAAATATCATATGCAAAAGTTACGACCCCGGGAAGTTGATGTACTAACTTACCCAAACAGGGCCCACATGACTTTTGGCACTTCATCTCCTAGGGTTAGGTTTTTGGATGTCTAGGGTTTTGGGCATTCTAGTTTATTGTAAAAAGGCCTTCATAGCCTCATGGTAATCATCTTCTTGTGAATGAGTGCAGTCGTCACATCTCTTCTCAGAGATAAGCCACCACCATTCCAGAAAGCTTGTTTCCGCTCCATTTTACAGTTTCAGCTTATTTCCTTAGTGAATAGAAAACCAGTTTTACTGTATCTCTATGATTTTTTGTTAAGCACCTGTTAATAATATGTAGTCATTTTTTTCTTCTCATAAAATTTGGATCAGTGGTATCAGAGCGGTATGCTCCTTGTCGTCTTAATGCATGTCCCCAACAAGGTCGGAGTACAAAGAGTTGGGTCTCGAGCTTGTTTATCTTGAGGACAAAATCTCTCGTACGCCCAAGCAACCTCTCATGGCAGGAGAAAATAAAGATGATGAGAAAAGAGATCCTTTCAAACTGTTGATTGAGGAATCCCTCACGCAAAAAAGGAACGATATGATGGATAGTTTCATGCAAATCCTGCAGAGGCTACCAAGAGACGATGCACCTTTTTCGAACGGAGGAGCCGCCACCTTCAAGGTACAAATAAAATTCTATATTCTTATATTTGAAGTTTAGATAGATGTAGATGTTGTAGAAAAGTGGTTGAATCTAATAGAAGGGTGTTTTTCTGTCCATAACTTTTCGAATAGAGAAAATATTACTTTTGCGCTCCTCAAGGGAGTTCCCCATGTCAAATATTGGTGGGAAAATTTATGTGAGAAAAAGGAAATAGAGGAACCCTCATTATTTACAGTCATCGCCACCTGGGAATCCTTCAGGGATGTTATTAAGGAACAATACTACCCTGTCGAAAGTTATGATGACTTGTATACCAAATGGACCACACTGTGGTAAGAAAGAGACCAAGTAGTGCCAGATTTCACAAATATATTCCATACCTTGAGCACCAAGATGGGTATCAAAGATTCAGAGTGACATCTAGTGCTCAAGTATCGCAGTGCTTTGCATAGATGCATCCAGACTGAAATGCAATTTATGGACATCTCATCCTTGGGCGCGGCCTACCGATATGTCGTCAAAATTGAGCAGAAGCTTAAACAAAAGATGTGACAATTTGGGCCAGGGAACCCCTCACAACAAAAGACAAGAAAGGGTGACCCCAACCCATAGAACAAAGGACAGAGAAAATATGGACAGTATCAAGACAACCTTTCCAAGCCACAAGCCAAGAAGGACACCAGAAAGACAAATAAAGATACCGGGAAGTGGTGCGACTTCCATAAGAGCCCTTGGCATAACATTGTTGATTGTTGCTAAAAGAAGTCACTAGTGGCCGAAGTGAAAGCCTCTGAATCAGATGTGGGTTATGACTATGAGCCAGAACCAGAAAGGGGAATATGGATCATTGACGCGGAACCCAGTGCCAACGTTGCTACCACCAAGCTCCATCCTGGTGAACCAGATGAGCC
This sequence comes from Picea engelmannii, assembly GCA_009831015.1. Taxonomy (NCBI): domain Eukaryota; kingdom Viridiplantae; phylum Streptophyta; class Pinopsida; order Pinales; family Pinaceae; genus Picea; species Picea engelmannii. The sequence goes on from ML781828.1 coordinate 265,902, forward strand.
AGAAGAAGGAGAGTGCCTCTTCCATTCACAGATGTGGGTAAAAGGCACCCCTCTGCACTTCGTCATTAATAGTGGTAGCCAGAAGAACCTCATCTCAGCATAGGTCGTCAAGAGGCTGGCCCTGCAGACAACATCGCACCCACAACCCTACACCATTGGATGGCTCCACCAAGGAATCGATCTCTGCATCATCCAACAGTGTCGATTGTCGTATGCCATCAAGCCCTTCAAAGATGAGGTATTGTGTTATTTTTCTCCTCTCGAAGTTTGTAATGTTATTTTGGTCCAACCTATTTATGGAAATGTCATGTTGTATATGAGTCTAGGCCTCATAGTTTTATTATTACTTTGAAAAAGAAATTGTACAGGATACCCAAGGCAGTCCCACCTAGTGTTATTTCCTTGATCTCTGCTAAGAAATGCAGAAAGGTCATCTCTCAGATGGGGAAGTTTGTATTCTTCATTATTCTCTCTCAGAATAAGAGAAATATCACAATCACATCCAATGTCTTTGCAATCGACCTCTCCACACAACAAAAGCAAGTAGATAAATTTGTGGAAGAATACTCGAATACATTCTCCTCACCTACCAGGGTACCTCTGCACTATTAGGTCATGCACCCCATCGATCTGACCCCCGACGCACCATTTCCCAATGGGCCAACCTATCGTCGCTCTCTGTTAGAGAATGAGGAGATCAAGCAAAATATCTGAGAACAGATCCACAAGGGGCACATCTTTCCCAGCTAATCACCTTGTGGGAGCCCAATCGTGCTGGTATAGAAGAAACATGGAACCTAGCAACTCTGCATTGATTACCTGGCTCTGAATAAAATCACAGTCAAAAATTGGTACTTGATTCCCCGAATTGACGAGCTCCTTGATCAACTAACAGGGGCCAAATACTTTAGTAAGATTGATCTAAAGTCTGGCTACCACCAGGTCCCAATATAATAGACAGATGTATGGAAGACCGCCTTCAAGTCAAAGGAAGGCCTTTTTGAATGGTTGGTCATGCCCTTTGGTTTGACAAATGCTCCAGCCAATTTCATGAGGATGATGGATGATATCCTACAACCATTTACCAATACTTTTGTAGTGGTGTATCTGGATGACATTCTCATTTACAACAAGACTTGAGTCGAACACTTGCAGCATATTTAACAGGTTTTGCACACCCTGCGGCAGCACAAGTTATACGCCAAATTGGAAAAATGATCATTCAACATGGACAGGGTCCATTACCTGGGCTACATCGTTGATCAACATGGCATACATGTGGATCCATCCAAGATCCAAGTCATCCGTGACTGACCAGCCCCAACCACACTCACTGAGCTTCGAAGCTTCTTGGGCCTTGCCAATTTCTACCGCAGGTTCATATTGGGATTCTCCCATATTGCATGGGCCCTCAGCCAAATAACCAGGGGTGGTGGTAAGGTGAAATTTGTGTGGGTTCAGTCCCAAAAAAAAGCGTTCTATAATTTGAAGCAGTGCTTGTGCTCATCCCCAATACTTTCACTACCATACCTACAACAACCCTTAGATATCGAGACATATGCTTCAGACTATGTTGTCGGTGTCATTCTCACTCAGCATGACCACCCCGTGGCCTATCATAGTGAGACATTATCAGATGTTGTCCATAAGTACCCTACTTACGACAAATAAATGCACTCCATTGTGAAATCCTGCCGCCAATGGAGACATTACACTCTTGGGAAGGAGACAGTTATCCACACTGATCATAAGCCACTGCAATTCATGCAGACACAAGGAAAATTGAAGAATGACCGCCATCAAAAGTGGTCCACATACTTGCCACAATTCCACCTTAACATCAAGTATAAAACAAGAAGCACCAATTGCATCACTGATTGCCTCAACAGACCACCAGTTGCAGCACTCACCATGGTGCTAGAATCTTGCATCCATGAGACCTATGGATGGCCCCAACTCTATGAGACAGACCCACACTTTGACACCACCTACCAAATATTTGGTGCAAACGGAGTTGTCGATAATTTTCATCTTCAGGATGGGTTGTTGTGTCGTATGGGCCATATCTATGATCCATCAAGAGAGTGAGAAAAGATGATTTGGGAAGCCCACTACAGTCGATTGGAAGGACACTTCAGCGTCAAAAAGACAATGGCGATGCTACAAAAACATGTCTACTGGTCGAAACTTTGATAGGAGGTCAGCAAGTATATCAGGTCTTGCATTTCCTGCGCTATAGTTAAACCGACCACTAAGAAACAGGGCTTGTACACCCCTCTTCCGACTCCTGACAGGCCATGGGAATCCATCTCAATGGACTACATGTCGAGCCTCCCATCCACCAAGCAGGGAAATGACTTTGCTTTTGTGGTTGTTGATCGCTTTTCTAAAATGGTGATTTTGGTTGCTTAAAATAAGACCATCACAGCAGAGGCCACTGCCAGACTCTTATTTGAATGAGTCTAGGTACATTTTGGAATCCCACAAATCATTGTCTCAGATCAGGACAGTTGATTTCTCATTACATTCTAGTTGAGGCTATGGTCACTGTTGGATACCAAGCTCAGCAAATCCACGATCTTCCACGCCCAAACTGATGGCCAAACCGAGGTCGTAAATCGAATGATTGTGCATATCCTTCACATGTATAATTCAAATAACCCTCGCACATGGGATGAGAGGCTTCCCTATTTCCATCATAGCTACAATCAAGCCCTGCATAGCTCAACCGTCCACAACCCCTTTCAGGTGGGGTTGGGATACCAACCATTGGGTCCCATAGATGTTGCACTTCCCCTTGCAGTCACCTCGAACGACTCATCTCCTACTCCAACTGAAGTTGACAAAGCCACCCAGTTCATTGAGCAGATCCAACACATCTGCCAATAGGTTTAACATATCCTATAGAAGTCCAATTCCAAGTACAAGCAGTGCCATGATCAACATCGGGTGCCACATAAGTTTCAGGTGGGCGACAAAGTTTGCTTGCACTTGCAGAAAGAACGCCTTACAAGACCCCAGCGGAAGATTCACCCACTCTGTTATGGGCTTCACACCATCACCAAGGCCATGGGGGATAATTATTTTTAGCTCAACATTCCTCCTTTCCTTGTCCTTCACCCATTGTTCAACATGAATCTCATTCACCCTTATTTCCCACCATTATTGGACACCTTAGAAGTAGTAGAAAAACTGACACCAACAGAGCTCAACCCCGACTACATACAACATGCATCTAGTGATCATATTGTGGACACACATATCAAGGGCACTCAACAACAAATGATCCATCTTTATCGAGTCGTCAAAGCAGGGCAGCGCCTACACCAAGGCAAGTGGCTCACCCGAGGCCAAATTCAACAGAAATTTCCTCATCTAATGGTTGAAATAAACACAATGGAGACAACTTATTCATAAGGAGGTAGGATTGATCTAGGTGGATATCGGTGGCCACTCACCTTTTCCAACTGGCTCAAAACAGTTTTCTGGCAATTTTGGTAATTTACTAGTTTTAGTAGTTTTTCACTTTCAGAGCCATTTTGAGGCCCTAAACGATGTTTTTTGGGAAAATGAGGAGAAATATACAAGTTCCTTCAATATTGCCTCCGAAATGAATCTCCTTGATGATACCTTTCCAACGGTCTATCGTACTCCTAAAACGAAGATGGTATGCAAAAGTTATGACCCCAAGAAGTTGATGTACTAACTTACCCAAATGGGGCCCACATGACTTTTGGTGCTTCATCTCCTAGGGTTAGGTTTTTGGTTGTCTATGTATTTTGAAATTCCTGTTTATTGTAAAAATTCCTTCAGAGCCTCATGGTAATCATCTTCTTGTGAATGAGCGCAACCATCACATCTCTTCTCAGAGATAATTCGCCACCATTCCAGCAAGCTTGTTTCTGCTGCATTTTACAGTTTCAGCTTATTTCTTTATTGAATAGAAAACCAGTTTTATTGTATCTCTATTATTTTTTGTTCAACACCTGTTAATAATATGTATTCATTTCTTTCTGCTCATAAAATCCGAATTAGTGGTACCAGAGTGGTCTGGTCCTTATCGTCTTAATGCATGTCCCCAACGAGGTCAGAGTACAAAGAGTTGGGTCTCGAGATTGTTTTCCTTGAGGACAAAATCTCTTGCACGCCCAAGCGACCTCTCATGGCAGGAGAAAATAAATATGATGGGATAGGAGATCCTTTCAAACTATTGATTAAGTAAGACCTCACACAAAAAAGGAACGAGATGATGGATAGTTTCGCGCAAATCCCTCGACGACTACCAACAGGCGACACATCTTCTTCGAGCAGGGCGCTGCCCCCTTCAAGGTACAAATAAACTTTGATATTCCTATATTTGAAGGTTAGATAGACGCAGATGTTGTAGACAAGTGGTTGAATCTACTAGAACAGTATTTTTTTGTCCATAACTTTTCGAATAGATAAAATATTACTTTTGTGCGCCTCAAAGTCGTTCCCCATGCCAAAGATTGGTGGGACAGTTTCTATGAGAAAAAGGAAACAAAGGAACCCTCATTATTTATAGTCACGACCACCTAGGAATCCTTCAGGGATGCTATTAAGGAACAATACTACCCTATTGGGAGTTATGACTACTTTTTACTAAATGGACCACATTGCGGCAAGAAAGAGACCAAGCAGTGCCATATTTCACAAATATCTTCCATACCTTGCACACCAAGTTGGGTATCAAATATTCGGAGTGACATATGGTGCTCAAGTATCACGGTGCTCTGCATAGATACATCCAGACTGAAATGTAATTTATGTACATCCCATCCTTGGGCGCGACTTACCGATATGTCCTTAAAATCAAGCAGAAGCTCAAACAAAAGACGCGGAAATTTGGGCCTAGGAGCCCCTCACAACAAAATCTAGGAAAGGGAAACCCCAACCCACAGAAAAAAGGAAAGAGAAAATATGGATAGTATCAGGACAACCAGTCCAAGACGCAAGCCAAGAAGGACACTGAAAAGACAAAGAAATATACCAGGAATTGCTGCGACTTCCATAAGAGCCCTTGGCATAACACTATTGACTACCACTCAAAGCAGTCACTAGTGGCTGAAGTGAAAGCCTATGAATCAGATGTGGGTTCTGACTCTGAGACAGAACCAGAAAGGGGAAGATGGATCATTGACACAGAACCTAGTGCCACCAGTGCCACCACCAAGCTCTAGCCTGGTGAACCAAACGAGCTAGAAGGAGGAGAGCACCTATTCCATTCACAGATGTGGGTAAAATGCACCCCATTGCATTTCATCGTTGATAGCGGTAGCCAGAAGAACCTCATCTCAGTAGAGGTCGTCAAGTGGTTGGCCCTACCGGCAATGTCGTACCCACAACCCTACACCATTGGATGGCTCCACCAAGGAAGTGATCTTTGCATCAACCAACAATGTCGACCGTCGTACGGCATCAAGCCCTTCAAAGACGAGGTATTATGTTATGTTGCTCCTCTCGAAGTTTGTGATGTTATTTTGGGCCAACATTATTTATGGAAACGCCATGTTGTATATGAGTCTAGGCCTTGTAGTGTTATTATTACTTTGAATAGGAAATTGTACAGAATACCCAAGGAAGTCCCACCTAGTGTTATTTCCTTGATCTTTGCTAAGCAATGCAAGAAGGTCATCTCTCAGACAAGGAAGTTTGTCTTCTTTGTGATTTTCTCTCAGAATAATCAAAAGATCACAGCCACATCCAGGGTCTCTGCAGTCAACCTCTCCACACAACATAAGCAAGTAGATAAGGTCGTGGAAGAATAATCATATATCTTCTCCTCACCTAACAGGGTACCTCTGCACTGCCAGATCAATCACCTCATCGATGTGACCCCCAATGCATCACTTCCCAATGCGCCAGTCTATTTCCACTCTCTGTTAGAGAATGAGATGATCAAGCGACAGATCCAAGAACTGCTCCACAAGTGGCACATCCTTCCCATATCATCACCTTGTGAGAGCCCAATCATGTTGGTACAGAAGAAATATGGAACTTGGTGACTCTACATTGATTACCAGACTTTGAATAAAATCACAGTCAGAAACCGGTACCTGATTCCCTGAATTGATGACCTCCTTGATCAACTCATGGGGGCCAAATAATTTAGTAAGATTGATCTGAATTCTGGCTAGCACCAGGTCTCAATAAAACAGACAGATGTATGGAAGACCATCTTCAAGTCAAAGGAAGGCATTTTTGAATGGTTGGTCATGCCCTTTGGTTTGAAAAATTATCTATCCACTTTCATGAGGATGATGGATGATATCCTGCGACCATTCACCAATAATTTTGTAGTGGTGTATCTGGATGACATTCTCATTTACAACAAGATTTGGGTTGAACACTTGCAGCATATTCAACAGGTTTTGCACACCTTGCGGCAGCACAAGCTATACGCCAACTTGGAAAAATGCTCCTTCGGCATGGACAGGGTCCATTACTTGGGCTACATCATTGATCAACATGGCATACATGTGGATCCAGGCAATATCCAAGTCTTCCGTGACTTTCCATCCCCAACCACACTCACTGAGATTCATAGATTCTTGGGCCTTGCCAATTTCTACCGCAGGTTTGTGTTGGGATTCTCCCATATTGCATGGGCCCTCGACCAAATAACAAGGGGTGGTGGTAACGCGAAATTTGTGTGGGGCTAGTCCCAACAACAAGTGTTCGATGATTTGAAGCAGTGCTTGTGTTCAGCCCTAGTAATTTCACTACCAGACCTGCAACAACCCTTTGAGATCGAGACAGATGCTTCAGAGTATGTTGTGGGCACTGTTCTCACTCAGCACGGTCGCCCCGTGGCCTATCATAGTGAGACACTATCAGATTTTGTCTGTAAGTACTCTACCTAGGACAAAGAAATGTACTACATTGTGCAAGCCTACCTCCATTGGAGACATTACATTCTTGGGAAGGAGACAGTCATCCACATTGATCATAAGCCACTGCAGTTCATGCAGACACAAGGAAAATTACAGAATGAACACCATCAAAAGTGGTCCACATACTTGTAGCAATTCCACCTCAACATCAAGTATAAAACAGAAAACACCAATCACGTCGTTGATTTCCTCAATAGAGTACCAGTTGCGGCACTCACCATGGTGCTAGACTCTTGTGGCCATGAGACCTATGGATGGCCCCAAATCTATGAGATAGACCCAGACTTCACCATCACCTACCAAATGTTGGGTGCAAATGGAGTTGTCGATAATTTCCATCATCCGGATGGGTTGTTGTGTCGTCTAGGCCATATCTATGTTCCATCAAGCAAGCGAGTGAAGCTGATCTGGGAATCCCACTACATTTGGGTGGCAGGACACTTCGATGTTGAAAAGACAGTCGTAATGCTACGAAAACATTTCTATTGGCTGAAACTTCGATAGGAGGTTAACAAGTATATTAGATCCTGCACTTCCTGTGTTATTGCCAAACCGACCACTAAGAAACAGGGCCTGTACACCCCTCTTCCTACTCCTGACAAGACATGGGAATCCATATCAATGGACTACATGTCGGGCCTCCCATCCACCAAGTGGGGAAATGATTTTGTTTTTGTGGTTATTGATCACTTTTCTAAGATGGTGATTCTGGTTGCCTACAAGAAGAACATCACAGCAAAACCCACTACCAAGCTCTTATTTGAATGAGTCTGGGTACATTTTGGAATCCCACAAACCATTGTCTTAGATTGGAATAGTCAATTTATCATCACATTTTGGTCGAGCCTCTGGTCACTATTGGACACCAAGCTCACCAAATCCACAGCCTTCCACCCCCAGACAGATGGCAAAATCGAGTTCGTAAATCGAATGATTGTGCATATCCTTCGCATGTAAAATTCAAAGCACCCTCACACATGGGATTATATCCTTCCCTATGTCCAACATCGCTACAACCGATCCCTGCATAGCTCAACCGACCATAGCCCCTTTCAGGTGGGATTGGGATTCCAACCATTGGGTCCCATAGATGTTGCACTTCCCCTTGTGGTCACCTTGACCGACTCATCTCCTGCTCAACTGAAGTTGACAAAGACACCCATTTCATTGAGTAGATCCAACACATCCTCCAATAGGTTCATGATATCCTACAGAATTCCAATGCCAAGTACAAGCAGTGCCATGATCAACATCAAGTGCCACATAAGTTTCAGGTGGGAGACAAAGTTTGGTTGAATTTGCAGAAAGAACGCCTTATAGGACCCCATTGGAAGATTCACCCACTCTATTATGGGTCATACACCATCACCAAGGCCATGGGGGATAATGATTTTGAGCTCAACATTCCTCCTTTCCTTGGCCTGCACCCAGTGTTCAATGTGGATCTCCTTAGCCCTTATTTCCCACCATTATTAGACACCTCAGAAGTAGCAGAATAGTTGACACCAACAAAGATCAACCTCGAATTCATACAACATGCATCCAGTGATCAGATTGTGGACACACAGATCACAACAAAGAATCCATCTTTACCGGCTCATCAATGCAGGGCATCTCTTGCACCAAGGCAAGTGGCTCACCCGGGGCCAAATTCAATAGAAATTTCCTCATCTAATGGGGGAACTCAACACAATGGAGACAATTGTTTCCTAAGGAGGGAGGATTCATCCAGGTGGATATCGGTGGCCACCCACCTTTTCCAACTAGCTCAAAACAGTTTTCTGGCAATTTTGGTAATTTACTATTTTTATCAGTTTTTCACTTCCAGAGCCGTTTTGAGGCCCTAAACGATGTTTTTTGGGAAAATGGGGAGAAATATAAATTTTCCTTAAATATTGTCTCCAAATTGAATATCCTCGACGATACCTTTCCAACGAGATATCATACGCCTAAAACATAGATCGTATGCAAAAGTTACGATCACGGGAAGTTGATGTACTAACTTACCCAAATGAGGCCCACATGACTTTTGGCACTTCATCTCCTAGGGTTAGGTTTTTGGATGTCTAGGGTTTTTGGAATTCATTTTTATCATAAAAATTCATTCATAGCCTCATGGTAATCATTTTCTTACGAATGAGAATAACCGTCACATCTCTTCTTAGAGATAAGCCGCCACCATTCCAGCAAGCTTGTTTCCGCTGCATTTTACAGTTTCAACTTATTTTCTTATTGAATAGAAAACCAGTTTTACTGTATCTCTGTTATTTTGTGTTAAGCACCTGTTAACAATTTGTAGTCATTTTTTTCTTCTCAAAAAATCTGGATCAGTGGTATCAGAGCGGTCTTCTCCTTGTCATCTTAATGCATGTCCCGAACGAGGTCAGAGTACAAAGAGTTGGGTCTTGAGCTTGTTTCTCTTGAGGACAAAATATCTTTCACGCCCAAGTGACCTCTCATGGTAGGAGAAAATAAATATGGAAGGAAAGGAGATCCTTTCAAACTGTTGATTGAGGAAGCCCTCATGCAACAAAGGAACGAGATGATGGATAGTTTCGCGCAAATTCTTCAACGACTATCAACAGGCAACGCATATTCTTCGAGCAGAGGCTCAAGGTACAAATAAACTTCGATATTCCTATATTTGAAGGTCAGATAAACACAGATGTTGTAGACAAGTGGTTGAATTTACTAGAAGGATATTTTCTGTCCATAACTTTTTGAATAGATAAAAGATTAACTTTTCAAAGTCGTTCCCCATGTCAAAGATTGTTGGGAAACGTTCTGTGAGAAAAAGGAAATAGAGGAACCCTCATTATTTACAGTCACGACCACCTAGGAATCCTTCAGGGATTTTATTAAGGAACAATACTACCCTGTCGTAAGTTATGACGACTTGTATACCAAATGGACCACACTGCGGCAAGAAAGAGACCAAGCAGTGCCAGATTTCAGAAATATCATCCATACCTTGCACACCAAGCAGGGTATCAAAGATTCAGAGTGACATCTAGTGCTCAAGTATCACATTGCTCTGCATCGATACATCCAGACTGAAACAGAATTTCTTGACATCTCATCCTTAGACAGGGCCTACCGATATGTCGTCAAAATCGAGCAAAAGCTCAAACAAAAGACGCGGAAATTTGGGCCTAGGAACCCCACACAACAAAATCAGGGAAAGGGAAGCCTCAACTCACAAAACAAAGGACAGAGAAAATATGAACAGTATTAGGAAAACCAGTCCAAGTCGCAAGCCAAGAAAGACACTGGAAAGACAAAGAAAGATACCAAAAAGTGGTGCGACTTCCATAAGAGACCTTGACATAACATTGTTGATTGTTGCTCAAAGCAGTCGTTGGTGGTCGAAGTGAAATTCTCTAAATCAGATGTGGGTTCCTACTTTGAACCAAAACTAGAAATGGGAATATGGATCATTGATGCGGAACCCAGTGCCATCGTTGCTACCACCAATCTTCAGCCCAGTGAACCAGACTAGCCAGAAGAAGGAGAGCGCCTCTTCCATTCATATATGTGGGTAAAAGGCACCTCGCTGTACTTTATTATTCATAGTAGTAGCTAGAAGAACCTCATCTCAGCAAAGGTCATCAAGCAGTTGGCCCTATCGACAACACTACACCCACAACCCTACACCATTGGATGGCTCCACCAAGGAAGCGATCTCCATGTCAACCAACAGTGTGATGTTTCTCCTCTTGAAGTTTGTGATTTTCTTTTGGGCCAACCTTATTTATGGAAACTTCATATTGTATATGATTCTAGGCCTTGTAGTGTTATTATTACTTTGAACAGGAAATTGTACAGGATACCCGAGGCAATCCCACCTAGTGTTATTTCCTTGATCTCTACTAAGAAATGCAGGAAGGTCATCTCTCAAATGGGGAAGTTTGTCTTCTTCATGATTTTCTCTCAGAATAAGAGAAAGATCACAGCCACATCTAAGGTCTCTTTGGCTGACCTCTCCACATAACAGAAGCAAGTAGATAAGGTCATGGAAGAATACTTAGATATATTCTCCTCACCTACCAGGGTACCTCTGCACTGTTAGGTCAAGCACCCCATAGATCTTACCCCCAACGCATCACTGCCCAATGGGCCAGTCTATCACCTCTCTCTTTTATAGAATGAGGATATCAAGTGACAAATCCAATCATCCTGGTACAAAAGAAAGATGGAACATGGAGGCTCTGCATTAATTACCGGACTCTGAATAAAATCATAGTTAGAAATCAATACCTGATTCCTTGAATCGACGACCTCCTTGATCAAATCACGGGGGGGAAATAATTTAGTAAGATTGATCAGAAGTCTGGCTACCACCAGGTCCCGATAGAACAGACAGATGGATGGAAGACTGTCTTCAAGTCAAATGAAGGCCTTTTTCAATGGTTGGTAATGCCTTTTGGTTTGAAAAATGCTTCAACCACTTTCATGAGGATAATGGATGATATCCTACAACCATTCACCAATACTTTTGTAGTGGTGTATCTGGATGACATTCTCCTTTACAGAGAGACTTGGGTCGAACACTTGTAGCATATTCAGCAGGTTATGCACACCCTGTGACAACAGAAGCTATATGCCAACATGGAAAAATTCTCCTTCATCATGGACAGGGTCCATTGCCTGGGCTACATCGTTGATCAACATGGCCTATATGTGGATCTAGCCAAGATCCAAGTCATCTATGACTGGCTATCCCCAACCACACTCACTCAGCTTCGGAGCTTCTTGGGCCTTTCCAATTTCTACTGTGTGTTCATGTTGGGATTCTCTCATATTGCATGGGCCCTCAACCAAATAACCAGGGGTGGTAGTATGGAAAAAATTGTGTGGGGTCGGTCCCAACAACAAGCATTCGATGATTTGAAGCAGTGATTGTGCTTAGCCCCAATACTTTCACTACCAAACCTACAACAACCCTTTGAGATCGAGATAGATGCTTTAGACTATGTTGTGGGCGTCGTTCTCACTCAGCATGGCCACCCCGTGGCCTATCATAGTGAGACACTATCATATGTTGTCCGTAAGTACCCTACTTACGACAAAGAAATGTACTCCATTGTGCAATCCTACCACCACTGGAGACATTACATTCTTGGGAAGGAGACAATCATCCACACTGATCATAAGCCACTGCAGTTCATGCAGACATAAGGAAAATTGCAGAATGACTGCCATCAAAAGTGGTCCACATACTTGCAGAAATTCCACCTCAACATCAAGTATAAAACATGAAGCACCAATCGCGTCGTTGATTGCCTCAGCAGACCGCCAATCGTGGCACTCACCACGGTGCTAGACTCTTGCAGCCATGAGACCTCTGGATGGCCCAAAATCTATGAGACAGAACCAGAATTCACCACCACCTACCAAATGTTGGGTGAAAACACAGTTGTCGATAATTTTCATCTTTAGGATGGGTTGTTGTGTCACCTTGGCCATATCTGTGTTTCATCAAGTGAGAGAGAGAGTGAAGTTGATCTGTGAAGACCACTATAGTTGAGTGGTAGGACACTTTGGCGTCGAAAAGATAGTGGCGATGCTACAAAAAAATTTCTACTGGTTGAAACTTCGACATGAGGTCAACAAGTATATCAGGTCCTACACAGCCTGCGCTATTGCCAAATCAATCACTAAGAAATAGGGCCTGTACACCCCACTTCCTACTCCTGGCAGGCCATGGGAATCCATCTCAATGGAATACATGTTGGGCCTCCCATCCACCAAGTGGGAAACTGTTTGTGTATTTTGGTTTGTTGATCTCTTTTCTAAGATGGCGATTATGGTTTTCTGTAAGAAGAACATCACAACAGAGGCCACTGTCAAGCTCTTTTTTGAACGAGTTTGGGTACATTTTGGAATCCCACAAACTATTGTTTCATATCGGGACAGTCAATTTCTCAGCACATTTTGGTTGAGCCTATGGTCACTACTGGAAACCAAGCTAGCCAAATCCATGACCTTCCACCCCAAGACATATGGCCAAACTGAAGTCCTAAATCGAATGATTGTGCATATCCTTCCCATGTATAATTCAAAGCACCCTTGCACATGGGATGAGAGCCTTCCCTATGTCCAACATAGCTACAATCGATCCCTGCATAGCTCAATCAGTCACAACCCCTTTCAGGTGGGGTTTGGATTCCAACCATTGGGCACTCGACAGCAAAGGATCCAGCTTTATCAAGTCATCAAAGTAGGGCAGCTCCTGCACCGAGGTAAGTGGCTCACCCGGGGCCAAATTCAGCAGAAATTTTCTCATCTAATGGGGGAAATCAACGCAATGGATACCATTGGTTCCTAAGGAGGGAGGATTGATCCAGGTGGATATCAGTGGCTACCCACATTTTCCAACTGGCTCAAAACAATTTTCTAGCAATTTTGGTAATTTACTATTTTTAGCAGTTTTTCACTTCCGAAACCATTTTGAGGCCCTAAACGATGTTTTTTGGGAAAATGGGAAGCCATATTAGATTTACTTCTATATGATACCTTTCCAATGGGGTATCATATAATACCTTTCCAACGGGCTATCATATGCCTAAAACGGAGATCGTATGCAATAGTTACGACCCCGGGAAGTTGATGTACTAACTTACCCAAACGGGGCCCACATCACTTTTGGTGTTTCATCTCGTAGGGTTAGGTTTTTGGATGTCTAGGGTTTTTTGAATTCATGTTTATTGTAAAAAGGCCTTCAAATCCTTATGGTAATCATCTTCTTGCGAATGAGTGCAACCGTCACATCTCTTCTCAGAGATAAGCCACCACCATTCCAACATGCTTGTTTCCGCTCCATTTTACAGTTTCAGCTTATTTCCTTATTGAATAGAAAACCAATTTTACTATATCTCTGTTATTTTGTGTTAAGCACCTGTTAATAATTTGTATTCATTTTGTTCTTCTCATAAAATATGGATCAGTGGTATCAGAGCGGTCTTCTCCTTGTTGTCTTAATGGATGTCCCCAACGAAGTCAGAGTACAAAGAGTTGGGTCTCGAGCTTGTTTCTCTTGAGGACAAAATATCTCGCACACCCAAGCGACCTCTCATGGAAGGATAAAATAAATATGATGGGACAGGACATCCTTTCGAACTTTTTATTGAGGAATCCCTCACGCAACAAAGGAACGAGATGATGGATAGTTTCATGCAAATCCTTCGACGACTACCAACATGCAACACATCTTCTTCGAGTGGAGGCGTCGCCCCCTTTAAGGTACAAATAAACTTAAATATTCCTATATTTGAAGGTCATATGGACGTAGATGTTGTAGACAAGTGGTTGAATCTACTAGAAGGATATTTTGTGTCCATAACTTTTCGAATAGAGAAAAGATTACTTTTGCACTCCTCAAAATCATTCCCCATGTCAAAGATTGGTGGGAAAATTTTTGTGAGCAAAAGGAAACAGAGGAACCCTCATTATTTATAGTCACGACCACCTAGGAATCCTTTAGGGATGTTATTAAGGAACAATACTACCATGTCGTAAGTTATGACAACTTGTATACCAAATGGACCACACTGGGGCAAGAAAGAGACCAAGCAGTTCCATATTTCAAAAATATCTTGCGTACCCTGCGCACCAAGATGGGTATCAAAGATTCAGAGTGACATCTGGTGCTCAAGTATCACAGTTATCTACATAGCTACATCTAGACTGAAATGGAATTTCTGGACATCTCATCCTTGGGCACGACCTACCAATATGTCATCAAAATAGAGAAGAATCTCAAACAAAAGACGTGGCAATTTGGGCCTGGGAACCCCTCACAAAAAAATCCAATAAAGGGCATCCCCAACCCACAGCACAAAGGATAGAGAAAATATGGACAGTATCAAGATAACTAGTCTAAGCCGCAAACCAAGAAGGACACCAGAAAGACAAAGAAAGATATTAGGAAGTGGTATGACTTCCATAAGAGCCCTTAACATAACACTGCTAACTGTCGCTCAAAGAAATCGTTGGTGGCCAAAGTGAAATCCTCTTAATCAAGTGCGGGTTATAAATCAGAGCCAAAAATAGAAAGGGGAAGACTGATCATTGAAACGAAACCTAGTGCCACCATTTCTACCACCAAGCTCCAACCTGGTGAACCACATGAGACAGAAGAAGGAGAGTGCCTCTTCCATTCACAGATGTGGGTAAAAGGCACCCCACTGCACTTCATTGTTGATAGCAGTAGCCAGAAGAAACTAATATCAGCTGAGGTCATCAAGTAGTTGGCCCTGTCGACAACACCATACCCACAACCTTACACCATTGTATAGCTCTACCAAGGAAGCGATCTCCGCGTAAACCAACAGTGTCGATTGTCGTATGACATCAAGCCCTTCAAAGACGAGGTATTGTGTGATGTTTCACCTCTCGAAGTTTGTGATGTTCTTTTGGGTCAACCTTATTTATGGAAAAGTCGTGTTGTATATGAGTCTAGGACTTGTAGTGTTATTATTACTTTGAACATGAAATTGTACATGATACTCGAGGCAGTCCCACCTGGTGCTATTTACTTGATATCTACTAAGCAATGCAGGAAGGTCATCTCTAAGATGGGAAAGTTTGTCTTCTTCGTGATTCCCTCTCAGAATAAGTGAAAGATCACAGCCACTTCCAGGGTCTCTGTGGTCGACCTCTCCACACAACAAAAGCAAGTAGATAAGGTCATGGAATAATACTCGGATATCTTCTCCTCACCTACCAGGGTACCTCTTCACTTCCAGGTTAAGTACCCCATCAATATGACCCCCGGTGCACCGCTGCCCAATGGGCCAGTCTATCACCACTCTCTATTAGAGAATGAGGAGATAAAGCGACAGATACAAGAACTTCTCCACAAGGGGAAAATATGTCCCATCACATCACCTTGCAGGAGCCCAATCGTGCTGGTACAGAAGAAAGATGGAACCTGGCAACTCTACATTGATTACCGGGCTCTGCATAAAATCACAGTCAGAAACTGGTACCTGATTCCCCAAATCGACAACCTCATTGATCGACTTACGGAGGCCAAATACTTCAGTAATATTGATCTAAATTCTGGCTACCACCAGGTCTCGATAGAATAAATAGATGTATGGAAGAATGCCTTCAATCCAAAGGAAGGCCTTTTTTAATGGTTGGTCATGCCCTTTGGTTTGACAAATGCTCCAGCCACTTTCATGAGGATGATGGATGATATTCTGCGACCATTCATCAATACTTTTGTAGTGGTGTATCTGGATGACATTCTCATTTACAACAAGATTTGGGCTAAGCATATGCAACATATTCAACAGGTTTTTCACACCCTGCGGCAGCACAAGCTATACGCTAACTTGGAAAAATGATCCTTTGGCATGGACGGGGTCCATTACATGGGCTACATCATTGATCAACATGGCATACATGTGGATCCATCCAAGATCCAAGTCATCCATGACTGGCCAGCCCCAACCACACTCACTGAGCTTTGGAGATTCTTGGGACTTGCCAATTTCTACCATAGGTTCGTGCTGGGATTCTCCCATATTGCATGGGCCCTCAGCCAAATAACCAAGGGTGGTGGTAAGGAAAAATTTGTGTGAGGCCAGTCCCAACAAAAAGTGTTCGATGATTTGAAGGAGCGCTTGTGCTCAGCTCCAATACTTTCACTACCAGACCTAAATCAAACCTTTGAGATCGAGACAAATGCTTCAAACTATGTTGTGGGCATCGTTCTCACTCATCACGGCCACCTCGTGGCCTATCATAGTGAGACACTATCAGATGTTGTCCATAAGTACCCTACTTATGACAAAGAAATGTAATCCATTGTGAAAGCCTGTCGCCAATGGACACATTACATTCTTGGGAAGGAGACAATCATCCACATTGATCATAAGCCACTGCAGTTCATGCAGACACAAGGAAAATTGAAGAATGACCGCCATCAAAAGTTGTCCACATACTTGCAGCAATTCCACCTCAACATCAAGTATAAAACAGGAAGCACCAATCACATCATTTATTACCTCAGCAGACTTCCAATCATGACACTCACCACAGTGCTAGAATATTTCAACCGTGAGACCTCTTGATGGCCCCAACTCTATGAGACAGACCCGAACTTCACCACCACCTACCAAATGTTGGTTGCAAATGCAATTGTCAATAATTTCCATCTTCAGGATGGGTTGTTGTGTTGTCTGGGCCATATATGTGTTCCATCAAGTGAGCGAGAAAATATGATCTGGGAATCCCATTACAGTCGGGTGGTAAGACACTTCGGCATAAAAAATATAGTGGTGATGCTACATAAACATTTCTACCAGCTGAAACTTCGACAAGAGGTCAGCAAGTATATCAGGTCCTTCACTGCCTACGTTATTTCCAAACTAACCACTAAGAAATAGGGTTTGTACACCCCTCTTCCTACTCCTGACAGGCCATGGGAATCCATCTTAATGGACTACATGTCGAGCCTCCCGTCCACCAAGTGGGGAAATGATTGTGTTTTTGTGGTTGTTGATCTCTTTTCTAAGACGACGGTTCTAGTTTCCTGCAAGAAGAAAATCACAGTAGAGGCCACTGCGAAGATCTTCTTTGAACGATTCTGGGTACATTTTGGAATCCCACAAACCATTGTCTCAAATTGGGACAGACGATTTCTCAGCACATTCTGGTCGAGCCTCTGGTCACTGTTGGACACCAAGCTCACCAAATCCATGGCCTTCCACCCCCAAACACATGGCCAAACCGAGGTCATAAATCGAATGATTGTGCATATCCTTCACATGTATAATTCAAATCACCTTCACACATGGGATGAGAGCCTTCCCTATTTCTATCATAGCTACAATCGATCCCTTCATAGCTCAACCGACCACATCCCCTTTCAGGTGGGTTTGGGATTCCAACCATTGGGTCCCATAGATGTTGCACTTCCCCTTGCGGTCACCTCGATCGACTTATATCTTGCTCCAACTGAAGCTGAGAAATCCACCCGGTTCATTGAGCAGATCCAACACATCCACCAACAGGTTCAGGATATCCTACAGAAGTCCAATGCCAAGTACAAGCAGTACCATGATCAACATCGGGTGCCACATAAGTTTCAGGTGAGCGACAAAGTTTGGTTTCACTTGAAAAACGAACGCCTTATATGACCCCATCAGAAGCTTTTCCCACTCCATTATGGGTCATAAACCATCCCTAAGGTCATGGGGGATAATTATTTTGATCTCAACATTCCTCCTTTCCTTGGCCTGCACCTAGTGTTCAACATGGATCTCCTTCGCCTTTATTTCCCACCATTATTGGACACCTCATAAGTAACAAAACAACTAACACCAACAGAGCTCAACCCTGGCTGCATACAACATGCATCCATTGATCATATTGTGGACACACAGATCAAGGGCACTCGACAGCAAAGGATTCAGCTTTATCGAGATGTCAAAGTAGGGCAGCTCCTGCACCAAGGCAAGTGGCTCACCTGGGGCCAAATTCAGCAGAAATTTCCTCATCTAATGGGGTGAATCAATGCAATGGAGACAATTTATTCCTAAGGAGGGAGGATTGATCCAGGTGTATATCGGTGGCCACTACCTTTTCCAACTGGCTCAAAACAGTTTTTGGGCAATTTTGGCAATTTACTATTTTTAGTAGTTTTTCACTTACGGAGCCATTTTGAGGCCCTAAACAATGTTTTTTGGTAAAACTAGGAGAAATATTCAATTTCCTTCGATATTGCCTCCAAAATGAATCGCCTTGAAAATACCTTTCCAATGGGCTATCATACACCTAAAATGGAGATTGTATGCAAAAGTTACGACCCCGGTAAGTTGATGTACTAACTTACCCAAACGGGGCCCACATGACTATTGGTGCTTCATCTCCTAGGGTTAGGTTTTTGGATGTCTAGGGTTTTTGGCATTCTTGTTTATTGTAAAAATTCCTTCAGAGCCTCATGGTAATCATGTTCTTGTGAATGAGGGCAGTCGTCACATCTCTTCTCAGAGATAAGTCACCACCATTCTAGCAAGCTTGTTTCTGCTGCATTTTACAGTTTCAGCTTATTTCCTTATTGAATAGAAAATAAGTTTTACTGTATCTTTGTTATTTTTTGTTAAGAACCTGTTAATAATGTGTATTCATTTCATTCTTCTCATAAAATCCATATCATCCAATCCCTCAACTAAATGAGAAGAAGTTGACCAAAGAGATGTTTGATGCATTGGTAAGTTTATTCTAGAGCAAGAACATGAATAGAAAGATGGTATTAAGGAATACATTTAGATTGGTTCAGATGTCTAGATCAAACAATGTTACCAACTATCTCATGAGGATCATACAGGTGCTTGATCAAATTGCAGCGATAGGGGAGAAAACAGAGGATGCAGAGCTCGTGAATTTGGCATTAAATGGTCTTCCCAAGTCATGGGAACCATTTTTCAAAGGAGTTTTTGCTTGGGAAAATATCCCAAATTGACAAAGACTTTGGGATGATTGCATCTAGGAAGAGACTTGGGAAGAGTCTAAAGGAAACAAGCAGGGAGGTAGTGAACAAGACTTATCCCTTGTTAGTAAGACAAGGAAAGTCAAAGGAAAAATTTATAGTAAGAAGGGTAATGATGATGGAGGATCATCACAGCCAGGGAAGAAGAAGGACTTGAGTAAAATCAAGTGCTTCTCATGTCATAAGAATGGACATTATGTATATTAGTGTCTGGAGAAGAAGAAGAAGGGTAATTAAAATATCCAGACAACAACATCAAAAGAGGCGTAGCTTGATGAGTTTGCAACATATTTTGAGAAAGATTACTAAATGATTTATTGCCTTTCATCACCAAGCTCCACATGAACCTTTGAGTCCTCCTGACTCAACATGAACCTGGCATCATCACCAATGATGGAATCTTTGACTCAAACAGTTACATTCCATGTTGAGTCAGGAGGATCATTAGATTCCCATGATGTGCTTTATGTACCAGGTTTGAAGAAAATATGCTTTCAGTCTCAATGATGGAGGATAGGGTTTTTTTTGTCATTTTTTAGAGAGGGAAGGTACTCATACGTCCAAAAAAAGATAGCTCGAAAAGCGTAGTGCTTGTTGGGGTTTGAGAGGGTACCTTATATAGGTTTCAAGGTAATCCTGTAAAGGATTTGGTACACAACTGTGACAACCTATGTGAGTTGTAGCACAAAAGGTTGGGATACCTACACTATAGGGCATTGCCGATTCTAAGGGACATTGTTACAGGTCTTCAAGAGTTCAATATTGAGAAACAGAGACTGTGCAGATGGTGTGCATTTGGCAAGAATGTCAAGGATGATTTTCCAAGAAGTAAGAGTAGGTCCAAGGGATTGTTGTATCTTATTCATTTAGATGTGAGTGGGTCGATGTTAGTATCATCATTACAGGGATCATCATACTATGTGATGTGTAATGATGATTTTTCCTGGAAAACCTGGATCTTCTTTATGAAGACTCGGGATGAGGTCTTCAGTCGATTTAGATATTTTAAGGCTCGGGTAAAGAACCTGACAAGGATGAATATTAAGGTATTGAGGTTGGATAATGGGGGAGATTACACCTCCAATGACTTCATGGGTTTTTGCAAGGAGGCGGGGATCAAGAGGGACCTGACATTCTCATGCAACCCTCAGAAAAATGGCGTTGCGAAGAGAAATAATCAGTCCATCATCGGTTCTTCCAAGGATATGATACATCATGAGGAATTGCCCATGTTTTTTCGGGTAGAGGCATATAATACGATGGTGTATGTGCAGAAAAAGTGTCCTCCCAACATATTGGGGGACAAGACTCCAAAGGAGGAATTCTCAAGGGTGAATCCAGAGAGAGGACATTTGAGGATCTTCGGTTGTCCAGTATATATGCATGTACCAGTGGAGAAGAGGATGAAGTTGGAGCCTTAAGGATAGAAGGGTATATTTTGGGGGTACAACGAGACCTAAAAGGCTTACAATATTTTCATTCTAGCACAAAGGAAGACAATTGTGAGTAGAGATGTGAAATTCGAGGAGAACTTAACATCTAGGAGTGTTCAGGATTCATCAATAGTGATAGAGCACAAGGAATAGCAGGCTTTGAAGGATGAGAAACAATCAACTGTCAGTACCTTAGGTGGAGAGGAGGAGTTAGCCCCTTATATCTCTTTTAGGAGACTCGAGTGTCTAGTACAGACATTGAGGGATGTTCGTGAGGCTCCTAGGAGTGTGGTCAGAGAGCACAAGCCTTCGAAGAAGTTTATGGACTATATATCTCTTATTAGTAGAAATATTGATGCTGAGTCTTCCAGTTTTGAGGAAGCAACAGATCAGCAAGTATGGCGAGATTCCATGGTAGATGAGTACACCTCTAATATGAGGAATGATGTTTGGGACATAGTGTCAAGACTAGAGGGTAAGTCATTTGTGAGTTCCAGGTGGATCTACAAGACAATGCATGCTACCGATGGTAGCATAGAGAAGTTCAAGGCAAGGTTTGTGGCGACAGGGTTCTCCTAGAAAGAGGGAGTAGACTACTATGATACATTTTCTCCAGTCACCATGTATGCTTCTATTAGAGATGTTATTTTTATTGCTTCAATTAATAAGTGGAGGATACATTAGATGGATGTGAAAACAATATTCCTCAACATGATATTAATGAGGAAGTATACATAGAGAAACTTTAAGGATTTGAGGTACATGGGAGGGAGTCTCATGTGTGTAGGCTTAAGAAAGCCTTGTATGAACTCAAACAGGCACCTGGGGCATGGTATTCTAGGATTGATGGATACTTATAGAGAATGGTATTTACCAAGAGTGAGGTGGATCTTAATTTGTACTTTGTACTTGTTGGAGAGGATCCTCTGATCTCGGTTCTGTACGTTGATGATATATTCCTCATAGGTGCAGATGAGCTTATTGCAGGGTACAAAGTAGATTTGGCTAGTGAGTTTGAGATGAAGGACATATGCTTGATGCATTATTTCTTAGGGTTAGAGGTATGGTAAGCATCGTGAGAGATATTTCTTGGAAAAGGGCAGTATGCAATAGATATATTGAGGAGATTTAGGATGGAGTAATGCAAACTGATGGCTACACCTATGATTACCAATCTGAAGAATATTGACACTTCAGATTCAAATTTGGTGGATCCTAGGATATACATGAAGTTGGTAGGGTCCTTGATGTATTTTTTCAACACCGGACCATATATTTGTTTTTCTCTAAACATCTTGAGTCAGTTCATGGTAGAGCCAAGGCAGGTGCATTGGATTGCAACAAATCATGCGCTTAGGTACTTGAGAGATATAATGGAGTATGGAATAAGATATCTTGGAGGAGATGGAGTAGAGTTGTAGAGACATATAGACTCAGATTGGGTAGGAAGTGAAGTAGACAGAAAGAGCACCTCAAGGTGTTGCTTCACCTTGGGATCAACAATGATTACTTGGTTCAAAAGGAAGTAGACTTTTTCAGCACTCAGTTCACTAGAGGCCGATTATATGGTAGTGAGTATGGATAGATGTGAAGCCATTTGGCTTTGCAAATTGATTGCAATTTTATTTGGTTAGGAGTTGGAGCCTATGGTGATATAATGAAATAATCAGAGTTGTATCAACCTCTCTGAGAATCTAATATTCCAAACAGGTCCAATCATATTGAGATCATATATCACTTCATTCGGGATAGGATCCAAAAAGGAGCAGTGAATTGTTAGTATATTTCCACGGATGAGCAAGTTGCATATATTATGACCAAGCCCTTAGAGAAAGGGAATTTTGTATTCTTCAGAGACAGAATTGGAGTGGTGGAGAATACCTTCCTCTCTAAGAGGGATTTTTGATGTTAGTGGTATCATAAGATAGGTATTTCCGCACAGATTTATGTGTCTAAACATGTGGAAATCATCCAAAGCCTTCTACTCTTGAATTCACTTTAGTTAAAGGAATTATTAAAGTAAATTGCTTAAATTATTAATTAATTATGTAATTAGTTAATTTATTTATTTAAGAAACATGCTAAAAGTACTTAGCATGCAACATGTAATCTAAATCTCAAGTGAGTGTGAGAAGTAATCTCAATCGTATATCACTTTTGAGATTAGAAATAGATTTTAAATCATGATTATAAAAGAAAGGATAGGGTGAAGGATAAAGACACTTGATCAGGAGTTGTGTTGAGAGAGTCGACACACAAATTATTGGATCAAAAATAACTGTGATTCAAGATATTGTATAGGTGAAGAAGTACTTTCATCTATACATCATACAGGTCATGAAGAAGAGAGAACATATGCATTTGTAGGTGGGTTTCGGTTGAAGGAAGCCACGAGAGAGTGTTGGATTATATGGATTTTTCCGTACATGTTTTTTGTACAAATATGTGGGTCATAGTGGAGACATTCATAGATATCTTCGGGTCACAAAAGAGAAAGTCGCAAATTCCTATAAAAGCGTGCAAAATTGACGTACAACAGGTCAAACCTATCCAGGTTAGTCTGCAGTTGTATTTCTCTTAGTGGGCCATTATCCCTGTTACGGGAGCCCTAATTTTAGCATAATAAAATCATTCTCATCACTGGTTTTTCCTCCAGGGTTTTTCTAGAGGTATCTACCAAAAAATACTGGTGTTCATGTGTGCTTGATTCAGTTTCCTAGTTTATGATTCCACTGCATGATATTGAGTTGAATCTTTCAGTAGTGTGTTATTTTTTTTTTCAGTTTCTAATCTCATTGCAATAAGGAAATCACTAGATAACAAAGTACCTAGGTGTTGGAGTAATAATTTCAATAGGTATTAGATTGAGGATTTTAGTTCCCCTAGTTTCCTTGATTTTGGTTATTTTTCTTACTCTTCCCTTTGTTCTTCTTCTTATTTTGATTAGGGGTATTGGGGGCATTTTGTTGTGCATATACTTTCCCTTTTGAAGGAGGTGTAGGTTGAAAACCATGGGTTTGGGGTATTATTGTTGGAGGGACCGAAATAGCTAGAGGTGGGCCAGGAAAGGGGTAATAGGGATTTATGGAAGCTACACCACAAGAAGAGCTATTCTAAGTAGGCCCGTGTACATGAGAATTTTTATGGTATGTGGGGTACGAGGTACTAGTTCCCATCCAAGAAGAAGAGTGTGAAGAATCATAAAGGGAATTAGGATACTCATGAGTTCTTGAAGGATATCCCACAAAATTTTGAGGGTATGAAGTGCTAACCTGACCATAAGGGTGACCATATCCACTAGGTCCGAGAGGAGTATGGTGTGGATATGTATGATACATAGATATGATAAAGTTGTTAGCCGCATGGAATTCCCCTGGTGTAGACAAGTCACCTAAGTGAGAGCGAGGGACATCAAGAAGGATGGTATAGAGATACCCTGATTGGGCGTAGATCATATCATACTGCTAGGATTTTTGGTAGCTTCTTCCTCATTCCTATGTAGATTCATGGATACATCCTTGGAAATGGGAGGAAGATGGGACTTCATGAACCAATCCATGAGGAAAGAATCACAATATCAACTTTTCATAAGCCTCCTCGTCTATGCCACTAATGGATGTCATACGAAATGTGAGTGGCAGTGGTTTGACAAAAATTGGTCAAGATTTTTATCCATATGTCATGGTGAATGGGGAGC
The DNA here is from genome assembly GCA_009831015.1 of Picea engelmannii. NCBI lineage: Eukaryota > Viridiplantae > Streptophyta > Pinopsida > Pinales > Pinaceae > Picea > Picea engelmannii. The sequence continues at coordinate 290,448 of ML781828.1, forward strand.
TAGAAGAAGGTAAGGAAAAAATTTCCTATGGACTCAAAGGTTCTATGGGTATTACGAGGTTTGTCTATGTACCACTTGGAAGCAATAACCATCAAAGTGCATTGAAACATTCACAACCTAATTGAATCCTCAGTTATGGAGTTGGAGGAACACCATAGGTTAATGGACATGATATGGTTGAAAGGATCCTCTCCAAGTTTACCCTCAAACTTTGGGATGTCAGAAATAAGTTTTTTTGGTATGTTGGGATAATTAGGATCATCGTGGATGGGATCATTGATCACCTTATTAGAATTGGGGAGATTTAAACCTTCCATGAAAGGCATATAAGGTTGGTTAGCATTGGGTCCAAGATTAGATCTAGCCATGTTGGAACTTGGGCTAGATGAATATGAAGGACCTAAGAGGTGGAAGTGGGCCTGGAACTAGATGTACCAAAATCCCTCAATGGGGAGGGGGTTCTAAATAAAAAAAATCCAGAACCCAAGGTTGGGTTAAGGTGGGGAACCCTATTTCATTGAGAAGGGAAGATAATGCATATAATGGGGAACTTAGGTTGAATGCCTTGAAACCGATGAGACTATATCCTATGGGGAGATAAGATATCCTTAGGCAAGTATCACCCTAAATATGTAACAAACTAATCAAAAGGATAAATAGAATGAAGTGATGAGCTAAGCCAACAATGATTAAACAACACACAATATGTTATCAGGTGGTGCATCAAGTGGTTTTAAGTGTGTCTAAAAATAAACATAGCCTAATTCAAGTAGTTCCTTCCTGTAAAGAGAAAAGACTCTAACCTATCAAACAAACTCGATGCACTCAAACAAAACCTATTCTATGGACATGGGCCTTCCAAACAACTAACAACAGGGGGAGATAAAGTCCCTTATGTAGTTGATTGAAGGCATGAAAGAAATAGTTATAACTATAGGGAAATGGTAGTGAGAGGTCCCAAAGGCCCATAGAAAATTGTCTCAGGTTCGCTCCCTCTTGGGAAATCCACCTGGCTAAGGATACCTAAAAATGACCACTAAGCTACCTCTTCACAGACATGTGTAATAGGTTACCTTACCTTCAAGTTGAAATCAAGCAGTCCGGGGATCTTCAGTAGTGAAAGAGAAAGGAGTCTCAATCACACCTCTAGTCTAGACTTTGAAAGAGTGTGCATGTTACCAAAAAGAATGAGATCGTGTTCGATAGAAAGGATTTTATCTCCCTAATAGTCAACCTCTATATTTCAATGTGAAATGAATAAGAGGAATTATTTGGATTCCTATCTCCAAAGTCCTAACCTAACTACAATATTCTTTTTGGTGTCCAAGTGGAATTAAGTGTGTGTTAGATTAAAGGGTTAATTATTAGGTTGAGCTCGGTGACATCAACCAAGCATAAATTTTAAGGTGTGGTATGTGTGCATATGTGGTGTGACTAGCTAAAAAAGTAAATGTTTGTAAATAAAAAAAATATAAAATGAATTGCAATTAAATTGAAATCTAAATAATCATGCAAGAAAGTAACCAAATAAAAGTACTGAGATGAAATGAGTTTTTTCCTCTTTATAAGTTACTTTTAAAACTGAAATAAACTTGCAAATTTTAATATTTCAAAATCAGAAACAATTCATTTGGATTTTTTTTTGGCTCACAAGGATTCATTTAGGTCTAGGTGGTCAATTTTTGGGTGATAACACATATCGCGCCTCTTAGCTACCTCCCATGCCTCAATAATATTTTATGCATTCCATTCACTAATATGGTTCTTGTTCCACAAATGGGCAAAGGAAATTGGAAGAGAAGAGGTGGAATCCTCATAAAATATTACACACATTAAAATCAACTAGCCCACCTTCAATCTGTTTCTAGAAAGAGAAAATGCCTGATAAAGCACTACAACATATTGTAACAACCCAATTTGATTAATTGTTTATCATAGTTTTTTATTTAAATTTAATTAATTATTAAAACAAATTAAATGAGTCTTATTATTATTTTATTATTAAAAGTTAGGTGAAGTAATTAATGGGGGGATAAGGATGTTGGGGAATTAATGTGGGGATAAGGTTGTTGGGGAATTAATGAGGGGGATTTGAGAGAGGAGGATAAGGAAGAGGGGGAGGACTTGGAGATGGGGTCTTTTGTTTTGGGTGAAAATTTGAGAAGAAGGAGGAAATTGGAAGAACAATTGTTTTGGGGAACTCTCACAAGGCACTTATGTTGATGGGAACTTTGGGCTCTGGGGCCAGGAAACTGCAAGGATTCCTGGAGCTAGGGAGTCAAAGAGGTTGTTCCTAATTGGTTGGGAGGTTAGTAATCAGTTGGGAATTTTGGGCAAGCACAAGAACAAGTGAACCAGGGGCTGACTCAACCAACCTGTAGGTTGAGGTATGTATTTTACCAATTGGTATGTGATCATTATGTTGTTGTTGTTATTATGTTGTTGTTGTTGTTATTATGTTGTTATTGTTATTATGTTGTTGTTGTTTATTCTTGGTATAATAAAATCATGAAAGAAATTCTAAACTAAATTCCAGTCATTTCAGTAGGAGATTATAGAAAATATTTATTTATTTTGAGTCATGAAATAGAGAGGGCATTACAAATGGTATAAGAGCCTGGTTTCAAAAACTGAAACCTGGGTTTGACCACCCTCATAAATTGAAATGGTAATGGCTTGGGTGTATGTAATGCCACCTTTTGACTTAGACAGCTAGAATTACTTAAGGCCTAATCATATTTATTTTCTATTCACTGTGAAATTATTAATGATACACTTGAACTTTTAAGACATATGAACCTATGTAAATGTCAATTCTATGAATTTTTAACGTTATTTGAATTATGATAGATATTATGCAATCTATTTCTAACTTGAAAAGTGCTTGAGTGAGGGGTAAGGTTTTGGGAGATTAGGAAATGTGAGGGTGGGGCATGTGGGTCTCATGCGAGAACCCACATTGCCCAACCTCCACTTCACATTTAGGGTCAGTTTTTTTTTTTTTCTTTATTTATTTAAATTATTTTATTTCTTTTATTTATTTATTTTATTCAAATTTTTTAAAAAAATTATTAAATTTTATGTATTTAGTTTAAATAATTTAATTTAATTATTTATTTTTAATTTTTTTTTAGAAAATAAAATCTAAATCATCCACATATGCCATCTATGTCATCGACCAAGTTCACCAAGCATTGAACATATTGTCAATCTATAAGTCATGTAACAGACAAGTTACCTTTTGAGTCTAGTGAGAAACCATTAGTTTAAAAATAGATAATTAAATAATGTTTTGTGAACAAAGAAAATTATATTGTAGATAAAGGTGGTATTTGGTTTTATACAAATTATATATATATATATATATATATATATAAAAGAGATAAAATTTAAAGTTTATTTTTTTTATTAACATTTTAAAATTTATTTAGGTAAATTAATTGTAATGATTAATAATTTGATAATTTATGAGATTAGGTGTTTCATAATTTAAAAATGATAAGGGTGATTAACATGAGTGGTGCATGTTAATATGTGGAAGGGTTAGACACTTAAATAAGAAATCCAATTAGAGTAAGGGGCGAGAATACCACGATAATAGTGTAACTAGCAAGGTAAGAAAGATAGAAGGATACCTATCAAGATACCAAGATTAGATGATTTAACCCTGACCTAGCCACTTACCCTAAAGAGAGTAATGTATGTTTATAGACAAGTAAAAAAAAAAGTATGCCTAACCCTATGTTTGCAAGTATAAGTTTGAGTGAATGTGGAATGCGTTAAACTCTTCCCTGATAAGCAGTTGGTTTGATGCAAATTCAATTATTCAAGATGGTTAAGACTCAGGGAAATCAAGGCCGAGGGGAATCATCGCAAGGACCTCCAACGTCGGCACTACCACCACCATCGCTTGAACTAGCTCTCATTTTGCGCTCTTTAGAGGCTATTAATGAGACATTAAAGGGACGCCAGTCAGCATATGTCGAAGTGGAACCCACACCATATAGAGTGGGTAACCCTGAAGTGTCAAGGGACTTAGAGGGAGGACCTCCACTAGGGGATATCACCAGAGAACTACAAAAGATCAAACTCCCAGAGTTTGTTGGGGTTCGTGCAAGTGAACATGTAGAGGCATGGTTGGAAGGAATGATGTGATGTTTCAAATTAAGAGACTATGCTTCCACATCTAAGGTGAAGATAGTGATCTTTAAGTTGAGGGACAGTGCCGTAAACTGGTGGAGTAATCTGGAGAGGCAGTTGCACCTTACCCTAGACATCGTCTCATGGAATATTTTTGAGGAAAGGCTCCGAAGGAAATATTTGCTTCCTTACTACGAGGAACAATAGGTAGGAGCATTTCATGCTCTAGTTCAGGGAAACAAGATCATGGAAGAGTATGATATCAAGTTCATGGAGTTAGTAAAATATGTCTCATACATAGATATCGATCAACGAAAGACAAAACATGTTGTGTATGGGTTAAACCATAAGATAAGGGCCATGGTACAGATGTGGAAACCATCGTCAGTAGCTGAAGCAGTTTAAAATGATCATTACGCAGAGGAGCATATGATCTTAAATGGAGGTATGACATCAACCATTCCACAACATCCTAGATTTGTGGGGAAGGCCCCTAGGACTTTATCCAGAGAAGGAAGCTCTAGGCCACTTCCTTATGGAAATAGAGTCGCTTCTAGAGCATTTACATCAAGTATTTCAATGGCAATGAGTGCAACATCCCACTCATCGCCAACGATGCAGGAAGGTCCATGACCTTCTCAAGGAGAATCAAGTAGGGGCAGGGGTTCCATGGGAAGGAATTCATTTCAAAGATCGTTAGAGGGAAGTGTGTAGGTTCCATCTCGTGTTACTTGTTGGGGGTGTGGAGGACCTCATTACCAACGTGATTTTCTAGAGTCACAAGCAGGCTTTGTGCATAGAGAAGGAAAGGCCCCGATGGGAAGAGAAAGTAGTAGCCAGCAGATTTATGAGGCGGTTAATAACCATCTGGAAGAGCATCAATCCATTGTGGCGGAGTCGTCAGGTATGCTAAATCATGTCAAGGTTAAAATTTTATTTGATTATGGTGCTATAGATAGTTTCATTTCACCTTGTGCATTAGAAAAGTGTGGGTTGGCAGCCTACGAGAACGATGAATTTAAACAAGACGAGATGGCTTCGAGGGAAAAACAAGCAGTAGGACCTAGCGTCGATAATTTCCTAGTAGACCTGGGAGTGTGTACTACTAGGTTGAAGGTGTACATCACTTCTCTAGGGATGTATGACCTAATAATTGGAATGGATTGGTTAGAAACCCATCAAGCTATGGTAGACTATTTCACGAAGAGGGTGCTTTGTGTTGATGATGAAGGAAGGTCATTAGAGATCCACGGTGTACGGAGGAAGGTGTCTCTATGATTTATCTCAACCATGAAGGTTAAACGTTGCATGAGGCAAGTTTGTCGATTATATGTAGTGGAAGCAATCAATGAAGGGAAAGGACCCTCCTTGGATTAGTATTCAGTATTGTCGGAGTTTAAGGATGTTTTTTCTGAAAGAGTTGTCAGGGTTACCTCCTAAGAGGCAGCTTGATTTTACCATCGAGCTAAATCTTGGTGAGGAGTCAATTTCCAAGAAACCGTATAGGATGACAGCACCAAAACTTTGTGAATTATAGATGCAGTTGAAGGAACTACTTGACTTGGGACTAATAAGGCCTAGTGTCTCATCTTGGGGTGCACCAGTAATTTTTGTCAAGAATAATAATGGTTCCTTACGACTTTGTATATATTACAGGGACGTGAACCGTGCTACAGTGAAAAACAGGTACCTAATGCCATGGATAGATGACCTCTTTGATCAGATGAAAGGAGCATCAGTTTTCTCAAAAATTGATCTGCGATCAGGGTATCAACAGTTAAGGATTAAGGAAGTTGATATTCCTAAAACTATCTTTCGAACTCGGTTTGGACATTACAAGTTCATTGTAGTACCTTTTGGTTTAACCAATGCGCCAATAGTATTCATGATATTCATAAATGGTGTATTCTGAAAGTACTTAGACCACTTTGTACAGGTCTTTCTGGATGGTATCCTCATCTATTCCAAGAACAAAAGAGAACATGAGGAACACTTGTGAGTGGTGTTGTCGTGCCTTAGAGAGAACAAATTGTATGGAAATTTTTTGAAGTGTTCTTTCTTCCAGAAATAAATGCACTATTTAGGTCATATCATTTCCAGTGAAGGAATCTCTATGGACCCAGAAAAGGTAAAGGCCATTATGGAATGATCAATGCCGAAAAATGTTCATGAGGTAAGAAGCTTCATGGGGCTAGTTGGTTATTATCGAAGGTTTTTGGAATGGTTCTCTAAGATAGTGAAACCCATCACCACCTTGTAGCGCAAGGGGGTCAGGTATGAATGGACAGAGGAATGTGATATTGCATTCATCGAGCTTAAGAGGTTACTAACTAGCACACCAATTATATGAGTGTTGGATATGGAAAAAGACTCCACAATCTGTACGGATGCCTTGAAGCAAGAATTGGGGGTTGTGCTAATGCAGGATGGGGGAGTGATAACATTTGCATCAAGAAAGTTGAAGCAACATGAGGAGCTTTATGCTACTCATGATTTAGAGTTGGCAGTTGTAATTCTATCTCTAAAACTTTGGAGGCATTATCTAGTGGGGCGAAGATTTGAGTTCAAAAGAGACCATGAAAGATTAAAGCATCTATTCACTCAAAGGTATCTCAATGCCAGGAAAAGGCGATTGAGTGAGTTTATAAGTGAGGATGATTTTGGAATTTTGTACATCAAGAGAAAGGAGAATGTGGTCAAAGACACCTTGAGCAGGAGACCACGTGTCTTCTCCTTGGTACCCTTAAAAGTTAATCTAAGGGAGCGTGTGTTGGGGAAACTTCTTGGAGATAGTTGGTATTTAAAGGTTACTTCAACCCTCTAGAGTGGGAGGCAAGTATATCAAAAGTATGAAGAATATAGCCTGGAAGAAAATGGATTATTAATATATCAAGGAAGGATGTACATCCCTGAAGGTGGGGATATTTGAAGCATCATACTCAAGGAATCCCATAGAGCAATTTATTGTGCACATCGGGGTGTGAATAAAATGTACACATAAATGAAGAAGATTTTCTTTTGGGTAGGCATGAAGCATGATGTAGTCCATTTCATCACCAAGTGCCTAGAGTTTCAACAAGTGAAGGTTGACCACCACCACCCGGAAGATCTCCTACAACCACATGATGTTCCTATGTTCAAGTGGGAAGTCATTTCTATGGAATTTGTTGTGGGATTTCCACTCACATCGCACAGACAAAATGCCATTCTTGTGATAGTTGATAAGTTGACCAAGAGTGCTCAATTTATTCCAGTTAAAGATACTTATGATGTCATTGATGTGGCACGCATGTTTATCAGGGATGATTTTAAGGATGGAAATTTATTTTAAAATATAGAAACCTTCGTGAATCTTACTAATCCTTCATATGTCAACTATAAATGTTTGGCGATATTTTTGTAAAAATATTGAAATTTCTAAGTATTTTATATAGTTTTTATAAACTTTTGGCGATTTTTGAGGTAAAATAATTTTATCCTATAGAATTTGAGCGAATTATTTTTAAAATAGAAAATCTTGTTTTTGGAAAAACCATGGAAAATTAGCCCATGAGCGAAATTTAACCCCTAAAATCATCCATGATGTTTATAAGTGAGGTCATCCATCTGCATGGGTTACCCAAGAAGATCATTCCAAATAGGGACTCCCGATTCACATATAGGTTTTGGACAAGTTAGTAGTCAGCATTGGGAACTCAGTTGAACTTAAGCACAACATATCATCCTGAAACAAATGGGAAAACTGAGAGAGTTAATCAGGTTATGGAAGACATGCTTAGGATGTATGTTATGGATAATCAAACCCATTGGGAGAAGTACCTACCTTTGGTAGAGTTCGCCTACAATAACAATTTTCATAGCTCTGTTGGAATGCCACCCTATGAAGCTCCGTATGGAAGGACATGCAGGACATTGTTGAGTTGGGAAAGGTTAGAAGATTGAGTGATATTTGGGCCAGAATTGAGTCAAGAGATGGAGGAATGGGTGATTCAAATTAAGCAGCGACTAAAGGAAGCACAGGATAGACACAAAATTTATGTTGATGCACATAGGACTGATCGAAGTTATAAAGTGCGAGACCAAGTATTCATTCGTATCAGACCTAATAAGAGTACCATTCAGTTCAGGAAGGGGACAAATTTGTCGCCTCAATTTATAGGACCATTTAAAATCCAAGAGAGAATTGGACCAATTGCTTATCATCTCGTACGGCCACCCCACTTGCATAAAACTCATAATGTTTTTCATGTATCTGTTCTACGTCATTATGTTTCTAATGAATCTCATTAACTTAATTGGAAGGAATTGTAGGTATCTAACACATGAACCCTCATGGTCGAACCGTTACGCATATTGGACCGTAGGGTCCAACAACTCAGGAACCGTCTGGTAGACCAAGTTAAGGTCTAGTGGGACAAGTATAGCCCAGGATCTTCTACTTTGAAGGATTCATCCTGCATCCTTACGACAAGATCATCCTTCACTTTGTTTACCACCTCGGGAATATGTTTTCCCGAAGATTGGGTGTATGTAATGCCACCTTTTGACTTAGACAACTAGAATTACTTAAGGCATAATCAACTTTATTTTATATTCACTGTGAAACTATTAATGATACACTTGAACTTTTAAGACATATGAACCTATGTGAAAGTCAATTTTATGAATATTTAACGTTATTTGAATTGTGATAGATATTATGCAATCTATTTCTAACTTGAAAATTTTGACATTTAAAGTTGTTGGTACGTGGATATCGAATTGAGATTATGATTAAATGCATTTACATGATGATAATGCATGGGTATGTATGGGTTTGTGTTATAGACTAACCTGCAGGTTAATAGGCTATAAAATAGCCAAAGAATAATGTTGATAAACGGTTGATGTCGTGAGTATCGACCAAGAAACAGTATTGTATGAATCTTGTATGTGAAATTATATTGGTTAAAATGCATTGCTGTGATGTGTGGACAAGTGCAGTTTTTTCAGGTGTCGAGACTGCCTAAAACTAAATATACGATGACAAAATTCCCAGCAACACAGTGCAATTGTATGGTCCATGGTAGGGTGTTGACCCTAGTTCTATTAGGAGGGGTGGAAGCATTTCCCATCGTGTATCCTCTAAAACCTAGAGTCATGGGAGGATGGCGTTAGCTCACATTCCCCTAGACGTGTGATGATGACTTCCGGATGCATGTTGGAGAAGCTTGGTCAAGAGAGTTGACACTTCCGCTTATGGGTTCTATCTAGAGTTAGGTCAATATAGTTGACGCTCCAAGATAGTGCAATAGAGGAAGGATAGGGATGGAAGATGGAAGTAGGATAGGGAGGAAGGATGACTAGAAGTAGTTGAGAGTGTGTGGGGATTTCTCCTTATGGTAGAATTTCTTGATTTCCTCGTTTTTAAAAATATGTATATATGTATGTTTATATTTCCTTAACTGAACTACAATTATCTAAGTGAGTGTTGCTTGTGCTAAATTATTATAATTGAGGAATTTCACAAACATTTTAAATGGTCTACTATCTTTTATGAAATGAATGGTCTTGTTGATTGGATTGGATGCATATAAGAATTACTTTAGGAGTAATAAGTATTGTCATTAGTGCATGTGTGAGTCCTGTATGTGCTATCTACACATGCATGCATTGCACATGTACACTGGTATGTATAAGTGTTTTAAATTAATGATGTTATTTATTTGATGTGGATGTATGAATCATGTGGCATTACCCTTGTATTGTAAATTACTCTAACTTTGGGACGAAGTTTCTTGAAGGGTGGGTGTATGTAACAACACAATTTGATTAATTGTTTATCATAGTTTTTAATTTAAATTTAATTAATTATTAAAATAAATTAAATGAGCATTGTTATTATTTTATTATTAAAAGGTAGGTGAAGTAATTAATGGGGGGAATAAGCCTATTGGGGAATTAATGGGGGGATAAGGTTGTTGGGGAATTAATGAGGGAGATTTGAGAGAGGAGGATAAGGAAAAGGGGGAGGACTTGGAGAGGGGGTCTTTTGTTTTGGGGGAAAATTTGAGAAGAAGAAGGAGGAAATTGGAAGAACAATTGTTTTGGGGAACTCTCACAGGGCACTTATGTTGCTGGGAACTTTGGGCTCGAGGGATAAGAAACAGCAAGGATTCTTGGAGCTAGGGAGCAGGAGAGGTTTTTCCTAGTTGGATAGGAGGTTAATATTTAGTTGGGCAGTTTAGGAGCGCACAAAAACAAGTGAACCAGAGATTGAATCAACCAACCTGCAGGTTGAGGTATGTATTTTACCAGTTGGTATGTGATCATTATGTTGTTGTTATTATGTTGTTGATATTATGTTATCATTATTGTGTTGTTGTTGTTTATTCTTGGTATAAGAAAATCATTAAAGAAATTATAAACTAAGTTTCAATCATTTCAGTAGGATATTATAGAAAATATTGATTTATTTTGAGTCCTGAAATAGATATAAAAATCAAATCTCTCGAGATTCATGTAATCACATATAACCACTTACCTATTGCACAAATCCAATGTTTAAATTAGAACTCACCCTAAAGTCTCCAATTTTTACTGTTTACTCATTGTTTACCAAATTAAATCAAGTAAAGAATCCACATAACCTTTAACAATATCCTTGTCCTCCACATATATCAAGGCTAAGAGTACTTTTCTAAGATTGAATTCAGCTTCGTCACAATTCACATTGATAGCTTCAAGGGATGCAAGGATAACTACAGGGACTGCACTAATGTCATCATTCATCATTCTAAAAAAGCTTCAAGCTTCAAACCCTCGATCATTAAAATTTCTTAAAGGATTCATGAATAAAATACCGACACAAGAAAAAGAAATGAGATTATATTCACAATAGAATTTTTTTTTCATGTATGTCTTTATTGTATTTATGAATTCTTAAGCAAAGGAATTGGAATTCAATTTTTTTTAATATGTAGATATGGACCTTTAATTAAAACATCAAACTAGACAAAATATTTATAATTATTAAAAGTCCATTTAATTTTCCTTAAATATATAAAAACTAATTATAATTAGACTTTGATTTTTTTTCATATATAAAACTCAAAACCCATAAAAGAGTGGTGCCTCCTACTAACATAATATTTGATGAGTAGCAATGTGAATATGCTTCTTGTTTAGCTTTCACAATTCATTTATGTAAAAAGTTAGAAAAAATTCATCTCACTAATAATACTTTATTTAATATACTCCTTTCATATACCCACCTAAAAAATATCCATTACTAAATAAATACACTTAAATTTATGTGTTTTAAAATTATTTTTACAACAAAAATACTATTAAATATAAATAAATAAATTCACATTGATGAATAGATATAACCCAAAAAAATATCCTCAAATATATCATAAGGCTTATCATAATAAAAACAATGACAATGTTTATCCTCATAAAAACAATCATGAAAAAGTGATGACCACCTCTTTGAAATGTCATTCAGCAAAATACCACTTTTTATCTATATTCTCTTCCACCAAAATGAAATATTCACAAAAGCCTTAATCTAAACTTTTTAGGTTTTAGTTTTTATGGGGGAGATGAGTGATTATTTTTGTATAATCCAATGCCCCATAAATTTTTTAGTAGGTTGATTTCATTTTACATTAAAAATGGATGTTAAACAATAAAATATAATGATTTAGTGCAGATAGACAATGCCCAATTCACAAAATGCCCATCTCTTTCTAACTTCATTCATTAGTTTTTAACAGAACAAACTATATAGAACAATACCCCACATAGCTGAAATGCCCTAGAACATCTGGCCATATTTTCTTGCTATATTTACCTGCAAAGATTTAAGTGATTATTTCTGTATAATCCAAATGCCCCATAATTTTTCAACATGCTGATTCCATTTTACATTAAAAAAATAAATTTAAACAACAAAAAAATAGATTTCGTCCAGATTTATAACACCGAATTTTGATTAAAAAACCAAAACATATAACAGTTAGACGATCCCAATTCACAAAATGCCCACCTCTTTCGAACCTCGAACCTCATTCATTAGTTTTTAACAGACCAGAATATATAGAACAATACCCCACATAGCTGAAGTGCCCGACAAACTTCTCGCGCATCTGGAAGTACCTTAAGGTGCGCCATTGGATGTGCTTCGCGTATACACGAGAAGTCTGTCGGGCGCATAAGTATCACCCATGGCTGAAGATATATAGTACTGCCATATTCTTTAAGGTGGGCGAATAAAACTTTCCTTGTGATTCGGACTCAGGTTACCAATGAGCTTCCTTCCGCAGCAGGAATGTCGAACAAGGGAAAGGACAAAAAGCAGATTCGAAACTTAAATCTGTAAGTAACAACGGATAATTCATACCCGGAATCGCTCGCCTGCTCGATTAAGATGCCAATCAGTACGGCCAACGAATGGCTGCTTCTTTAAATTGATGGCTTACTGTCATCAGAAATTCATCAGAAATAGAAGTAGCAGAGGATTGCCATGGCAGCTCTCCAGTCTGAAATTACGCCTAAGCCTAAGGCTGCTAATTCCATGACCATAAAACTGATGGTCAATAAGAGAAGTCGTAAGATATTGTACGCAGAAGCAGGGAAGGATTTTGTTGATCTGTTGTTCAGTTTTCTCGTACTTCCAACTGGGGCCATTGCCAAGCAGGCGCTGGTCTCCAAAGTTACTCAGAAGGAGGATGATCAGACAAAAGTTCCTTGCATCACAAATCTTTATAAGAGCGTGGAGAGTCTGTCTGCGTCGCTCATGAAAGCTGACAAAGCGATTTTGTTAGATCCAAAGGTCGTCTCCACGACCTACACCAGTGACACATTGCATATTCAATCTCCTCCGCCTCCTCCTCCGCCTGCAGCTCCTCCCAGGTATTATGTGTGCCCCTATATAAAGAGCTCTAGCTATACACACAGTCTCAGCACCCAAAGTGAAACTGTAACCTGTTCCTGCGGCGAATGGGTAAACCGTGAAGTGAAGTTGGTGGACAACCCCCTCGCAGCCGCCAAAGATGTAGTACGTCCTACGGGATATGTGAAGAAGACTGTCAACTTTGTCATCACAGATGACTTGAGTGTTATTCCAGTTAATTCCACTGCCACAATCGTTCAGTTGTGGAATAAGCTTGATGTGAAGGAGCCAACGGAATTGGAAGAGCGGAATGTCACAGTGGGTGCCAACGAGGTAATCAATTTTGTCATAGCAACTTTTCTCACTCATTATCTTCAAAGATTGGCATTATGTACTTCAAAATAAATATCGATCGATTTTTGTGTTAAATTATTTGGGTACAGGTGCTGGGCCTRCTAAAAGCCGCCATGGTTTCTAACACGGCTTTAAATGCAGTCTTCAAGGCCGAGCCTAAGGTAAGCTATTTAGGCGTGCTRTTACTGCGAACTCTTGCAATTTTAATTGAAAAGCATAGCCAATTTATTCCTCTGCACTGTAACTGACTGAGGTTGTTGTTCCTTTGTATCAAGTATTCGACTACGATGGACATGGAGACAACTGGAATCTCGATGCAGGAGCTTCTGATAAAATTGCTGACTGAAAGCCAGAAGAATCGTAGCAGCAACAAGGTGACCGATTGATAAACTCGGGAAAGTATAAATAAAGCTGAAGAACGCACTTGAAGTATGTTCTGTCAGCATGATCGTCCTGAGTAAGAATTAGAAAGTATGGCCATGGCCAATTTCTATGGTCTTCTATGCCAAATGCTAGTATCAATTAAATAAATGAATCAATACTCTCTTCTGTTGTGTGCAAAACGATTGATAATCACTTGATATGTCTCAGTATCACTATCCTCCTATTAAAATTTAGGTGCATGCGCATGATTCTCATATTATACTATATACAGTGTTTTCTCATTGTCACTATGTTGAGCACAATTAGATGTTAAATCACATGTTAACCATTGATAAAATATTCATATATCCCAAAACATTAACATCCATTTCTTAAATTTGGATTAATTTGTGTAAAACCTCTTTAAAAATGTTCAATAGATGTTATAGGGCAATATTTAATTTCCAAATTACTAATATCAAATTCTATAGTAAAAATATAAGATTTTCCTAAAACAAGCATATAGATCCATCTTGATCTTAATTTATAAACTTTTTTTTAAATGCAAAACTTGAAAAAGGATTGCATTTCAAGAGATTTGATCCCACTTGTCACTTAATAGATATGAGGTTAACATGGATCTAGGCCAATTCCAACTATAAGTCAAAACAATAAAACATAAAACCAAAATAACCCCATTTTAATCATTTCATAAAAAAGTGTACTCGTTTCAATTACAATTTTCAATAACTCATCACTTGCATTGTAATCAATTCGAACATTATGAAAAAATGGATCATGTTGGATCTTATACAACAGTGCATTTTATATAATCTCATTTCTAATAGTGAAATCATAACTTCTTCCTTCCCATCCTTTTTTCGCACAAGAATCATTACATCAACTTGGTCTTTAATATGTTGTGGCAATATATTGAAAACACCTTTTATTTCTGGGGAATACTTATGGTGTGACTTCTATGACCTATTGAATGCATAACCTACAAAATTGGACTAATGTTTTCTATCAACATCAGAATGAAAAGGAATCCAAGAAGTGAACAAAATAGTTCTTTATTGTTAGATTTTCTTTTCACCAAGGTAAAGTTCAATTCTATTTTTTTTTTTTTTTTTAATTATGAAAATCTCTATCATTTAAAAATGGACCAAAACTTTTAGAAAAAAATCTTATGGTCAAAATTAGCATGAATACAGTGGAACTACAATTTATGAAAAATTTCTCATAAAATTTGAAAAAAAAAATCAATTGAAAAGTGATTTAAGTTTGTCCACTTATTAATATTGAATAAAAATAGTACAATAATTTTCTAAATTACTAACAACTAAAAATACAATGCAACTGGATTGCCATACATAAAATTCAAATTTAAATAAAGCATGAGTTTGCTAATTTTTTGATATTGCTTTTATATATTTAAATTGTGAATCATATAATGTTTGATTATATCTACATTATATTTTTATTTTTAACACATACAACTTTTTATATTTACGTCATGTTAAAGTGCTACATACTTTTAGCTAACTAAATTTTAAAGAAAAATTATAATTAATATATATATATATATATATATA
>ML781828.1:315291-344174 GCA_009831015.1 Picea engelmannii
AATTGAGTTTAATTTAAGTGATTTGTATTGGGGTATTTTTTTTCATCTAGATTTAATTTCGGTAAGTGAATAAATAACTTATCGAAAAAACATAGATTTTCTATTAAATCTAATTTACCTCGAATCTCATCCTCAAAATGATAAATATATATATATATAACCTCAATTACCAACCTGGAATTGCAACGTGTTCTGGTGGTTATTCACTAAATCACGAAGTGAAGTTGTGTTGTTTGATCCAATTCCTACGGAGATCGAACTTTGTCACTATAGATAAGTGTAATTCTACTTAAAGATAAGTGTAACTCTAGTTAATTCCATTCCCATGATTGTTCAATAAGTTTTCTAACTAATTATCTTCCAACATTGTGTGGTTGTGCATAAAATAAATATCGATTTTTGCATAATCCATATGTTAATATTTGGGAACGGATGATGGGTTTCTAACCTGTTTGATGATGTTCTAGGAACTAAATAGAAGGTGATTTATAAATAAGTTTTATAAAGTATGTTGTTTTTTTATATAAATAGGAAAATATTATATTATTTTAAAAAGTTGCATCTAGTTCTAATAACAAAGTACATATATTTTTTTCACTGATTAAAAGTTCATATTTAAGAGGCTCTTTGATATTACATAGAACAAATTATTGCAATAAGAGGCTCTTTGATATTACATAGAACAAATTATTGCAAACTACAAAGAATAAATTTCAACTTCTGCATGTTTTCTAATTGACAAAAATATCTTTAGTACATGAATAAATAGTATAATTATCTCAAGAGGAATTTGACAGTTACATCTAGTGTGGATATTATTTTCTAAATCTTGGGCTATCTTGTCTCAGTTTGATTTACTTCCCCTTGTTAATGGAGGAGAGAGGCACATGTGTTTTTTCAAAACTTTTGCAAAGGAAGGGGAACCAAAACTATCATGGAGCTTGACTTCCCCTTCCTCTGATTCTTCTTCTCATCCCTCTGCATCATCGCCCAAATCCTTCTCTTGAGAGGGGGTGGAGACCCCAAATGAAGACTCTTCTACAGTCGCAGGAGATGAATTGTATGTTTCCTTTTGAGTTTTGGTTATTGGTTTAGGGTGAACCTTTGGACTTTCTTATTCTTCTTCCTCTTGATCTTCAAGGGTTTCTAATCTATCACTGTTGGGATTGGATAATCTTGACTGAGTCTTTGCAGGTTGGGATCCCCTGAGTTGTTTATTATTGCGCCTTCTAGACATTGGTTTGAAAGTTACTTATTCATTGTTGTTCTCCAAAGAAGATTGTGATTCTTGTTTACTTGGGTAGATCTTTGTGAAGTGGGAAAACTCATGGAAAGTCTTAAACTTGAATGAAATATATTCATAATCAAGTATTTGAAGATGACTTTGGCCTTCCAAATTAGGTTGAATCACTTCTTGGAGGATCTTTACTAAGTCCACTTCCACACATATTATGTCATAGGTATATGCTCCCCATTTTATCTCAGCTTGGTCAAGGAAGCGACCCAGCTTGTCTCCAATAGCTTTGACAATGACTTTATCCTAAAATATCACGAGAAGATGCGGAAGGCCGACCCATATAGGTAACTGAGATTACCATATTCAGATCAAAATCAACGGTCCAATAGGAAAGACACCTTCCCCTAAAACCCATGAAGTATGAGCTTGATTTGAAAATCTAATCTCTAGCTTCTACACTTTCGAATATGAACAAAAAAAAAAACATTTCCACAGTAAACAAGTTGACATGAAAAATCCTGAAGGGCCCATACCTGAAATGTTCAAGGGCTGGACAGTAGGCCTATACACTTCCCAATTAATGTTTTTCCATGCAACATAATGGTTTTATTTTTAGCATATGGAGCTGAAAGTTCTATCTTAGGGATGTCTTTTTCCATTTTAACGAATTTACTCTTCGTTGGGCATTTCCCTCCTACAATTTTTGCATTTCTAAGAAGAAAATTCTATTTTAACGAATTTACTCTTTGCTAGGCATTTCCCTCCTACAAATTTTGTATTTCTAAGAAGAAAATCAAAAGCTTCCTCCTCAAATCTGTTGGGTGCTTCCATACTGATCGAAAACCCCCAACCAATGTTCTCCTTTAGTGCAACAGAGAGGTAGTCTTTAACAAATATCAAATAGTATAAGGCCAGTAGTGGCTAGAGTCTCTGCATAGGGCCAACTTAAATCTCCTTCACCAACACATCTGGTGTGAGCTGTAGAGATTTGTGATAGTGACAATTAAGGAAACCCTAGCCATTGAGGATGGTCAACTGATTTCATCCATCTCATTGATTCACCATTGAATTGTTGTTATCTTACATTCACCATTGAATTGTTGTTATCTTACATTATATAGGGCATGTTATTACTGTGAACTCTTGCAATTTTAATTGAAAAGAATAACGAGGCATCTCATAACCCAATTTATTCACTTGCACTGTAACTAAGCTTGTCATTCCTTTGTATGAATTATTCCACTACGGTGGACATGGAGGCAAACTGAATCGCGTTGTGTGATTTCTGTTAAAATTAATGAAAAAAGAAAAGTATCGTAGCAACAAGGTGATCAATTGATAAAATCGATAAAGTATAAATGAGCTGAAAAAATTCACTTAAAAGAATATTAGATCACCAAGTATAAATGAGCTAAAAAAAATTCACTTTAAAGAATATTCGATCAGCATGATTGTCTGAGTAAGATTAGAATATTTGATTACCTTGATTTTATTTGATTTGTTTGAGTAAGAATAAAATATTTGATCAACATGATTTGATTTGATTGTAAGAATACAAAATTAGAAAGTATGATGATAAGTCAATTTCTATGATCTTGAAGTATGATTTAAGTATACATGGATAAACATTTTCTTGTTGTATGTGCAATGTGATTAATAATCATTTAAATATTGATATCACTATATGCCATGAAAATTTAGGTTTGTGTTTATGATTTTTATTGTGTTAAGACGCACTTTTTAAAGTTTAATATGGGGAGATATGTAATTTTTTGGTGTTCAACATAGACTTGACACTTGGAATTTTTTTAAATATTAATAACAAAAGAAATTATTTCAATTTTGATCCTAAACAAAATATTTCAATATCAATTCTAATATATAGAGAGATAGAGAGTTTTTTATAATAAAAAAAAATACTAGTTAAAACATTTATGTGGTGTGTTGTTAAATATGAAGGACATGTGTAGCTCAACATGGAGTTGACACGTGGCATGTGTGTGTGAGAGAAACAAAGAGAGATTATATGTATGAAAATATATGATTAACACATATTATTAAAGGAAATTATATAATGAAAGATATTATCAAACTTGGTTTTAATTTTCTTAGTTGCATGTGAATGCAAGCACATAGATATAACTTTGGACCCATCATCCATTGAGAGGGATTCCTCAATTTTTTTCAATCTAAAAAAGGGTTCCACCTCAATAGATTTGATCTATCTGAGTACATGATAGATCCATAGTTAATGATCTACACTAGTATTTACACTAGCATTACCTCAAATATAGGCACGTGACTATGAATTAGCAATTTATCCAAGTTATCAAATATACTAGTATTTTCTCATTATCACTATATTAGCACAATTCGATGTGAAAACACATGTTAAGCCATTAATAAAATATTCATATATCCCATAACATTAATTTAAAGATAATATTTAAAATCCATTTCTTTACATTTGGACTAATTTGTGTCAAAGCTTCTTTGAAAATTGCAAATATAGATGTTGTGATAGTGGAAATATCAGATCCCCGCATTATCAATATCAAATTCCAATGGTAACCATACAGGATTTTCCTAAAACCAACATAGATTCATCTTAACCTTAGATCTAACAAGTGCCAAGAGGGATCAAATCCTTGAGGTGAAAACCTTTTTTAGAATGCAAAACTTGAGAAAAGGTTTGCACCTCGAGATATTAGATCTCTCTTGTCACTTAATAAATCCAAGATTAAGATGGATCTAGGTCACTTCCAATTGTGGGAAACTGCGTCAAAATGATAGTAGATAAAATCGAAATAACCCCATTTTAATCATTTCATCCAAAATTGTTGTGGTTTCAACTGCAATTTTCAATAACGCATCAATTTCACTGCAATCAATTCAAACATTAAAATAAAATCGATCATTTTGAGTCTTATAAAACAATGCATTATATACAGTCTCCTTTATGATAGTGAAATCATAACTTCTTCCCTGCCATCTTTTTTTCACACAACGATGATTACATCAAGGTCTTTAATATGTTGTGGCAATATATTGACAACACTTTTTTATTTCTTGAGGAACATTGATGGCGTGCCCTCTATATTTGAATTGACGACCTATTGAATACATAACTTGCAAAATTGCAATAACATGCGTTATCAACATTTGAGTTGAAAATATGTGTCAAGCCCCTCTTTTTTACATCTCATACACATTGGACTTGTATCAATGTTGATCACATGAAGGCCATCATAAGACTCTTCACACACATGACACACTTAAATATGAGGTTATTTATCTATTCTGGCATGAAATGTTTTATGTGCAATAACTTGTTCTCCATAACTTATTGTTGGGTTTGAAGTTATTATTTGTTTGACACCATTTTTCTATTAGTATGAGAAACATGTTTGGTGTTTGCCAATAAATATTCCATAGTTCTATATCTAAGCCATTTTGTGGTTGCGTCCTTTTTTCTTTTGACATTCTGACTTTTTTTCTCTCCCTTTTGGTTTGGAGTCATATATGGGGACTAATTTGTTATTTGCAATCTATGCCATTTGTGATCTTGTTTTCTTCATTTATCCATTTGTTGAAGGGATTCATTCTCTCTATGTCTTCAAACCCATTCTCTCAATGACATTTTTAGTTCTTCAATATCATCAAACATGATTATGTGAAATATCATACTTATGTATAACCTGTAACATAGAAGGAAGCATTGAAATCACTGCACAATATGAAGGTATTTAAGAACCATATGCTTAAATTAGTGCATTGTAAGAAGGATAAACACGGTTAAAATCAATGTATCTTAAAAAGGAGTTTAAAAAATTGACATTGAAATTAATGAATTTTAAGAAATGGAAGATACAAAACAATGTTGAAATAATTCATAGAAAGGAATTTAAGAAACATGTGTTTAAATTAATCCATTGTAAGAAGAAGAATATACAAAAACATTGTTGAAATCAATGCATTTTAAGAAGAAGGTTAAGAACTTGATACTTGCATTGTAAGAAAAAGAATATGCAAAACATTTGTTAAAAACATGTAATGAATTCAATGCAACCTAAAAATGAAAAAGAATAAATGAATAAATTCATTGTGAGTTTTTTTTTCCAACAAAAACTTTTTTTATGTTAAGGTTTATTTTAGTTGATTGTTCAATATTTATGTTTTTTAAAAGGAATAGATATAGACATGGACTTTCTATTTGTTAAAGTTGAATCTTTTCAAGAAGGAAATCTCAGTCATTCTTGTTAAATTATGAGCTTGATTTCTTAGGTGGATTAATTCTTTTATTTTCTTCAACACTTTGATTCCAGCTTAATACACTTCAACAATACCAAATCATAATCGAATAGCAATAACTATGTAGATAAGTAAGCATGCACATCAACAACACATATACCCTGGGGAAACCCTATATAGGGAGAAAAAACCCAACAAACGATATTCCTTTATTGCATTAATAATGTAAGATCACTTACAAATATCCACCATGAATGTTTTTCTCTTAAAGAGCTTGCCAAGATGACTCTGACCTGACAAAGACCTAAGAGACCTTGTTGAAATACACCTCTGATATGTTGCCTCTATTGTTGATATACAACACTGATATGTTGTTGATATATGCCTCTGATATGCAGCCTCTATTGTTGATATACAACACTGATATGTTTCTTTGGTATGTTGCATCTTTATCACTGATATGTGCCTCTATTGCTTCACCCTTAACCTACATATCAAAATTGTGTTGAAGAGAGGGGTCGACCTCTATTTATATAGGCTGGAGAGGAGAAGAGGAGATACTCAAAATAGTAACCTGTTTGCATGCTTTAATCATAACTCAGCTTCATACTTTAGTTCGAACTTAGAACTAGACTTGAGACTGGTATACTTTAGTTCGAAAATAGAAGTAGACTTGAGACTTCAGTTACAAATCAGCATTACACTTTAGTTCGAAAATAGAACTAGACTTGAGACTAGTATACTTTAGTTTGAAAATAGAACTAGACTTGAGACTTCAGTTACAACTCAACATTACACTTTAGTTCGAAAATAGAACTAGACTTGAGACTTCAGTGACAACTCAGCATTACACTTTAGTTCGAAAATAGTACTAGACCTGAGACTTCAGTTACAACTCTAGACTTGAGACTGGTATACTTTAGTTCGAAAATAGAACTAGACTTGAGACTTCAATTACAACTCAGCATTACACTTTAGTTCAAAAATAGAACTATACTTGAGACTTGAGTTACAACTCAACTCTTTACAAGGCAATTTGAAATTCTCTTCATGGTGGATAATGTTACACGTGCCAACGCACTAGATCAATACATTTATATCATTTGCAATATTAGGAATATCGTTTGTTTCTTGCTCATAGGAATTTTATATTCAACCTAACTTTTGCTAGGTGCCTTGACTTTTGCTCATGGCTCACAAGGCTTGACTAGGCTCACAGAGGTTGTACATTCTCCCTGACTTTTTCACTAGTCTTTTTATGCTCACAAAGGTTGTACATTCCCCCTGACTTTTGCACTAGACTGTCTATGCTCACAGAGGTTGTACGTTCCCCCTGATTTTTTCATTAGACTCACATAGCATCTTGTTCTTCCTGACTTTTGTTTTAACTCACATAGTTTGTACATTCCCCCTGGATTTTGTCAATACCTCACAAGACTGGTTGATTCTCCAAATCTCCCTGGCTAGCCTCAGGGTGGCCCATATGGCCTCTCATTGGAGAATGACTATCAATGCTACCAAATTTAACACTCCCTCTGAGCGAGGGAGTCATTCTCAGCCACACCAAGCTTGCCTCTCAGCTGCACAAACTGTCTCGAGGTCAGAGGCTTGGTTAGGATATCAGCTACCTACTCACTCATGGCTATGTATTGTAACTTTACAGTTTTTCTCTAAACCAAGTCTCGGATGTAGTGGTACCTCATGTCAATATGTTTTGACATGTCGTGAAATATCGGGTTCTCTATCAATTTTATGCAACTTTGATTATCACATTGAACCACCATCGTCTCGAGATTGTCTCCAAACAACCCAGAAACCAATTTTTTGAGCCATATTGCTTCCTTGCTAGCATCACTTGTTGCAATGTACTCAGCCTCTGATGTACTCTTTGCAATGGATCCCTGCTTCTGGCTTGACCAAAAGATCATAGTGGATCCTAAACTGAAGCAGTATCCGGAAGTACTCTTCCGACCCACTGGGATTCCTACCCATTTAACATATGCATACCCATGCAAAAATAAACCACCACTGGATGTAAATCGCAGACCATAAGTAATGGTCCCTCTAAGATATCTCAAGATGTGCTTTGTTTCCACCCAGTGTCTTTGTCTCGGTTCAGTCATGAACTGACTCATTACAATCACTGCATAGCATATATATGGCTTAGTATGGATCGTGTACATCAACGATCCAAACAGTTGCCTATATATGGTGGGATCCACCAAATATGAACCTGTATCAGAATCATGCAACTTCCTCAGGTTGGTAATCATCATAGTAGACATGGATTTTCAATCCATCATATCAAACCTCTTTAGTACATCCACTGTGTATTTTCCTTGTGCCAGAAATATCTCACCGTGTCTTTGCCATACTTCCAATCCTAGGAAGTAATGCATCAGGCCTAAGTCTTTCATCTCGAATTTTGATGTTAGATCCCTCTTACACCAGGATATTATCCCTTCATCTCATGTTAGAAAGAGATCATCAACATACAAGATTAGTATAACAGGTTGGTTACCTCTTACCTTGAAGTACAGATTTGCATCAGCATCACTTTTCTGAAATCCCAGGATTTTAAGAAAGCCATCAATCATGTCATACCAAACTCTTGGAGTCTGCTTAAGACCATACAAGGCCTTCCTTAGCTTGCATACATGAGTGCCTTTGTTATGTAGTACAAAACCATCTGGTTATTCCACAAATACCTCCCATTCAATCTTTCCATTCAAGAATGTTGTTTTTACATCCATCTGATGTAGCTTCCAACCAAGAATGAGAGCTAAAGAAATAATAGTTCGAATGGAGGTATACCTGGCTACAGGAGAAAAAGTCTCTTCGTAGTTGATTCCTTATTTCTGAGTGAAGCCTCTAGCTACAAATTTTTCTTTGAACTTTTCCACACTTCCATCAGATGCATGTTTGATCTTATAGATCCATTTGGAAGAAACCACTTAATTGTCTTTTGGCCTCGACACAATGTCCCATACATTGTTCTTTATAATAGACCTATATTCCTCAAGCTTGGCATCCTTCCATACTTGTAATTTATATGCTTCTTCAAATGAAGAAGGTTCAACATCACTAATGTTGCTCATCAGTGAAACATAGTCTCCAAACCTATGAGGCATCTTCGTTTCCCTGAAAGTTCCTTTGGGAATAATTATCCTTTCTGCTTCCTGCATTATTTCTTTAAGCCATCATGGCTTCCTTTTGGCTGGAGGTTCTTCAAGAGTTATTTCTAACACTTCATTAGGTTCTAGGGTCTCATTACTTAGACTTTCACGAGGTTCCTCCCTCTGATCATCTGACTCTTCATTTTCAGAAGATGGTGAAGTTGGTTGATCTACTTTTGATTCCTATTGAAGCTCTGTGGATTTCTTGAATGTGGCTTCCTCATGGAAAGTCCCATCTCTGCTTACCTCTATTTTCCTCTTACCTAGTACATAAATCCTATAAGCCTTGTAGTTCTCACTATACCCCACAAAAACCCCTTTCTTGCCTAAGGGTTCCATCTTTGTCATATTTTCCTTAGGGACATGAATATACATAGGACACCCAAATATCCTTAGATGCTCTACTTCAGGTTTGATCCCTGAGAAGACCTCTTCAGGAGTCTTCTCCTTCAAGATAGCATGTGGACACCTGTTTTGAATATACACAGCAGTGGAGGTAGCTTATGCCCATAAATAATTTGGCATATCCTGGTCAAACATCATTTCTTTCGCTCCCTCACAAATTTTCCTGTTTTTCTTCTCAACAACTCCATTTTGTTAAGGGTTATATGGCACAGTCAATTGTCTCTTGATTCCTGCTGACTTGCAGAAATCCTCAAACTGGAGAGATTCAAACTCTCCTCCATTGTATGTTCTAAGGATTCTGATGTGTTTCCCTGTCTGCTTTTCAATAAAGGCTTTATACTCTTTGAATTTATCAAATGTGTCACTTTTAGCTTTAAGGAAATATATCCAACATTTTCTTGAGTAATCATCAATAAAAATGACATAATACAAACAACCACTGAGTGAGGGAGATGACATGGGACCACATACATCAGAATGAACCAAATCTAAGATGCCTTGAGCTTTGTTGTCACTACTAGGAAATGATTTCTTTATATTTTTACCTAACATGCATCCCTTACAAATTTCATTTTTACTAAGAGAAATAGAGGGCATGCCACATACCATGTTCTATAGATCTGGAAGAGATTTGTAATGAATATGTCTAGAGTCTTATGTGCCACAACTCGTTGGAGCTAGTTGTGTCATGAGCCAATGCCTGAACTGACTATCCTGACATGACATACAGTCCTCCACTGCGAGTTCCAATGGGTTTTGTTATACTTAAGTGGCTACCTTTATCCCATAGTAGTGCCTTCATGTCCTTGAACATCACCCAATATCCCTTGTCCTCGAGGGTTGCAATTGATAGTAGATTCTTCTTGATCCCTAGAACATATAATACTTCATCAACTTTAAGTCTAGCCCCAGATTCCAATCTAAAGGAGATAGAGCCTACTCCCTCTATATTGTAACATTTGTCATCCCCAAGCTCAACATGCTCTGCAAAATATTTTGTCTCGAAATCCGAGAGGATCTCCTTGTACCATGTCATGAGATTTGATGCACCACTGTCTACTAACCAAGTTTTCGGCCCCGTCAAAACTGAACTGGATAAGGCATAAACCAAGTAATATTCTTTTCTATTTTCTTTCTCATTAGAAGGACTTTTTTTATTTCTTTTGGATTCATCATCCTAAGCAGTTGAGGCATGATTTTTCCCTTTCCTTGGATATTTCTTTCTAAACCAACAATCTTTAGCAAAATGACCCAACTTATTACAACTAAAGCATTTAATATTAGATGTATCAATATTCTTTCCTTTGAATGTACCTTTGGTGTTTGGCTTCCTCTAAGATCCTTTCTGGAAAGTGCTTTTCTTCTTTCCCTTGAATCTTGATGCTAAATTTGAGTGCTCTTCTTTCATTGGCTCGCTCCTGGTAGCTGTGCGACTCTCCTCCTAGAGGCAATCATGCCATAACCTCTCAAACGTGGGTTGAATCTCTCTCCCACTTACACTGGATAAGAAGGTCTCTCATGAAGAAGGAAGACCGTCAAAAATGGCCTACACTAAATCATCATCGTCTACTGTCACCCCTGTGACCAAAAGATGATCTCTGATCTGGGCTATCCTAGAATAGAAAGATTCCATTTATTCACCTTTCTCCATCTTCAAATACTTAAGCTTGTGCTTAACTGTCCTCTTCTGACTTGGAGCCTATTTCTCATACAGATTCACAAAGGTATCCATACATTCCTTGGCAGTCATTAACAAAGTCATTGCAAGCATTATAATGTCTTTCACTGAGTCAAAGATAATTTTCTTGGGCTTTGATTGACTCTTCCTGAAGGTCGCTATTCTTGCATTATTCGTGGGTTCCTCCACCATTGTGGTTAGATACTGCTCAAGATCATGTTCTTGCAATATATTTGTTATCTGGAGCTTCCAAACATTGAAGTTGGTAGCTCCTTCAAGCCTATCCTCGGCCCTGACTGAAATGGAGGATGTCATGGACTTCACACTGGAAACTTAATCAAGCTATCTTGGATCTGTGTGTACCTGTTGTGGCACTTCAACACGTTTAACACACCCTATGTTCTGATACCATGTTAAATTATGAGCTTGATTTCTTATGCGGATTAATTCTTTTATTTTATTTTACACTTTTATTCCATCTTAATACACTTCAACAATACCAAATCATAACCGAATAGCAATAACTATGTAGATAAGTAAGCATGCACATGCAACAACACATATACCCTGGGGAAACCCTGTACAAGGATAAAAACCATAGCAAATGATATTCCTTTATTGCATTAATAATGTAAGATCACTTACAAATATCCACCATGATTGTTCTACTCTTAAAGAGCTTTCCAAGATGACTCTGACCTGACAAAGACCTAAGAGACCTTGTTGAAATACACCTCTGATATGATGTCTCTATTGGTTATATACAACATTGATATGTTGTTGATATATGCCTCTGATATGCAGCCTCTATTGCTGATATACAACACTGATATGTTGCCTCTTTATCACTAATATGCGTCTCTATTACTTCACCCTTAACCTGCATATCAAAACTATGTTGAAGAGAGGGGTCGAACTCTGTTTATATAGGTTGAAGAGGAGAAGAGGAGAGACTCGAAATAGTAACTTGTTTCCATGCTTTAATCATAACTCAACTTTATACTTTAGTTCGAACTTAGAACTAGAGTTTAGACCGATATACTTTAGTTCGAAAATAGAAGTAGACTTGAGACTTCAGTGACAACTCAGCATTACACTTTAGTTCGAAAATAGAACTAGATTTGAGACTGATATACTTTAGTTCGAAAATAGAACTAGACTTGAGACTTCAGTTACAACTCAGTATTACACTTTAGTTTGAAAATAGAACTAGACTTGAGACTTCAGTTACAACTCAGCATTACACTTTAGTTCGAAAATAGAACTAGACTTGAGACTTCAGTTACAACTCTAGACTTGAGACCGGTATACTTTAGTTTGAAAATAGAACTAGACTTGAGACTTCAGTTACAACTCAACATTACACTTTAGTTCAAAAATAGAACTAGACTTGAGACTTCAGTTACAACTTGACTCTTTACAAGGCAATTTGAAATTCTCTTCATGGTGGATAATGTTACATGTGCCAACGCATTAGATCAATACATTTATATCATTTACAATATTAGGAATATCGTTTGTTTCTAGCTCATAGGAATTTTATATTCAACCTAATTTTTGCTAGGTGCCTTGACTTTTGCTCATGGCTCACAAGGCTTGACTAGGCTTGCAGATGGTGTACGTTCCCCCTGAATTTTTCACTAGTTTGTCTATGGTCACAGAGGCTATACATTCCCTCTGCCTTTTGCACTAGATTTTCTATGCTCACAGAGGTTGTACGTTCCCCCTGACTTTTGCATTAGACTCACATAGCATCTAGTTCATCCTGACTTTTGGTTTGACTCACAGAGGTTGTACGTTCCCCCTGGCTTTTTTCAATACCTCACAGGACTGGTTGATTATCCAAATCTCCCTGGCTAGCCTCAGGGTGGCCCATATGGCCTCTCATTGGAGAATGATTGTCGATGCTGTCAAATTTAACATAATTTGATTGTAGATTTGAGATTCATCACAAAGCCTAACCACAAAATCAACTATTGACTTTGTGATTGAGCCCTCTAATGACCCAAATCTACAATTAAATTACAGTCGCGATCCCATAAGACCAAGGTTAAAAGAAAATTTATGGGTATTATGACCCAAATCTACAATTAAATTACAATTACGATCCCATAGGACGAAGGTTAAAAGAAAATTTATGGGTATCTCTCATAACCTTGTTTAGGACAACCTACATATGGGTATCACAATGCTATGTATATAGTATATACCACTATTGGACATTTGTTGCCTCACTTACTCATGCTTGTATCATTGGATATCATGGTTATAGAACCTTCATTGTTAGTCTTATGCATTACCTCTCCATGAATTTGTTATATTTGGATCTTTGAAATAGCATCACCAGAACTATTATTTGGGGCATGTGGATATGAAGTTTCTTAACCCGAAATCAGATCCAAAGTTATTAATGCAAGTTAGATATGAAGATTATGATACATGTACTTATGTTTTTAAGCCATTTGGAATATAGAAATGCCATTACCTTGTATAAGTTTTATTACTTTAATGATAAATCTATCATTAAAGTTATCCAGTTTCATCTAATAATCAACTATTTACCATTAAATTTATTTTATATTTTTATAATATGACATTATATCCATAGTTATCTAATCACATTTTGATTATAAATTAAAAATGTTTATTTTTACAATATTTTTTAATATTTAATATCTTAACTAAGTTATCATACTAGACACTCCCTAGATGTTGTTTTTATATTTTTGAATATATTTTTAAAAAGTATTAAGAAAACAATATGCTTTACAAGACCAATTTAACAAGTTTTGAGAAGTAATTATGGTTCTTACATGCTTGCAATGTTGAGAGGCCTAGGGAAATTGGTGTAGTGATTTTGACAAATTTCATAACCATGTAAATGTATTTTGGATTTTCCTGGATCAGTGATCGTGATTCATGTTTAGTAAAGATGAAAATGCAAAACCATATCACCTATAAATCTATCATATTTTATATGACATTCATCTATTATTTAAAATAATTAAATATAAATAACATTATTACTAAAAGTAAAATAATGAAAAGTTGTAATTCATTTATTTATTATTTAAAGTAATTAAATACTTAGAATTAAACATATATAAAAAAAAGCATTATTATTTTTTTAAAATGGGATAAAATTTTCTAAGAGGTTTTTAAATGTTCAACGTTTTTAGTGGACACTCCACCTATCATCAAAAACATAAAAAGCTAATATGATTCGAAAGAGTGTTGAGACATGTATATGTAGGAGAGGAATGGTCAGAATGGTAAAAGGAGAGATAAAATATAATAGATAGAAATGGATAAATTAGTAAATTAATAGGAATAACAATTGAGATTAAGTATTATATAATGGAAAAATAATAAGGTTTTTAATGGGATAATAAAAAAGGTTATAAAGGGTCCCCGGTGTAGAGTAGTCGGTGAGGGAGTGTTTTGTTAAGGCACTTTGTAAGTGAAGTCACTGGTTCGAAACCTCTGGGGACACCTCAAATCCAGCCATGTTAAGGGTTGGTGCAATCCCGGGGTGATTTTGACAGCTTAGATTCACCTAGCTCATGGCATCTCAGCCACAGACTAAAGATGGGTAAAAATCATTGAGATTCGAAGAAATATATGATGAAGGTGATAGATAAAAATTAATAAAAAGTGATGAGAAT
The DNA here is from genome assembly GCA_009831015.1 of Picea engelmannii. Taxonomy (NCBI): domain Eukaryota; kingdom Viridiplantae; phylum Streptophyta; class Pinopsida; order Pinales; family Pinaceae; genus Picea; species Picea engelmannii. The sequence continues at coordinate 329,704 of ML781828.1, forward strand.
GATTTAAAATAAGATTAAAAGGGGTTTTGTAAAAGAAATAAAATAATGCATAAAATAGATAATTTATTAATGGGAGTTGGTGGGGCAGATTAATGATGCAAGTAAAAAGATTTCATTTATAATTAATTATAAGGAGATAATAATACATGAGAATAGAAAAAAGGTAATAAGAAAGCTATGAGCTAAATCTAAAGGATGTCTTTAATTAAGAGAGAGAATTAATATAGATAAAATGAAATAATAATAATTTGGATAAACCGGATAGGTTAGACGGAAAAACCTATGAGATAAGTAGAACTCAAAGCGAATAAGAGAAAATATGCAGAGAGAGGATCAATTAGATGCGAGAAAAAGAAACTGTGGAATAGGCGAAGATGAGGGAGATGTTGGAGATGATCATGTAACTGAAATCTAAAAAGAGGAAGCCTAATGGTCAAGGTGATGAATAGTCGGCTTTCAGGATTGGCTAAGTTTGTAGTCATCTTCACGATTAAAGTTATTAGGATTTTTTTTTATTTCAAGGGCCTCCTGAATGATATGGGAGGAGTAATGAGGAGTTGAGGATGAAAATTTTGTTTGGTCAAAGAAAATAAGGTGCTTTGATTTGAAAGAGTGTTCAGAGATAGCTAATTTGGATATATGGTTATAGGTAGTATCGGCTATATGTTATTTAAGCCTAACTTTAAATTTTCTACCAGTTTGACCAATGTAAGACTTCCCACAGGAATAGGGAATTTGGTAAACTCATGGGCCAAGCATCGGGTTGGATTTATCTTTAGTTGTTCAAAAAGTTGTTTGAGGGTTTTGTAGGGTTTGAATAAGGTTTTGATATTCTTCTTAGCCAAGATTTTTGAGATATGATAAATAATTCCCTAGATGTAAGGAAGAGAGAGGAGAGCATGGGGGAGGGGTGGAGGATGAGGATATTTTTGGATAGGATTGTTGGTTGAGCAGAAGGCTTGGTTGATTTGAGAGATAGAGTAGTCATCTGATAAAAGGGCTTTGGTTAAGTGGGCCTTTTCCTCCACGAGGAACTTAGGGGAAAAAATGCAGATGACACGAGTGATCAATATTTTTACAACAACGGATTTTTGATATGGATGATGATGGGAACTGGCATTAAGGTATCTATCGGTATGGGTTTTCTTCTTGTAGACTTGGTGGGAGAGGGATCCACCAGTAAGATAAGAGATGAGAACATCCAGAAAGAGTATTGAGTTGCCCTTTTGGGTTTCCATAGTGAATTGGATGTGGGGAGAAAGGCTATTAAGGTGATTAAAGAAAGAGATCATTTTGGCATGGCCATGAGGTCGGATGACAAATGTGTCACCCACAAATTGAAACCAACATTTGGGTTTGATATGGAAGTTGGTTAAGGATAAAGCTTCTAATCGTTCCATAAATATATTGGCCACCGTTGGGGATAAGGATGAGCCCATGATTGTACTTATTCAATGATTTTTGTTTCTCGCATCTAACCAATCCTCTCTCTGCATATTTTCTCTTCTTCACTATGAGTTCCACTTATCTAATAGATTTCGTTGTTTAACCTATCTGATTTATCCAAATTATTATTATTTCATTTTATCTATATCAACTCTCTCTCTCAATTAAAATAATCATTTAGCTTTAGCTCATAACTTTATTTTTACCTTTTTCCATCTATTATTATCTCATTACAATTGATTAACTAAATACTTTTTCTTGCATCATTAATCGTCCCCACCAACCCCTTTTAATAAAAAAATTTATATTGTATGCCTTCTTTTATTTCTTTTACAAAACTATTTATCTATCACATTCATCATATATTTCTTCGAATCTCAACTGCTCTTATCCCATGTTTAATACCTTATTATTATTCTATTTCATCCCAACGCCCTCTTTTTCCCTCCTTTTCATTTCTTTTGGGATACTCATCCTTCATGACAAAATGATAGGATAGTACAAATATTATTAAGTGGTAGATTGCAAAACATACTTTAGTCATAATATTTGTATATCAATAATATGATCTCCTATGATTCGATTTGATATAAGATTTCAAAATAATAATAATTTTGTTAACGTTATGCATGTTACTTCAAGTTGTGAAATATCATTTTATAACAATTTATTAATTATATTTAAAAGGTAGTGTATATTGTAATGGATTATCATCAAAGATCCTTAAATATTTTTATAAGATTGTGTAATATTGTGCAATTTAGTAAACTTTCTCATAATTGCACAAAGTTCACAATAAGATTTATTTATCTTGTAAAAGTTTGCACAATCATAACAAAGTTGGTGGAAGAAAAAGTGGCAAGGGGGCAGCAGGAACGTGCACTCGTAGGAACACGTGTATGTTCTCAAGAACGTGCACACGTTCCTAATCTTGTAGGTTTGGCAAGGCCCAAACCTCGAGTCATCTTTCCATTTAAATGCATCGACAGGAATGTGCACGCGTTCTTAAGAACGTGTGTGTGTTCCTGAGAACACGTGTATGTTCCTAGTAACGTGCATGCATTCCTGTTGTGTCCAATTTTTCAGAGACCGCATGCGCGTTTTGTGCTCATTTGCACACCGCACCTCGCGAGTTTCTCAATTGGAGCAAGCAAAGAGAACAAATAGAGGAGGATCAAAGCCTGGAATCTTTCCACCATGTCCATTGCAAGAAAAGTATGGTTGATTTTTTGTCATTTCCTCTCTTGGCTTGCAAAAAAATACAAAACAATTAGTCATGGGTTATGGATGTAAATCCCAATGGAATCAAGAAGTTATTAGCTATGTTCACTACACATAATTGATACTTGAATGTAAAACTCTTAACAATTCACTAATCTTTTATAGGCTTTTTTCAAGTTCATTGTAAAGATAATGCATAGTTTTTCTTTGTTTTACAAAAAATTATGTTAATGATTTTGTTGGGATAAAATGAAATTGTTGTTTGTAATACCTTTGTCATAAGTCCACTTATTAAATTGTATTTTTAAATCGGATCATATATTATAAAATAGAACTAGGAGACAATATAAACTGCTAACCAGTAGAGCAAGGCGAGGAAAACCCCAACCCACCACAACCACCCAACATAAACACCCAAATTGATGAGGGGTTGGCCACATTAAGAACACTTGTAAACCAATTAAGGGGAACGATAGAACCAAGCAAAGAGTCCTTGGATACTTCATTGGATGTCATTGTGAGGTCCATTGCAATTGACTTATATTTTTGAATATAGGGCAAGAATGTTTGAGTATTACAACATTGTATTGGATAGGAACCAAGTTAGAGACTTGGGTATATCAAAACAACAACTGATGTCTATTTTTATTAATCCTCGATATGGACAACAACCACACGTGAACAAGAAACGCATTTGCATTGACTGGTGTGTACACCCACAAATTAGTGAAAACTGGATTGATAGGTGGTACATGGTATTCGATAAAACTCCTTGCAATAATAGGGAGGTTCCTTTATATTTTTTGTGAAAATTATGGGCTGAATTTATTTTTGGCCAGCCTGTCAACTACTTCGACATGGGTGACTTCCATAGGGTGGTTCGAGGGTCTGCACATGACTGAGATAATGTTAGGTGCAATCCCATGTTAGGTCCTTGTCCCCCCAAGCGAAGGCCTAACCCCCCTTCCCAATATCCTCTTGTTGCAGAGAGATTGTAGTAGGTACAGATCGTTATATCATCATTGAATCAAATCCTAGTGAAACATGGAAGCTTTATTGCACTATATTGATAGGAGGTGCCTATCAGTGACATTTATAGAGGGGTCGGAGCTTCACCTCGTACAATAGATTTCAGTGAGGAGAGGACACATGGACATAGTATTCATCCATGTGAACCTCACAGATGCTCGAGTTGCGGGAAGACTTTATATGGGCCTATTGAGACTAGTGGACAACAAAGATTCATGGAGGAGGTTATCATCTTAACCATCTCTATGTTATTCATCGTTATATATTTATATAGTATTCTGGGTATTTATATCAATAATTTATTTTATGTTGTTTTGCAGTTGCTACACCCATGTAGAAAATCCTCTATGCCCATGGATGCATCAGTGTTTGTCTCCACCATTGATGCAACAGTAGAGACAGTCTGCTCAATAGGTCTACCCCATACACAGGTATGTGTCACATTTGATAAATTCACCATAGTGATTTCTTTATTTTATGGAATCCTCTAATTTTAATGTTCTTGTGTTTCTATAGGTTGTGGGACCAAGCGATATTTAGAAATGCCCACCTAGGATGGAAAAGTCACATGCATCACAGGTATGATGCGTAGAGTTAAATATTGTTTAAATCTCAAATTTGTTGTATTTATGTTTTTGAATTTTACTATTTTTTACTAATAGTTCAATATTATTAATATGTGTGCAAACTGCTAATATTTTCGCTAGTTTTAGTGCTAGTCCTCTCTCTGGGAACCTTCCCACAACTTCCAAGTTACCTTCCTCCATGTCGAGGTTTCTTCCATTATAGTTTGTGGGGGTCCATCGTCACCCACCCCCAACGTATTTCTTATTCCATACATCCTCAGTGGATGCACCCGCAGTCCACACATCCACACCACCTCTTCCATCACATCCATCCATAGTGGATGCACCCATATACCAACCACCCCCACCACCATTTCCATCTGCATCATCCACCGAGGTTTCCACAGTAGAAGTATCCTCGAAGTAGGTTGGATAGTCGAGCACTCCACCTGCCAGCAAGTCTCCATCAAGGCCCGAGATATTCACGGTGGGATAATGTGTTGATGATAAAAAAAATTGTATCATGAATGGAATTTATTTTATGTATATTTGTTTAAATTTCATTATTTGATCCTTGTAACTAATGTGGGGTGGAATCGTTGAGAGATTAAGATCGCGGAGGAGGGTAACACCCTCATGATTGTTTGTACCATATGCGGTGAGTTGTCTTATGTTGAATTATAAATTATCATTGTGTAAGTATTTTAATTCACTGTGGAAAAAACTTATAAAAATGATTTTTCTTTGTACAATCTCTTGAGCGACGAACCATGCCTAGGCCCAAAACCACTTGAGTTACTTATTCGAGCAACAGAATAAATATCAATTTCCAGGATTCCCTTGAGGGTTGTGAGGGTGGCAATGATCAATGAGTGACCAATGACTACCATTTTGTATCTAGGCCACCATATGGTTGTTTTTTATGTTAGGGAACTCGTTGTCGTTTTTATATTGGTCATGAGGTGCCATTTTGTAAAAAATGTACAATTTAGATGATGTTTAATACACACACACACACACATTTCAGGGCACGTTTTTTATGAATCTCATTGTTTATGCATTTTATGTTGATCAATGCATGAATTTCAAAGTGTATGAATTTTGTGTGTATGAATGTATGAGTGTATGAGATATCATTCAACTGTGGACCATCTTGTTACCTTTAGGATCATTGCAGAGGAGTTCTGCAATACTAAAACCAATCTTTTTTGTTGTTTTGTTGACTTTAGGAAATATTTTGACAAGGTTCCTAGGAAAAACCTTTGGAATAGGTTGGAAGAGATAAAAGTGTCTCTTGATTTGAGGGTTGTTGCAATAAGGATGTATGAGAACATTATTTCTAAGTTTAAAAATGTTAAGAACATGAATAGATCTACAAATATAATCATCAAAAATACTGAATACACAATAGATCCACAGAGCAAGATAGAAGAAACCACACTTTATTATTGCCAAACCCTTGAGGTAGGGAAACACCATACAATGGATCCTATTATGGAAGGGATCCTCTCATATTCACTTGTCTCTTCGAGGGGGCATCCTCCTATTGAGCTACCACTCCAAATACAATAATTATCTTCATGTCTCATTACATTGCTTGAACCCCTTTATATAGTGCTACCATCACCTAAGAACATTCTAGAGGAGGAATCTTCTAGAAGTAGAACCTTCTAAGAAGTTCTCTTACATTTGTTATATCTAATTACCCATTTATTATATATAACTACCATAGTGGGCCTTATTTAATAATATAGTGGACCTAGTCCACCTTACATTGAATGACCTCCACTATTATCACTATGGGCCCTCTGGACCCCCCCGCTATCTCTCTAGCTACCTTACATTACATCCCCCTTATGAAAGCATTGTCCTCAACGCTTGATGTACAACCATATACCAAGGTCCCATGGATAATTGTGGACCATAATGCTGAAGAAGACTAGAGAACCAAGGTCCCATGTAGAATGGAAAACCACCACGTTGAAGTAGTCCAACCACCATTGTAAGCCCGGGTCCCATGTCCAAGTGCTCATGTGAACTCCCCATGGAATATTTTGGAACCCAATAACCAACTCAAAATGATGCTCCAAAGACTGACACCTATCATGTGGATCCAAATAAGAATATCCATCCACATAGGTCATAGAAGAATCTGGAAGGAATAATACCACTGTAGAATATGCAGGATGGACACTGGTAATAATCATTGGCTCTCGATTTGTCACATTGATGTTGTCTACAGAAGGTGGATTAGAGTCATCAAATAAAATATGAAAGTGGTTGTCATCCCAGAAATGAAAACTATCCATATACCAATCATCACAATCGGCCTCAAAATCATACCAAACATATATTTCTTGATTATATTCATCCCTAATGTCCGCCATAAGAAATATTTGTTGCATTTTATCCAATGAATCTCGAATACTACGTAAACTATCATTGAGGCCATTTACAAGGTCATGCAATCTAGAATCCAATGTGTCATACAATTTGGATTTGAATTCTTCAATAATTCCCTTGAGGGTTTGAGAGGAAATAGCCATCTGAGCACCCTATGAACTCTTCGGTCCCATATCCGTCATGAAAAAACCCAAAAAGTAGAACAATAAGTTACTGCAGGAAATCACGGCGTTTTCCGAAAAAACTCTGAAAAAACTACTGAATTTAAAATGCTCATAACTTCACTTTTCAGACTCTGTTTCGGCTGATTGTTTTTTTGAAATTGGGTGAAATTGTGAGATGAACTCAGATATGTAATTTATTTGGGCAAATTCGGACTTCATATGCTACATAAATAAAAAAAAATCGCGTCGTCGTCCGCGGAAAAAAACCCTGAAAAATTGCAAATTTCAAAACTTCAATATCTTGACTTCCCGAACTCCGTTTCGGACGATTTATTTTTTTTCAACTTGGTTGTTTTTCTGAGAGGAACTCAGATCCACAACCTGTTTCTGCAAATTTTTCACAAAAATATACTGAAAAGTTCTGGAATGTCGCGGCCCTCTTTTTCTTCTCCGAAAAAAAAATCTGTAAAAATAAAAAATATTTTCCCACAATGTCTGCCAAGGAAAGTGCTCTTATACCAATTGTTAAGAACCTGAATAGATATACAATTTAATCACCACAAATACTGAATATACAATAGATCCATAGAGAAAGATAGAAGAAACCACACTTTATTATTGCCAAACCCTTGAGGTAGGGAAACACCATACAATGGATCCTATTATGGAAGGGATCCTCTCCTGTTCACTTGCCTCTTTGAGGGGGCATCCTCCTATTGAGCTACCGCTCCAAAAACAATAATTCTCTTCATGTCTCATTACATTGTTTGAACCCCTTTATATAGTTCTACCATCATCTAAGAACATTCTAGAGGAGGAATATTCTAGAAGTAGAACCTTCTAAGAAGTCCTCTTACATTTATTATATCTAATTACCCATTTATTATATCTAACTACCATAGTGGGCCTTATTTAATAATATAGTGGACCTAGTCCACCTTACATTGAATGACCTCCACTATTATCACTATGGGCCCTCTGGGCCCCCCCACTATCTCTTTACCTACCTTTAGGATCATAGCAGAAGAGTTCTGCAATACTAAAACCAATATTTTTTGTTGTTTTGTTGACTTTAGGAAATATTTTGACATGGTTCCTAGGAAAAACCTTTGGAATAGGTTGGAAGAGATAAAATTGTCTCTTGATTTGAGGGTTGTTGCAATGAGGATGTATGAGAACATTATTTCTAAGTTTAAAAACACTGAGGGCTTGTCAAAAGAGATTAACTGTAATATTGGAGTCAAACAAGGTTGTCCCTTGTCCCCTACGCTTTTTGGCATATACATTGACAAGTTAGAAGATTGCTTGGAAAAATCAGGTTGTGTCGGCCCTACTCTCACTGGTATAGTCATCAATATTATTCTTTATGCCGATGATATCGTTCTTATGGCAAGGAGTCCCCATGATCTTGAAAACCAACTAAGAATCCTCAAGGATTTTTTCTCCAATATAGGTATGACTATTAATATTGATAAGACTAAGGTCATGGTTATTAAATCCAATAAAATCCCTTATGATACCTTCATATATGAAAACAACAACTTGGAGGAAATGACTTCATACAAATATCTTGGAATTGATATTCACCACAAGATCAATTGGAATTATAGCATTCAGAAAAGGATTATTGGGGGATGGAAAGCTTATTATGGGCTTGAAAACAATTGTAAATCCACTGATCTTTGGAGTTGGGATACGAAGAAACTCCTCTTTGAGACTCTTGTTACACCTGTTATTCTTTATGGATGTGAATTCTAGGGTTGTAGTATCTCTCATGAATCTTGGAGAAAGATAGAGCAAATACAAAAGAATTTTATAACCTATAATCTTAAAATTAAAGGAAATACTCCCTATCCCATCCTCCTATTAGAAACAAGTCTCTCCCCCATTGAGAGCATAGCTATGACTATATACCTAATGTATAAGAACAAGTTAAACAACATGGAAGACAAGAGGCTTCTTAAAATTGCTTCAAAATCGAGTCATAACCACCATCGACTCAAGTGAGGATAGCATAAAGAAGCCCGGTCTTGGCTAAACTATTGGGGAATCATGGAAGACACCATTTTGCAGAATAAAGATACTATTAAAAATATGTCAAATCAAAAGTTAAGGAGAAAATGTGGTGTGATAAAGAGTTAGAGGACAAACTAAAATTAAGGTATTATAAGGATGTAATCAACCCTAATCTAGAAGATCAAAATTATCTATCTGTTTTTCCAAGTATAAAGAAAAAAAAAACATTTCTAATATAAGAACAAATTCTCACGAGCTCCATAGTGAAACTGGGCGTTGGTCAATTCCTAAAACGCCATGGCATGAAAGAGTGTGTCACCTTTGTGACACTAAGAATGTTTAATATGAAAAGCACTTTCTCTTAGATTGTCCAGCCTATACCCATATTAGATCTCATTTTCAAAATATTTGTCACACTACCAACCTTCCTAACCTCTTAACTCAACAAAAGTATAGTGATCTTGGAAAGCTTCTCTTAATGTTTTTCGAGCATAGAAACAAAATTCTAAAGAATCGCAAGTAATCACTTACCCTCTTAAGGTCTGATAGACCAATTTGGTCTTAGTGGACATTAATCATCATCATCATCATCATTTAATTTGATTAATTACTTTTTAAAGTGTTAATGAAGTCTATGTAAGTAAGAATAGTTTGTTTTTTCTAAAGTTATTATAAATACTTGTGTTACGCATTAACGAATATATTATGGTGGAACATATTGCTAAGTGCTAAATCCATACACAATTAATGGTTCTCATTGCCTAAATTTGACAAAAGACTGAAGACCCATCCTAGTTAAGACTCTAAGAACCAATAATAACAATCATGTAGGCTAACATAATCACAATATAAATAAAAGAGTTGAAACCTCACATCACTCTATCCAAAATGAAGCATGGTTCATTATAATGGCAATTAAAACATGTTACAAGGGTTTATTAATATAAAATCAACACATAAAATATGATTTCACAATAAAGCCTCACATCAAATGAAAATATACCTCAAATTCTCCATTATTCTTTCCAAAATGTTCTACAATGTAGCCCAAAAGAAGAGCTCCTAAATACCCAAATTCTCTACCCTTTACAATGGAGAGAGAAAAATCTTATTTATAGAGTGAGTCTCTTCTCTTATACAATAAAATATTATTATTTTCTAACTAACTCCATGACAAGTAAAATAAATATTGTGATAATGAATTACTTATATCTCTCCTCAATCCACGGTTGATCATGTTACAACATGTGGACATTAGCCTCTCCAAATAAATTTACCCTCATCCAAAAATAGTAGTAGTATGCACCGAATAATTCTCATGAAGGGGACACACAACCAAAAATAGGCATAAAGACAATTCAAATGCCAAGTTTCCACATGGAATGTTCCATCCAAGAATTTGAATGCATGCAACCACTCCACATTTGTGAATACCAAGGTAGCCAACTCCATGGATGAATTTTCAATATTTCAAGTGGATGGGGCATAAAGTATGTGATCAATGCCTACCCTTGCCTTACCTTGCCTTTACTTTCCTATCCTTTCCTTTCCTTTCTGAGCCTTTCTTTCCTAGCCTTGCCTTGCCTTTCGTTCCCTTACTTTGCATTTCCCTACCATGCCTTTCCTTATCATGCCTTTCCTTACCATGCCTTTCATTTACTTTCCATGCCATGCCATGATTTTCCAAAACATTCCATGGCATTCCTTGCCTTGCCATGACATGCCTTGTCATATCTTGCCTTGTCATGTTATGTATGGCCATGCATTTCCTTGCCTTGTCTTGCCATGGCATGCCTTTCTTTTCCTAGACTTGTCATGCCTTTCCATTCCATGACATGCCTTGCCTTGTCATGCCATTCCTTTCCATTCCTTTCCTTTTCATGCCATACCATGCCATGCCTTGCATTTCCTTGACTTTCCATGCCATGCCATTTCTATCCATCCATTCATTTCCTTTCCTTTCATTTCCATGCCTTACATTACCTTTCCTTTCCATGCCATTCCATTCCTTTCCATGTCATGCATTTCCTTGACATTCCTTTCCTTGTCATTCCATGTCTTACATTGTCTTTCCTTTCCATGCCACACCATGCCTTGCAATGCCATGCCTTTCCATTCCATTCCATGCCTTTCCATGTCATTCCTTGCATTACCTTGTCTTGTCATGCCATGTCATGCCTTACCTTTCCTTTCCATGCCAAGCCTTTCCATGCCTTTCCTTGCCAATTCATGCATTTACTTTCCATTCCATGCCTTGCCACGCCTTACCTTTCCATGTCATGCCTTGCCTTGCCATGCCATGTCATGCCATACCATGCCTTTCCATGGATTTCCATGCCATGCCTTTCATTTCCTTGCCTTGCCATGTCTTTCCATGCCATGTCCTTCCTTTCCATGACATTCCATGCCATTCCTTTCATTCCATTCCCTTTCCATGTCATGCCTTGCATTTCCTTTCCTTTTCATGTCATGCCATTCCATGCCATGCCATTCCATGTCATGCCTTCCCATTCCATTCCTTTCCATTCCATGCCATGCCTTTCATTTACATGACATGCCTTGCATTTCCTTGTCATTCCTTTCATTGCCTTTCCTTGTCATGCCATGCCATGACTTGTCGTGTCATGTCATTCCTTGTATTACCTTTCCTTTCCATGTCATGCCATGGATTTCCATTCCATTCTTTTCCATGCCATGCCATGACTTTCCTTTCCTTGTCATGCCATGCCATGTCTTGAATTTCCTTTCCTTGCCATGTCATGCCTTTCCATGCCTTCCCTTGCCATGTCATGCCTTGACTTTCCTTTCCATGCCATGTCATGCCATGCCTTGCCATTCCTTTTCATGCCTTTCCTTGCCTTTCCTTTACAAGTCATTCCTTTCCTTGCCATGACATGACATGCCATGTCATGCCTTGTCATTCCTTTCCTTGATATTCCATGCATTTATTTGTCATGCCATGCCATGCCTTGCCTTTCCATTCCATGTCTTTCCTTTCCATGCCTTGTCTTTCCATGCCATGCCATTCCTTACCTTTCCACACCATGTTTTTCCTCGTCATGTCATGCCATCCCATGCCTTGCATTGCCTTTCCTTTACATGTCATGCCATGAATTTTAATTCCAGGTCTTGCCTTGCCTTACCATGCCATTCCATGCCATGTCATGCCATGCCTTGCCATGAAATGCCATGACTTGTCTTGCCAAGACATGCATTTCCTTGCCATGGCATGCCTTGCCATGCCTTGCAATGACATTCCTTGATATGACATGCCTTGCCTTTGCATCCCATGTCTTTCCTTTCAATCCCATGCCTTGACATGCCATGACATGCCTTTCCTTTCCGTGACATGCCTTTCCTTGCCATGCCATGCCATGTCATTCATTTCCTTGTCTTGCCATGCCATGCTATGTCATGTCTTTCCTTTTTATTCCATGTGTTGCATTGCCTTGAATTTCCATGACATGTCTTGCCTTGACTTGCCATGACATGCCTTGTGTTTCATTTCCTTGCCTTGAATTTCCTTGCCTTGGCTAACCACATTTCATCTAAAAGGTATTTTCATTATGATATTGATAAAAATAATTGTTTGTAAAAATTTGTTATTTTCATCATTAGATAAAATTTGTTTTCAAGTTGATTTAATAAAACAATAATGGAATTCATGTATCATACTTTTTTATTTCTTAAAAACAATCATGCTTGTACTAAATGAACAAGTTTAATACCTAAAAATTACAATCAAAGGATTCCTTAAGCATGCAATTCTACAACTTTTTATCCCATCTATATTAGATATAATACTTACATGAGAATTTCAATGTCATAACATAAGCTCTCGTTATTCGTATATCTTAGGTATCTTTATATTTTTGAAACATGGATTATCATAATTAATAGAATTTACATAGAAAGGTATGTCACTAAATAGGTTTATGTTCCATCCTTATGGTGTAGTCTCATTATACTATTGATCCATAATTTATTTTGGATTGCATGAAAAAGAACATAACTTCAAGGCCTTATTTAAATCAAAGAAATAAAAACTAATCTTTCAACTCAATAACTTTTATAACAAGATATAACATGTAGACCTAGACCTATAAATTGCCTTTCCATGCCTTTCCTTGTCATGCCTTGTCTTTCCATGTTCTAGGTCATGGTCTATGTCATGGTATGGGTCATGGTAATGGTGTAGGTCTAGGCTTTTGTCTAGTTCTAGGTCTAGGTTAATGTTTAGGTCTAGGTCTAGGTCATGGTCATGGTTTAGGTTTAGGTCTATTGCCAACATGTCCCTGAATGGCTTGATGAGGTGAGTTGAAACTCATGATATAAATAAAATTGGGACTCGTATATGAAAATCATCGGTTGCATTGTATATGGGGCACTAGGTCTCAGCTAGTGGGGCCCCTCTGTTGTCATTTTGTTTCCCAAAAAATATTTTGTTGGAGGATCTCTGGGACTAGGGCTTTGCTCAATGAGGCATAGTGTAAATTATGAACAAGAGGTCTATTTTCAATAACACTGTGGTGGGTGAATGTGGGTAGATTATTTGCGTAGGCCTTGGCCAAATAGATGTGCAGGAGCTTACGGAACTTTGTTATGTTGCTCGGTTTGGATTTTATGCCCCCCGACCACATTGCCAATGTGTTCCTGAATGGCTTGAGGCGGTGAGATGAAACTCACGATAAAACTCAAAACGGGGCTCGAATGGATGAACTCTCAGTTGCATTGGATTTGGGGCACTGGGTTTCATATAATGGTTCCCCTCCGCTATCATGTTTTTTCCCCGAAAAAGCGTTTGTTTGAGGATCTTTGGGACAAGGGTTTTGCTCAATGAGGCATAGTGAAAATTTTGAACAAGAGGTCAATTTTCAAGAACATTGTGTCATGTGATTGTGGGTAGAGTGGTCGCATGGGCCTTGACCAAATATAATTGTAGGAGCTTATGAAACTTCATTATGTTTCTCATTTTGTATTTTATGCCCTTGGACCAAATTGCCAACACATCCTTGAATGGCTTGAGGAGGTGATTTGCAACTCACGATAAAACTCAAACTAAGACTTGGATGGAAGAACTGTCGGTTGCATTGGATCCAAGGCAATGGGTTTTAGATAGTGGGGCACCAATCATCGCTTATGTAGAATTGATTGTAAATGTGTTAAACCTTCACAGAATAGATTTAGATAGAAAATACCACACACATTTGCAAAGAGAAATTGAGAAAGAAGAAGAAAGAGAGAAAGAATGGAAGAAGTCTCATTAACTGTATTCCACACTCAAAGAGTGAATAATTTACAACAGATATAGGCTACATGAGTAACTAATGCTCCATAGTATTGTTCTAGAGAGATTTAGACACTTACTGACAGACACTAGAGTGAACTACCACCTAGTCCTAGTTAACTGATCCATGCAATCATCAATTGATTGAGACACATGTGTGGAAGTGAGAGAGACACATGCAACTCCTGGTGGTAAAACAGAGGTTTACATGCATGAGTGACTTCCACTAGTCTAACTGAGTTTAATTGACTCTGAAATAAAGAGGAACATCCTATTTTGTAGGGAAATATTCTCTAGAGAGAATATTCTCATCTAAAGAATCGTTCTCAACATTGGACT
>ML781828.1:356989-383494 GCA_009831015.1 Picea engelmannii
CTAGGAGATGAAGCGCCAAAAGTCATGTGGGCCCCGTTTGGGTAAGTTGGTGCATCAACTTCCCGGGGTCGTAACTTTTGCATACGATCTCCATTTTAGGCGTATGATAGCTCGTTGGAAAGATCTATCCGAGGACTACAACAAATTTGACAAAAATTCCATGATGGAATTTTGCAACTGCAACATACCCCAAAAAACGTCGTTTAGGGCCTCAAAACGGCTCCAAAAGTTCAGGACCCGAAAAACTGCTAAAAATAGTAAATTGCCAAAAATGTCAGAACGTTGTTTTGAGCCAGTTGGAAAAGGTGGGTGGCCACCGATATCCATCTGGATCACAAAGTCCCAGACACGTCACCAGCCATCTATGCTAAGTGACCGCGAACCAGAAATTGACACGCAACGAGGTTCAAGGGGTGACACGTGTCCTCGATAGGGGGTGATACGTGTCCTCGATAGGGGGTGACACGTGTCATGCTCTAACAAGCACAATGGGTATGTGAGTCATCTAAAATTGGGTGACATGTGGCACGTGTAATCCAAGTCACATCGAATGACATCATCAAACCACGTCATCATAGACTAATAACTACTCAATCCTTCAATTTAACGATCCACAAGGTTCCTTGTAGATAAATAGATCTACGGTTCTCATTAATTCGCGGCTCGGGCTTCAAATATTACCGAATCCTCTCAACGCAATTCCCTCGAAGAGCTAAGTCTCCAACCTCTCGGATCTTGCGCCATGTGTCCTCTTCGACCAACGGTCGATATTTACTTCGGCGTTCACGACTTCGACGGTTTTCACTCTTTGAAAACCTTTGGCCAAATTCCTCTAGAGTACAAAGTCTCTAGACCATGGGATCGCGTGCCATGTACCCGTTCATCCAATGGTCCTCATCGCTTCAGCATTTCAACATTCGTGGCTTCGTCGTGTACCTCTTGGATTTCCTTCTGGACCATGCCGGATCTATTGCCACATCTACCTAGCATCTATGATCAGGGTTTACTCTGGTCGGCAGACCTTCGGGGAAATCTCATGTGTTTCTATATCACCGAATACCCAGACTCTCAGATAATCATGGATCTGTGGACATGTGTCCCTTCAGTTCAACAATGTAGATTAACTCCATGACTCCTACATTTGGGAGTTCCGGCGTTAGACCATTCCTATTCTCCCGAAGTTGCATTTTGTTAAAGCGCTTAACGCTTCCCTTCCTACATTTGATCTAACGGCTGAGAGTGATCTATGTTGAATCCCCAGATCGGCAGTCCTCATCGATTCACGACTTCTACCTTTGGCTATTTTCAAGGATTGTGGAATCACAAACCCCAAATTATCGAAGCCAAAGAGCTATCCCCTTTTTGGACTAGCGCAGGGTTCCCAGACCCCAACCACATGGATACATTGGAAATTATAGGGGCTAAGCACTAATCCTTTAACAACAGGTTGTTTAATCACATGGGCACGAGCCCTTGGTTAGTTGGGTGAATAGTCTAAAGGAAAAACACCCTTCTCCAACAGAATTCAGACTTTGACATTCCCACTAAGGTAAACTTTAAAGGGTTGGCAGGACTTAGAAATTTCATTCGATCCTACCCCGACCCTTCTGCGGATTCCCATCCCATGATTATCTAGCAGCAAAACAGAGATAAATTGAAATATCATATAGATATAACAGTTTACAAAAATCACTAAGATTTTCTAACAATTGTTCAAATACTGAAAGACTGAATCATAAACACAGACATTTCATCATTGCATCCAATATAATACACAAATTATGAAAATACTTATCAGAACTGGAAAATGTGAAGCAACTATTGAAAGGGGTGCTTGTTTCCTCCCAACCATAGGCACAGTCACTCCTGATGGATTTACCACTGGTCACCCCCGAGCTAGACCATGGTACTATGAAAGAGATTATTTATCCTTGCTCCACAACAGTCAGGGACGAAGGTTACTCTCCTCCTCCTACAAGAACTTGGCAATTGGTTTTCTCTGCTCCAAGTAAGGAGGTCTACACGATTACTTCTTCAGTCACTCGTCAGCCCCATTTATCAGCTTGTAGCCAAACGCTTCCTTGGCTTCTTAGATCCAGATCGAGCTTACTAGATTTTTCCTCTCAACCTCAGATTCGAAGTTTGTTCATTTCTCTTCTCGGGAGAGTGTTTTTCTCTACTCTGGTATCTCCCAAACCTTTCTCTCTGCCTGAATTACCTCATTCCTTTCCTTCCTCGGCAAGGTTGTGTGGGTCTGAATCTCAATTCGTAGTCAGGCCTGGAAGCCTTACCAATGGGTACCTTGCCACATCTCCTCATTAACTCTTGAGGATGGCCTTCCAACTATCAACCTGACTGGTAATTCATTTCTAGGTTAGAGGATTGTTGAGAAATTACAACCAGTAGATATTGATCTGGTGAGGGTCATCTCAACCATTCTTGGTTTCCCTTCACCATCTCTCTCATAGCATCCATGGTATATTGGAAAACTTTTCCCCTTTCGGCAGTTGTGCAACACATATTCAAATTCAAATTATATTAATAACATAAAATTCATACATTGACCATTTTATACAAAGGTTCATCAAATCAAACATTCACACATATTTAGTCTTCCATAGTCTCTTGGCCAGTTATAGTTATATTTACAAACTGGGGGAAACGGGGGTATTACATGTGGCTAGTCTCTACCTCATGCTAAGGTATGAAAGAGGCTATAACCGGCTTCATTATCGGTGGATCCATCTCAACGGATGGATTTTTCTTATAACACCCCCTAGTTCTGATAGATCAAGGCCAACAATACTTCTCTAAGATTGAATTATCTTCATGACAATTCATATTGATTGCTTGGATGCAAGGATAACCTCAAGGACTGCACTACTACCATCATTCATCATTCTCAATAAGCTTCAAACCCTTAAGCAATAAAATTTCTTTAAGGATTCATGAATACAATACCAATACAACAAAAAGAAATGAAATTCTATTGACAATAATTTTTTATTTTATTTTTTAATTTTGTGTATGTGTGTATTGTATTTATGAATTCCTAAGCAAAGGGATTGGAATTCAATTTTTTTTAATATGTGGATATGGATCTTTAATCAAAACATCAAACTAGACAAAATACTCATAATCATTAAAACTTCATTCTTTTTTTCTTAGAGATATCAAAAATAAGCAATCATTAAAACTTATATAAAAATACAATTATATAAGAACCTAAAAAATTTAGATAGAAATAAATTTGTAACAAAAAAATAAACTGTAATTAGACTTCGATTTTTTTCCCATACATAAAACTCAAAACCCATAAGAGAGCGGTGCTTCCTACTAACATAATGTTGACTGGTTGCAATGTGAATATGCTTGATACTTAGCATTTGCCACTCATTTGTGCAAAAAGAAAAAGAAATCATTACTAATAATACTTTATTTAATGTACTCATTTCATATACCTTCTTAAAAAATGTCTATGACTAAATAGACACGCCTAAATTGTATGTGTTTCAAAATTAATTTACAACAAAAATGCTTCTAAATATAAACAAATAATTTAACAATCATTGATTGATAGATATAAATCGAAACAAAAAAAATATTCCAATATATCATAATGCTTATCCAAATAAAAAAAATCACAAAAACTGATGCCCACCTCTTTGAAACCTCATTCATCAATATACCATTTTTTATCTATATTCTCCTCCAACAAAACACCAATTGAAATATTCAAACGATCACACTTCTTTAGAACCTCATTCATTAGATAGTAGAACATATAGTATAATACCCCACATAGCTCAAGCACATGAAAAAATTATCACGCATATCGAAGCACCTTAAGGTGCATCGTTGTATGTGCTTCATGGATACACTATTAGGCGCATAACGATCATCCATTGTTGAATATATATAGTACTACCATATCCTTTTAGGTGGGGGAATATAAATTTCCATGTGATTAGACTCATATTACCAATGAACTTTGTTCCACAGCAGGAATGTGGAACAAGAAAAAGGACAAAAACCAAGTTCAAAACTTAAATCTATAAGTAAAAATAGATAATTCATATTGGGAATCGTTTAAATGTTGGATCGATATGCTGATCAATATGGCTAATGAATGAATTTAAAAAATTGATGTGTTGATTAGAAACTTTAATCTTGTTTTGGTAGGTCGTAGGGTTGCTTCTTGAAATTGATGTCTTATTGTTGTCTTAACAAAAACATAGATATTATTCATTAGAAATAGAAGCAACAGAGCATTAGCATGGCAAAACTCCATTATGAAATTGCGCTAAGCCTAAGGCTGCTAATTCCATGACCATAAAAATAATGGTCAATAAGAGAAGTTGTAAGATATTGTACGTAGTAGCAAGGAAGGATTTTGTTGCAATGACAAGGGTGGGGTAGCTTGATTTTTAGGATGATTGACGACCTCATTTTCTTCCCACATATGACACATCTCAAGTAACAAGGGACATTCATGGGTATAGTCTCCATAGACACGATAACTAGCACAAGGTTTATTAGTACAAAGGTTTTGATTCTTCCCTTACTTTTGTTGGGGATTGTTACCTTGACCTTGGGTCATAGCAAGTCGATGGTATTGTTTATGTTAGTGGTAGCATCAGACAAGAATTTCCTCACAAGTCTATGTGTCTAGATGTGTGGAAATCGTCCAAAGCATTATACTCTTGAATTTACTTTAGTTAAAGGAATTATTAAAGTAAATTGTTTTTATTAATTAATTAAGTAATTAGTTATTGAGTTATTTAATAAAAATGATAAAATAACTTAACATGCAACATGTAATATAAATATCAAGTGAGTGTGAGAAGTGATCTCAACCATAGATCACTTTTGAGATTAGAAATAGATTGTAACTCACTATTATAAAAGCAAGGTTGGGGTGAAGGAGAAAGACACTTGACCAAGAGTTGTGTTGAGAGAGTTGACACAAAGAGTATTGGATCACGAAGGACTACATTTCAAGATATTGGATAGGTGAAGAAGGACTTTCATCTAGAGATCATACAGGTCAAGGAGAAGAGAGAACATAGGCATATGCAAGTGGGTTTCGATCGAAGGAAGACACAAGAGAGTGCTAGATTGTATAGAGATTTATGTACTGGTTTTCTGTACACATATGTGGGTCATAGTGGAGAAAGTAATGGATATTCATGGGTCACAGAAGGGAAAGTAGTGTATGCCTAGAAAATCATGCAAAATTGGTCATACAATAGGTAAAACCTTTCTAGGTTAGTCTGCAATTATATTTCTCCCAGTGGGCCATTATCCCTATTACAAGAATCCTAATTTTAGCATAATAAATAATTCTCAACACTGGTTTTCCCTCTATGGTTTTTCCAGGGGTATCTACTAAAAACTAATCGTGTTCATGTGTGCTTCATTTGGTTTCCTAGTTTATGCTTCTCTTGCATGATATTGAGTTGAATATTTCAGTAGTGTATTATTGTTTTGTGAGCTTCTAATCTGACTGCAATAACAAAATCACTAGATAACAAGGTACCTAGGTGTTGGAGTAATAATTTCAACATGGTATCAAAGCACATGCTATGAAGGGAAGCCAAATCAGTACAACGACAATTTTCCAACAACAGGTTATTTCCAAGGCAGTTTATCGGGTCTTAGGGATGACAACAACATCATTGAGATTTGAAGACATATTGGATGGAGCATCCAACTTCCTACCTTGGAAAGCAAGAGTTACTTTGGTGTTGAAGGAGTATGACATTTGGGAGTTAGTCAATAAAGCAGTTACTCCACCGAGAGATCCAACAACTAGTTTGTATGCTCACAACAAGAAGGAGATCAAAGAAAAAATATTCCTAGATTTTGTGAAGGATCATCCAATCCCTCACCTAAATGAGAAGAAGTCGACCAAAGAGATATTTGATGCACTGGTAAGTTTATTCCAGAGAAAGAACAAGAATAGGAAGATGGTCTTAAGGAATACATTTAGATCGGTTCATATGTCTAGATCAAATAATTTTACCAACTATCTCATGAGGATCACATAGGTGCATGATCAACTTGCATCCATAGGGGAGAAAAAAAAGGACGCAGATCTAGTGAACGTGGCATTAAATGGTCTTCCCAAGTCATGGGAACCATTTGTCAAAGGATATTTTGCTCAAGAAAACATCCCAGATTGGTAGATACTTTGGGATGATTGCATCCAGGAAGAGACCCAGGAAGATTCTAAAGGTAATGAGCAGGGAGGTAGTGAAGAGGACTTATCCCTTGTTAGTAAGAAAGCAAAGTCAAAGGAAAAAGTTATAGTAAGAAGGGTAACGATGATGGAGGATAATCATAGCTAGGGAAGAAGAAGGACTTGAGTAAAATAAAGTGCTTCTCATGTCATAAGAATGGACATTATGCATATTAGTGACTGGAGAAGAAGAAGAAGGGTAATGAAAAGATGCAAACAACAACATCAAAAGAGACACAACTTGATGAGTTTGCAGCATATTTTGAGAAATATTACTAAATGATTTCTTTCCTTTCTACTAGCACAACAACGAGGAGTGCTTGGTTCTTGGATATTGGTGTATCTCATCATATGACAGAGGCACGAGAGGTATTTAGTAGTTTGACGGAGAAGGACTCAAAGGTTCATGTGGAGCTTGGTGATGATGTCAGGTATGCAGTGAAGGGAGAGGGAATAGTTACATTCCACGTTGAGTCAAGAGGATTGATAGATTCCCATGATGTGCTTTACATACCAATTTTGAAGAAAAAAATTCTTTCAGTCTCAGCTATGGAGGATAGGGTTTTTTCTATCATTTTTCAGAGAGGGAAGGTACTCATACGTCCAGAGAAAGTTATCCCAAAAAGCATAGTGGTCATTGGGGTTAGAGAGGGTACCTTATACAGGTTGCAAGGTAATCATGTTTAGGATTTGGTAAACAACAGTGACAACCTATGTGATTTGTGGCACAGAAGGTTGGGACACCTACACTACAGGGCATTGTCGATTCTAAGGGAGATTTTTATAGGTCTTCCCGAGTTCAATATTGAGAAGCAGGGACTGTGCAGATGGTGTGCACTTGGAAAGAATGTAAAGGATGATTTTCCAAGTAGTAAGAGTAGGTACAAGGGGTTGTTGTATCTTATCCATTCAGATGTGAGTGGGCCGATGTCAGTATCATCATTACAGGGATCGTCATACTATGTGATGTTTATTGATGATTTTTCAAGGAAAACTTGGATCTTCTTTATGAAGACCAAGGATGAGGTCTTCAGTCGGTTTAGAGAGTTTAGCGCTCAGGTAGAGAACCAGACATGGATGAAGATTAAGGTCTTGAGGTTGTATAATGGGGGAGATTACACCTCCAATGACTTCATGTATTTCTACAAGGAGGCAGGGATCAAGAGGGACCTGATAGTATCATACAACCCTCATAAGAATGGGGTTGTGGAGAGAAAGAATCACTCCATCATTCGTTCTTCCAAGGCTATGATACAGGATGAGGAATTTCCCATGTTTTTATGGGTAGAGGCATGTAATATGATGGTCTATGTGAAAAACAAGATTCTTCATAAGATATTGGGGAACAAGACTCTGGAGGAGGCATTCTCAAGGGTGAATCTAAAGATAGGACATTTGAGGATCTTCGGTTGTCCAATATACATCCATTTTCTAGTGGATAACAGGATGAAGCTGGAGCCTTCAGGACATAAGGGTATATTTTTGGGGTACAACGAGACCTAAAAGGCTTACAAGATCTTCATTCTAGCTCAAAGGAAGACAATTGTGAGTAGAGATGTGAAATTCAAAAAGAACTTATCATATAGGAGTGTTTAGGATTCATCAACAGTGATAGAAGACAAGGAATATCAAGCTCTGAAGGATGAGCAACAATCAACAGTTCATACCTTAGGTGGAGAGGAGGATTTATCCCCTTTTAGGAGACCCAGGTGGCTAGTACAGACATTGAGGAATGTTGGTGAGCCTCCTAGGAGTGTGATAAGAGAGCACAGCCATCCGAAGAGGTTTATGAACTATATGGAACTTATGAGTAGCATCATTGATGTCGAGCCTTCCATATTTTTGGAAGAAATAGATCAGCAGGTATGGTGGGTGTAATGTCCCCATTTTGGGACATTATAACTTTATAGAGTGTTATGCCTACCGGAGTAGCTAGATAGGGGTGACAGAGAGTTCGGGAGATATTGAGGGGTTTTATTGGGCCCAACTTTCATCATTCATCATCAGGATCCATTCCGCATAGCATGGTTTTGGTTTCGTTGCATTCCGACGAATTCCGTAATTTTGAGTTATTATGGGTCATATCTTAATTAATTTCACTAAGAAGGTCATAATGGGCATATTACTTGGAGAAACCTCTTAGTGTAATATCTCATCGGAATTGAGAAGAAGCACACTACAGGATAAGATGATGAGAAGTGACTTTCAGTGGTCGGAGAAGCCATAAGGATGGATAAATCACTTTTTAGAGGTAAAATGATTAATTAATTAAGTGATTTAATCAAGGAATAATAAAATAAAGTAAAAGTCACTTGGAGGGAAAAGGTCAACAACGAATTAAGTTTTCAGCAGTGAATTAGGGTTTTGGAAATCTATAAGAGAATATTCAGTGACCTAATTCATCATTATGCAGATTATGACTTGTCATTGAGGAGAAGAGGTGCATCTCAGGAGAGATAGTTCAGTGGATTCCAGGAGGAAGACACCAGTTGGCTGATTTCGGTGCTAAGAGACACACCCTAGTCACCGGGAAGATCATTCAAGTCTTCCATCATTCTTCAGCAGTAGTTACACAATGTTCAGCAGCAAGGGCGCATTCATACAAAGTGAGGGCACAGCTTCTGAGAGGGTTTTTAGTCGACTTATCCCATCCAAGGAGAATTCCGAGATTTCCCTCCGACCCATTTGAGAAGAAGGAAAGGCACATATTTTTCCTGGTTCCTCATCATATTTTGATGGAAGAATCAATTGGGGTGCATTTTTCAAACTCGTTCATGCGACACTTTTGGCGGATACATTTGGGGTTCCAGAGTGAGCATCAGGCCATATTCAGGGAAACCCTTACGACCCATTTCCCAGTAGACCAAGGCAGTCATTCTGAGACAAATCTCGTCTAATTCCGACGATGGAATCACTAGGACACATTTTTTCCAGAGAATGAGGGGCGCATTCCCCTAGGGGGATCCATCTGGGGTCCAAACTCACTAGCAGAAGGGTTCGACAGTTACTAGTACTGAGGAATAGAGCAGGGCACATCATTTGGGACAGTTTCCAAGCCATTCTGAGAAGTACATCTCCCAGGGCAAACTTTCCAGACTTCCAGCAGTTACCGTCAGAGCTGCCATAGTCCCAGTTCATCCATTGATTCCACAATGCTCCCATATTCTGGGTATTATCTTTTAGTTGCTTATTTGTATTCTGGATAAGATCCCTTGTTTGTTTATCTAGTCGAGTATTGTTAGTTTATTCAGCCACATTCATCCATTTTGTAATCCACAGAGATATCATAATACAAACTTTGCAGTCCTTTGTCGCATTTATTATTTGTATGACCATTTATATGTTATAAACGATTGATCCTACACACACATTAGAAGCGTTTCCTAGACTAGCCAAGTCAGGAACATTACAGTGGTATCAAAGTTGGTTTTCCTGCCAGCCTAAGGGAAAAATCATATAAGGATATAGATACATCATTACCAGCGAGTGGATTGACAAGAGCACAGATGGAGCCTACACCCATTAGATGCAGGGAGCATTGCTACAGTTGCAAAGTTCCTTGGAAGCCAAATCACAGATGTAGGGGTAAAGGGAAGGTGCACATTGTTGAAGTGCACTATGACAGTGAGGATGAGGAGATGCATGTGAATGAAACCATAGATGCCTATTTGGAGCAGTCCAATAAGGCTAGTGACTCTTGCACATCTGAGGGACAGTTATATGGACAGGATGATAGCACATATCCTTCATCTTCCCTATCAGGTAATGTTGAGGATTCATCACTTCAACATAGTGGTGACACTTGTGAGGATTCATATGTGTTGGCACTTAGACATGATGAGATTAGGAGGTTGGATGACCTACTGATGGGTGTAGACATGGCTTCCAGGAAGTCATGTATGGAGAATGATGAGTGAGCCACATTTTCCATCTTCTCAATCACCTATGCTAGCCATGACACATGAGGATATCAGTGGCATTCCTGATATGGTAGAGGAGCCTTATGTGGGGATTGTACACAAGGAACATATGGATCTGCAGACCCAAGAGGAGAGGTGTGGCTTGGATATAGTTGACCTTACACATACCTATCATTATGAGGAGAGTGAATCACCACTCTTGGAGATTCCATTGATGGACCAGGTTGTGGAGACCGACAACTTGTTGGGACACTTACTCCCAGGATCGATCTACAGTGATGAGGATGCACTCCTTATTGGTCGGAATGACCATAGCACGTGTCTGGACACATTTGTATGGGATCTAGGCGTATATGATATTAGTAGGGTGAGTGCACGGGAGGATACATCTTCCCATACAGGATATGGTGTGATTCAGATAGGGGTCGCAGTTGGTGATGGTGTGCAGTGGAATATAAGAGGAATTAGTAGCATAGAGGATAGTGGGCAGTTCAGTGCCTTATATTTTGAGGATTTTTTTGTTTTGGATTCCATTGTTGACACTAGCAGTGAGAGGCATGAGGTAGAACCTCAACGGGATTGTGACCAGAAGTCTAGGCTTAAGAAATCCTTGTATGGACTCAAACAGACACCCATGGCATGGTATTCCAGGATTAATGGATACTTGTAGAGTATGGTATTTACCAAGAGTGAGGCAAATCCTAATTTGTACTTCGTACTTGTTGGAGAGGATCCTCTGATCCTGGTTCTATACGTTGATGATTTATTCCTCATAGGTGCAGAGGATCTTATTGCATGGTGGAAAGAATATTTGGATAGTGAGTTTGAGATGAAGGATATTGGCTTGATGCATTATTTCTTGGGGTTAGAGGTATGGTAAGAATCATGAGAGATCTTCCTTGGACAAGGTTAATATGTAGCAGATATATTGAGAATATTCAGGATGGAGGAATTCAAACTGATGGCTACACCTATGATTACCAATATAAACAATATTGACACTTTAGATTCAGATTTGGTGGATCCCAGGATATACAACCAGCTGGTAGGGTCCTTGATGTATTTTGTTAACACTAGACCATATATTTGTTTTTCTCTAAACACCTTGATTCGGTTCATGGTAGAGCCAAGGCAGGTGCATTGGATTGCAACAAAGCATGTTCTTAGGTACTTGAGAGATACAATGGAGTATGGATTAAGATATATTGGAGGCGATGCAGTAGATTTGTAGAGACATATAGAATCAGATTTGGTAGGAAGTGCAGTAGACAGAAAGAGCACCTCGAGGTGATACTTCATCTTGGGATCAACATTGATTACTTGGTTCAACATGAAGTAGAATTCTATAGCACTCAGTTCACTAGAGGCGGAGTATATGGCAGTGAGTATGGCTAGATGTGAAGCCATTTGTATTTGCAAATTGATTACAGGTTTATTTGGTCAGGAGTTGGAGCCTACAGTGATATAATGAAATAATCAGATTTGTATCAAACTCTCTGAGAATCCAATATTCCAGACAATTCCAAGCATATTGAGATCATATATCACTTCGTTCGGGATAGGATACAAAAAGGAGTAGTGAAGCATCAATATATTTCCACAGATGAGCAGGTTATATATATTTTGACCAAGCCCTTGGAGAAAGGGAAGTTTGTATTCTTCAGAGACAGACTTGGAGTGGTGGAGAATACCTTCCTTTCTAAGAGGGAGTGTTGATGTTAGTGGTAGCATCAAACATATATTTTCGCGTAGGTCTATGTGTCTAGACATGTGGAAATCATCCAAAGCCTTCTACTCTTGAATTTACTTTAGTTAAAGGAATTATTAAAGTAAATTGTTGATCCGAATTATGTTCGGAACGAAATGAAAGTAGATGAATTACAATGAAATACTCATGAAAATTTCCAGAAACAGAGAAATACATCAATACTTGATTTCTATTAATGAAAGAATTGTAAAGATACTATACAAATACAGAGTGCGAGACTCGCTAGAATGGTGGCAACTTTATCTCTGAGAAGAGATGTGATGGATATGCTCATTCGCAAGAAGATGATTATAATGAGGCTCTAAAGGCCTTTTTATGTTAGATAAGAATGCCAAAACCCTAGACATCCAAAAACCTAACCCTAGGAGATGAAACGCCAAAATTCGTGTGGGCCCCGTTTGGGTAATTTGGTACATTAACTTCCTGGAGTCATAACTTTTGCATACGATCTTCGTTTTAGGCGTGTGATAGCCCATTGGAAAGGTATTTTCGAGAAATACGCATTACGTTGTCAAACTCTGACTCTGTCTACAGTTTTACTGTGGTGATCCAAAATAGCATTGTTTAGGGACCCAAAACGGCCCTGAAAGTACAACAAGATGTGATGACATGAAAACATACAAAATAAGCCATTTGGATTAGGTGGGAGGCCACCAGTATTCACTTGGAAGATGTGTAGGGATCCATAAAACCTTGAAAATGTAGAACCCACAATTACAAAGAAGTACAGAAGAACATGTTGAACTAAAAAATGGAAAAAGGAGCTAGTTGGAACAGGTGGGTGGCCATCAATATCCACCTGGATCAATCCTCCCCCCTTAGGAAGCAATGGTCTCCATTGTGTTGAGTGCCCAGGGAAGAGGGGAAAGCATGTTTTGAATCTGAATCTTGGTGAGTTGCATACTTTGTTGGAGAAGTTATGATGCCTAGTTTGTGGAAGACTGTCACAAACCGGTTGTTGGTGGGGTTGAGTATGCTCCACCAACTTGTTGTCTCTGGGTTTGACGGGGCATTGTGTAGGTGCCATTGTAGGTGACGAAAAAATATCTTCTTTCTCTTTGACAATCTGTTTTTGTTGGATATAAGGTGTTGAGGTTGCAGTGGTTACAGCGGTCTTCTATGCATCATTTGAATAGACTATGAATAGGATGAATTTTGCAGTATGAGAGATTACCTTGCAGCATTGTTTTGGTGGAGAAGTAGTCGAAACTACCTCTAGTATCTGATAGAACTGGCCTCCCAAAGTAATAATGACACTACGGGGTCTAGAATCATAGATAGCATGATGTCTCCACATATATGGTTGGCCCAAAACCACATCACACACATCAAGAGGGGCAACATCACACACTACCTCATCCTTGAAGGGATGGATGCCATGGGACATGTGACACTGTTGGATGATACAGAGATCTTGTCCTTGGTGAAGCTACCCAATGTTGTATGGTTGTGGGTGTGGTGTTGTCATCAACCCCAACTGTTTGACAGCCTTAACTGAGATGAGGTTCTTCTGGTTGTCGTTATCAACAATTAAATGCAACGGGGTCCCCTTCACCCACATCTGTGAATGGAAGAGATGCTCCCCCTCTTCAGGATCTACTGATTCTTCTGGTTGAATTGTTGCGGTCACGACAGTGGAAGTGGGGTTTGCGTCGATGATCTGTCTGTTTTCAATATTTTTTGGATCGAATTCTGAATCAGGGTTCGACTTTGTGTCTTTGACCTCGGCCACCAATGAATGTTTCGAGCGAAATTCATTGGTATTGTGCCAGGGGATTTTATGGAAGTCACCCCACTTCCCAGTGTCATTCTTCGTCTTCCCTATACCATTTTTGTCATGTGTCTTGGATTGGTTGTCTAAAGATTGTTGGTTAGGGTCGTCTTTACCATGCTTTGGTTGTTGCAGATTTGCAGACCCGAATTCCCATTTGTTCTGGTGCCTAAATTTATGTTCGATTTTGACAACATATTGATAGGTAGCTCCCAATGATGAGATGTTTAGGAAATTCATTTCATTTTGGATGTACCTATGCAGAGCCCCATGGTATTTCAGAATGAGATGTCTCTCGAAGTCCTTGATACCCAGCTTGGTGCGCAAGGTATGGAAAGTATTTTTTAACTCTGACATTGTTTGGCTCTTCTCTTGCCATAGTGTGGTCCATCTCATGTACTGGTCTTCATAATTATCAATGGGATAGTATTGTTCTTTGACCACATCCACAAAAAAATCCCAATTGTACTCGACCCCATATATTCTAGATTCCTCTGTGGAAATTTTCTCCCAGTAAGTTTCCCACCAATGTTTGACATGGGAGAGAGAGCCTTGAGGAGTGTGAAGTTGATCTTTTCCCTGTCGAAAAAAAATTGAACAGAGAAATAACCTTCTAATAGATTTAACCATTTTTCTAGGGCATCCGCATATATCCAACCTTCAAATATGGGAATATCAAAATTAACTTGTACCTTGAAGGGAGAGGTTCCTCACAAATGGTCGCTTGATGAAGATGGGCATGTTGTTATCAACAGGGGTTGAAGAATGTGTGCAAAATTCTCCATCATTTCATCCCTATGCCTGTGAGAGCTTGCTCAAGAAACATGTTAATAGAATCTTCTGCTCTGTCATTTTTATTTTCTGTCACCATCAAGGGTTTCTTGGGCATGCGAGAGTGATTGTCCTCAAGAGAGACAAACTCGAGACCCAACTGGATATACTCAGACCTCGTCGGGGACATGCGCTGAAAAAATATCAAGAGCAGCCTGCTCTGATACCACTGATCTGGCTTATGTTTGGAACAAAATGAAAGTAAATAAATTACAATGAAATACTCATGAAAATTTCCACAAACAGAGAAATACAACAATTCTTTATTTCTATTAATGAAAGAATTGTAAATATACTGCAAAAATACAAAGTGCAAGACTCGCTAGAATGGTGGCAGCTTAATCTCTGAGAAGAGATGGGATGGCTACGCCCATTCGCAAGAAGATGATTACAATGAGGATCTGAAGGCCTTTTTATGTTAGACAGGAATGCTAAAACCCTAGACATCCAAAAACCTAACCCTTGGAGATGAAACACCAAAAGTCATGTGGGCCCCGTTTGGGTAAGTTAGTACATTAACTTCATGGGGTCGTAACTTTTGCATACTATCTTCATTTTAGGCATGCAATAGCTCGTTCGAAAAGTATTTTCGAGAAGTACGCATTACGCCATCGAACTTTGACTTTATCTACAATTTGACTGTGGCGAGCCAAAATAACATTGTTTAGGGCCCCAAAACGGCCCTGGAAATACAACAAGATGTGTTGACATAAAAACATACAAAATAAGCCATTTGGATTAGGTGGGAGGCCACCAGTATCCACCTGGAAGATGCGTAGGGATCCAGACAACCCCGAAAGTGTAGAACCCACAATTACAAAGAAGTACAGAAGAACGTACTGAACTAAAAACTGGCAAAATGAGCTAGTTGGAACAGGTGGGTGGCCACAAATATCCATCTGGATCAATTTCTTAAATTATTAATTAATTGTGTAATTATTTAATTGAGTTATTTAAGAAACATGTTAAAAGTACTTAGCATGCAACATGTAATCTAAATCTCAAGTGAGTGTGATAAGTAATCTCAACCGTAGATCACTTTTGATATTAGAAATAGATTGTAAATCACGATTATAAAAGAAAATATAGGGTGAAGGAGAAAGACACTTGATCAAGAGTTGTGTTAAGAGAGTCGACACATAGAGTATTGGATCACAAAGGACTGTGGTTCAAGATCTTGGATAGGTGAAGAAGGAATTTCATCTAGATATCATATAGGTCCAAGAGAAGAGAGAATAGAGGCATATGCAGGTGGGTTTCGGTCGAAGGAAGGCATGAGAGAGTGTTGGATTATATGGATATTTTCATACACGTTTTCTGTACACATCTGTGAGTCATAGTGGAGACAGTCACAGATATTTGTGGGTCACAGAAGAGCAATTCATGAATTCCTATAAAACCATGCAAAATTGGTCGTACAATAGGTCAAACCTTTCCAGGTTAGTCTGCAGTTGTATTTCTCTCAGTGGGTCATTATGCCTATTACGAGAGCCCTGATTTTAGCATAATAAAATCATTCTCAACATTGGTTTTCCCTCCAGGGTTTTTCCACGGGTATCTACCCAAAAATACCAGTGTTCATGTGTGCTTGATTTGGTTTCCTAGTTTATGCTTCTGTTGCATGATATTGAGTTGAATATTTCAGTAGTGTGTTATTTTTTTGTGAGTTTCTAATCTCATTGCAGTAAGGAAATCACTAGATAACAAAGTACGTAGGTGATGGAGTAATAATTTCAATAGGTATTAGGTTGATGATTTCAATTCCTCTGGTTTCCTTGATTTTGGTTATTTTTCTTACTCTTCCCTATGTTCTTCTTCTTATTTTGATTAGGGGGATTGGGGGAATTTTGTTGTGCGTAGAATTTCCCTTGTGAAGGAGGTGTAGGTTGAACAACATGGATTTGGGGTATTGTTGTTGGAGGGACCAAAGTAGCTAGAGGTGGGCCAGGAAAGGGGTAATATGGATTTATGGAAGCTCCACCACAAGAAGTGGTGTTCTAAGTAGGCCCATGTACATGTGAATGTGAACAGGATGCGGGGTATGAGGTACTAGTTCCCATCTGAGAAGAAGAGAGTGAAGAGTCATAAAGGGAATTAGAATACTCGTGAGTTATTGAAGGATATCCCACAAATTTTTGAGGGTATGAAGTGCTAACCCCACCATAAGGGTGACCATATCTACTAGGTACGAGAGGAGTAGGGTGTGGATAGGTATGATACATAGATCCGATAAATTTGTTATCTGCATGGAATTCCCCTAGCACAAACAAGTCACCTAAGTGAGAACGAGGGACATCAGGAAGGATGGTATAGAGATACCCTGATTAGGCATAGATCAGATCATATTGCTAGGATTTTTGGTAGCTTCTTCCTCATTCCTATGTTGATTCATGGATACATCCTTGGAGATGGGAGGAATAAGGGACTTCATGAACCAATCCACGAGGAAAGAATCACAATATCAACTTTTCATAAGCCTCGCCATCTACACCACTAATGGATGTGATACTAAATGTGAGTGGCAGTGGTTTGACAAAAATTGGTCAAGATTTGTATCCCTATGTCATGATGGATGGGGAGTTGGAAGAAGGTAAGGAAAACATTTCCTATGGACTCAAAGGTTCTATGGGTATTACCAGGTTTGTCTATGTACCACTTGGAATCAACAACCATCAAAGTGCATTGAAATAGTCACAACCTAATTGAATCCTCAGTTATGGAGTTGGAGGAACAACATAGGTGAAAGGACATGATATGGTTGAAAGGATCCTCTCCAAGTTTACCCTCAAAATTTGGGATGTAATAAATAAGTTTGTTTGGCATGTTGGTATAATTAGGATCATGGTGGATGGGATCATTGATCACCTTGTTCAAATTGGGGCGATTTAAACCTGCCATGAAAGGCATAGAAGGTTGGTTAGCATTGGGTCCTAGATTAGCTCCAGCTATGTTGGAACTTGGGTTGGATGAATATGAAGGACCTAAGGAGGTGGAAGTGGGCCTGGAACTAGATGTACCAACACCCCTCAATGGGGAGGGGGTTCTGAATAAAAAAATCTAGAACCCAAGGTTGGGTTAGGGTGGGAAACCCTATTTCGTTGAGCAGGGAATATAGTGAATATAATGGGGAACTTAGGTTGAATTCCTTGCAGCTGACGAGACTATCTCCTATGGGGAGCTATGATATCCTTAAGAAAGTATCACCCTAAATATGCAACAAACTAATCAAAAGGATAAATAGAATGAAGTGATGAGCTAAGCCAATAATTATTAAACAACACAAAATATGTTCTCAGGTGGTGCATCAAGTGGTTTTAGGTGTGTCTAAAAATAAATATAGCCTAAGTCAAGTAGCTCCTTCCTGTAAAGAGAAAATACTCTAACCTATCAAACAAACTAGATGCACTCAAACAAAACCTATTCTATGGATAGGGGCCTTCCTAACAACTAACAACAGGGGGAGATAAAGTCCCCTATGTAGTTGATTGAAGGCATGAAACAAATAGTTATAACTATAGGACAGTGGGTAGTGAGAGGTACCAAAGGCCCATGGAAAATTGTCTCAGGTTCCCTCCCTCTTGGGAAATCTACCTGGGTAAGGATACCTAAAAATGGCCACCAAGATACCTCTTTACATACATGTGTAATAGTTTACCTTACCTTCAAGTTGAAATCAAGTAGTCTGGGGATCTTCAGTAGTGAAAGAGAAAGGAGTCTCAATCACACCTCTGGTCTAGACTTTGAAAGAGTGTGCATGTTACCAAACAGAATGGGACCGTGTTCGATAGAAAGCATTTAATCTCCCTAATAGTCAACCTCTATATTTTGATGTGAAATGACTAAGGGGAATTATTTGGATTCCTATCCCCATAGTCCTAACCTAACTACAATATTCTTTTTGGTGCCCAAGTGGAATTAAGTGTGTGTTATATTAAAGGGTTAATTATTAGATTGAGCTCGGTGACATCAACCAAGCATAAATTTTAAGGTGTGGTATGTGTGCATATTTGGTGTGACTAACTAAAATAGTAAATGCTTGTAAATAAATAAAAAACTGAATTGCAATTAAATTGAAATCTAAATAATCATGCAAACAAGTAACCAAAGAAAAGTATTGAGATGAAATGACTTTTTTCCTCTATATAAGTTACTTTTAAAACTCAAATAAACTTGCAAATTTTCATATTTCAAAATCAGAAACAATCCATTTGGCTTTTTTGGCTCACAAGGAATCATTTTAGTCTAGGTGGTCAATTTTTGGGTGATAACACATATCGAGCCTCTTAACTACCTCACATGCCTCAATAATATTTTATGCATTCCATTCACTAATATGGTTCTTCCTCCACAAATGGGAAAAGGAAATTGGAAGAGAAGAGGGAAATCCTCATAAAATTTTATTGCACGCATTAAAGTCAACTAGTCCACCTTCAATTTGTTTTCTAGAAAGAAAAAAATGCGTGATAAAGCACTACAACATACTCAACCCTAAACACCATATATCCCCATGCACCCATCAAAGCATCTACCATAGATATCAAAATAAAATCTCTTGGTGTTCATGTAATCACATATAACCACTTACCTATTGCAAAACTCAGATGTTTAAATTAGAACTCACCTTGAAGTCTCCCATTTTTACTTTTTGCTCATTGTTTACCAAATTAAATCAAGTAAAGAATCCATAAAACCTTTAACAATGTACTTTTCTAAGATCGAATTCAGCTTCGTCACAATTCACATTGATAGCTTCAAGGGATGTCAGGATAACTACAGGGACTGTAGTGTTGTCATCATTCATCATTCTAAAAAAGCTTCAAACTTCAAACCCTCGTTTCTTTAAGGATTCATGAATAAAATACTGATACAAGAAAAAGAAATGAGATTCTATTCACAATAGAATCTTCTTTTCCATGTATGTGTATTGTATTTATGAATTCTTAAGTAAAGAAGCTTCATCACAATTCACATTGATAGCTTCAAGGGATGTCAAGATAACTACAAGGACTGCAGTGTTGTTATCCTTCATCATTCTAAAAAAGCTTCAAACTTCAAACTCTCGTTGCTTTAAGGATTCATGAATAAAATACTGATACAAGAAAAAGAAATGAGATTCTATTCACAATAGAATCTTCTTTTTCATGTATGTGTATTGTATTTATGAATTCTTAAGTAAAAGGATTGGAATTCATTTTTTTTAATATGTAGATATAGATCTTTAATTAAAACATCAAATTAGACAAAATATTCATAATCATTAAAACTCCATTTATTTTTTCTTAAAGATATAAAAACTAACTATAATTAGACTTTGATTTTTTTCTCATATATAAAACTCAAAACCCATAAGGAAGTGGTGTCTCCTAGTTTGATTAGTTGCAATGTGAATATACTTCTGGTTTGGTTTTCATCCTTCATTTTTGGAAAAAGTTAGAAAAAATTCCTCATTAATAATACTTTATTTAATATACTCTTTTTATATGCCCTCCTTAAAAATATCCATTACAAAACAGATATACTTAAATTTTATGTGTTTTAAAATTACTTTTACAACAAAAATATTTTTAAATAAAAATAAATAAATAAATTCACATCGATGGATAGATATAACCCAAAAAAATATATACTCAAATATATTATAAGGCTTATCAGAATAAAAACAATCACAATGCTTATCCTCATAAAAACAATCACAAAAAAGTGATGCCCACCTCTTTGAAACATCATTCAGCAAAATACTACTTTTTCTCTATATTCTCCTCCACCAAAACACCAAATGAAATATTCACAAAAGCCTTAGTTTAAACTTTTTAGGTTTTGTTTTTTTGGGTTTTTAGGTTTTGTTTTTTTGGAATGAGTGATTATTTTTGTATAGTCCAAATTCTCCATGATTTTTCAATATACTGATTCCATTTTACACTAAAAAAAAATAATGAATTTTAAACAACACAAAATAATGATTTTGTGCAGATAAACCACTCTCAATTTACAAAATGCCCACTTCTTTCTAACTTCATTCATTAGTTTTTAACAGAACAGACTATATAGAACAATACCCCACATAGCTGAAGTGCCCGACAAACTTCTCGCGCATCTGGAAGTACCTTAAGGTGCACCATTGGATGTGCTTCGCGTATACACGAGAAGTCTGTCGGGCGCATAAGTATCACCCATGGCTGAATATATATAGTACTGCCATATTCTTTAAGGTGGGCGAATAAAACTTTCCTTGTGATTCGGACTCAGGTTACCAATGAGCTTCCTTCCGCAGCAGGAATGTCGAACAAGGGAAAGGACAAAAAGCAGGTTCGAAACTTAAATCTGTAAGTAACAACGGATAATTCATACCCGGAATCGCTCGCCTGCTCGATTGAGATGCCAATCAGTACGGCCAACGAATGGCTGCTTCTTTAAATTGATGGCTTACTGTCATCAGAAATTCATCAGAAATAGAAGCAGCAGAGAATTGCCATGGCAGCTCTCCAGTCTGAAATTACGCCTAAGCCTAAGGCTGCTAATTCCATGACCATAAAACTGATGGTCAATAAGAGAAGTCGTAAGATATTGTACGCAGAAGCAGGGAAGGATTTTGTTGATCTGTTGTTCAGTTTTCTCGTACTTCCAACTGGGGCCATTGCCAAGCAGGCGCTGGTCTCCAAAGTTACTCAGAAGGAGGATGATCAGACAAAAGTTCCTTGCATCACAAATCTTTATAAGAGCGTGGAGAGTCTGTCTGCGTCGCTCATGAAAGCTGACAAAGCGATTTTGTTAGATCCAAAGGTCGTCTCCACGACCTACACCAGTGACACATTGCATATTCAATCTCCTCCGCCTCCTCCTCCGCCTGCAGCTCCTCCCAGGTATTATGTGTGCCCCTATATAAAGAGCTCTAGCTATACACACAGTCTCAGCACCCAAAGTGAAACTGTAACCTGTTCCTGCGGCGAATGGGTAAACCGTGAAGTGAAGTTGGTGGACAACCCCCTCGCAGCCGCCAAAGATGTAGTACGTCCTACGGGATATGTGAAGAAGACTGTCAACTTTGTCATCACAGATGACTTGAGTGTTATTCCAGTTAATTCCACTGCCACAATCGTTCAGTTGTGGAATAAGCTTGATGTGAAGGAGCCAACGGAATTGGAAGAGCGGAATGTCACAGTGGGTGCCAACGAGGTAATCAATTTTGTCATAGCAACTTTTCTCACTCATTATCTTCAAAGATTGGCATTATGTACTTCAAAATAAATATCGATCGATTTTTGTGTTAAATTATTTGGGTACAGGTGCTGGGCCTRCTAAAAGCCGCCATGGTTTCTAACACGGCTTTAAATGCAGTCTTCAAGGCCGAGCCTAAGGTAAGCTATTTAGGCGTGCTRTTACTGCGAACTCTTGCAATTTTAATTGAAAAGCATAGCCAATTTATTCCTCTGCACTGTAACTGACTGAGGTTGTTGTTCCTTTGTATGAAGTATTCGACTACGATGGATATGGAGACAACTGGAATCTCGATGCAGGAGCTTCTGATAAAATTGCTGACTGAAAGCCAGAAGAATCGTAGCAGCAACAAGGTGACCGATTGATAAACTCAGGAAAGTATAAATAAAGCTGAAGAACGCACTTGAAGTATGTTCTGTCAGCATGATCGTCCTGAGTAAGAATTAGAAAGTATGGCAATGGCCAATTTCTATGGTCTTCTATGCCAGATGCTAGTATCAATTAAATAAATGAATAAAAACTCTCTTCTGTTGTGTGCAAAACGATTGATAATCACTTGATATGTCTCAGTATCACTATCCTCCTATTAAAATTTAGGTGCATGCGCATGATTCTCATATTATACTATATACTAGTATTTTCTCATTGTCACTTCATTTTCTCTATTTGAAGAATTGTTGTGTGGGTGATTATTTTTAATTACAGGAATTAAACGTGAATGAGGATAATAACCATGATACTCCACCATCCACACTAAACCCATGTGACCAAGGAGTTATCTATTTTATTAGATCTTCAATGCATGTAGAGATGTAATGAGTATTAATCTTTGAATTAAAATTATTTCAGGATGATATGTTTTTTTATCAAAATATTCATTTAATACATTTAGAATTTAAATATTAATTTAATGTATTTAGAAAAATATTAAGTTATTAAAATTATTATTTTTTATTTATAAATATAAATTTTTAACCAAAATATTAAAGTAGGGTATTTAAGAAGATTTTTTAAAAGGAATAATTACATCTTCTATGTAGAGATTAATGGAAATGACACTTCTAGTGTACATAAGTGTGTATAAATTTATAATACAAAGCAAAAAAAACTGAAAAAATGAAATCAAAAGCTAATGAGTTAAATAATCTTCAATTTTTTATTTTTTCCTTTTTTTTTCTGTTTGACCGGAGTCCATCCCCTTAGAGAAGACTCCACAAGGACTAATTATAGATCATAAAGTGAATGTCTAAGATTTGGGTGGTGTGCCAACTCCTTATCTGAATAAGAGTTGTCAGATTTATGAAGTCTCTTCATTCCCCCTAATGGGGCTTCATTTGCAACTACCACCCTTTAGGGGGGAATCCTGGTATTCTTGTTTTATGCTTTAACTACCAAAGAGGAAATTGATTCCTCAACCTACATTGGTGGGAATCCATTGGTATCCTTCTCTGAAGCCATTGTCTATTGATTCTTTTCATTCTATTCATCTTCATGATCTGAAAACTGTTGCTCAAATGATTGACATCCTCTGGGTTTTAGTTTATGTCATTTTTTCCTTTTAGAATAAACTCATTCTCTGGGACATGAATCCTGCAAATTTCCTACTTGTTGATAAATATGATAGTCCATGCAAAACCTTTCCTTTGAAGTATAATTGTATCCAATCAACCCTTATTCATGGCAATCTCCACACATATATAGGCATCTGTAAAAATATCAAGCTTAATCTGATCTATATCTATTTTTAAATATATTCCCATTGTATTTATTATGTCTTCAAACACTATTAACTCCCAAAAGTGTATAGGAAAATTTGGGAGGTATATTCAAACAAGCATTTTAGTGATAGACATATTGGATTAAATTATGGGGACCATGGGTTAATAAAAAGACCCTCTCTTTCTCAAAACTAGGGACACTCCTCAAAAACCTTTGAATAATCAGTAAGAGTGTGAAATTGAATAATAATAAAAAAATCGGAAACAAGATATACCTAACAATCCTTTGTTTAGTTCGTATAGAGCCACTAGTACAAAGTTCATATAAAGCAATTGGTACAAATATGATGTAAGAGGGAAAAAACCATTAAATCGATAGATTATTGTCTTGGATTCGTAGTATTAAAGGAGGTCGGATATTATCTCCCCTATTACCTATAATACTAGAACATCCTATGATTTATTCACAATATACATAGTGGGTGGATGAGTCAACACAACTGCAGAAGTTTTGCTATTAAATGCATCCTTAAAAATAGACACTTAAATGAGGAGGGTATATCCTTACCTCCTCCTCCTCCTCCATGAAGACAAAGAACCAATTATAACATTGAATATTTACCAATTGTGTAATCTAAAAGAAAACAATAATCATCCAACTAGTTATTGATGTTTGTAGCATCAAACAAGTATTTCCACACAGGTCTAAGTGTCTAATCGTGTGGAAGTTGTCCAAAGCCTTCTACCTTAATAACTTACTTTAATTAAAGGAATTATTAAAGTAAAGTGTTTTTATTAATTATTTTAATTTAATTTAATGAAATGTTAAAGTTATTATCATTAGTGAATTAAATGAATCTTAGCCATTGATCTCAAGTGAGGTGAGATTTAATCTCAGTCATCAATCACATTGGAGATTAAGGTTAGGTCATAACTCAATATTATAAAATCAAGACTAGGGTGAAGGAGAAAGATGCGATGGAGAGCAAAGAAGGACTTTTTATCAAGTGATTAAGTCAAGAAGGATTGTGATTCAAGGATATCTCATATAGGTGAAGAAGGATTTTCATCTAGAGATCAATTCAGGTCGGAGGAGAAGAGAGAAAAAAGGTAGTCACGGGAGGATCTAACATATTAGAGCCACATCATCAGGAACAAATTTGTAAGCACTATGTAGGTCAGTCAGGGTGTGTATGTAAGTGGGATATAGTGCAGGAAAGCATGTACATACGTGGGCTACAGTGAGGGAAGGCACATACATATTTGAGAAAGTGAATGTATGGGGTTGAATAGTTGCGGAGGAGTTGCTAGGATTTCCCGGTGTTGTCTATAGTTTTCAATATTTCTCAGTGGGCCATTTTCCTGGTAAGGGAGCCCTTTTGATCTTTTGATATTATTCTAAAGGGAATAAATCTTTGTGTGTTTGGAATTGGTTTCTTTGCTTCCGCTAATTATTCGTGTTGATTGTTCCAGCAAGTGTATTTTGTTTTGTGAGTTGCTAATTTTATTTACAGTAAGGGAATCACTTGTAAACAATTTATCTAGGGTTGGAATTAGAAAATAAACACTACTTACTAGTGTACAAAAGGTGTTTCTAAGCCACTAAGATACCCCCTTTTTCTACAGTATTACCTTAATGGACGCAACAAATTCTAGGAATTTTACCTGCAATGTGATGATCTTTCCCTAATATGACCTCATCGGTATTTGAAAGGTCTTCACATGATCATTGTCACCTTTGTTGTTAGAACCCTCTTAGATGAAGGCCAACCCATTAGTGTTCTCAATGTCATGAATTTTGTCAAACACTTTGTCTTTAGAAAAAATTTCGAACACTTGCAAGTTGGCATCCTTGTAATAAGAGAAGAACACTCAACATGCATCCTTGTGACAAAAAAATATATTGTACTCGGGTTGTGAACGAGAAATTCCAAGCATATCGAGCCTCTAGGTTACCTCTCAGACCTCAATAATCTTCTATGCATTCCATTCACTAGTCCAGTTCTTGTTCGACAAATGGGGAGAGGTAATTGGAAGAGAGAGAAAATCCCCATAAAATATTTTGCACATCAACTCCAACCATTCCACTTTCAATCCATCCATGAGAAAGAGGAAATGATCGATAAAGAATTCTAGCATACTCAACCCCAAACACCATATATCCCCCCACACCATTGAAGCATCCACTATACAGAGAAAAATAAAATCGCTTGGGGTTCACGTAAGTGCAAGTACCACATACATATTGCACGGATCCAATGTTTGAATCAGAAATTTGCTCACCTTGAAGTCTACAATTTTTACTTCTTGCGTCTTAATTACCAAAATATCAAACAAAGAATCTACAAAACCTTTAACAATACCCCCTTGTCTCAGTAGATCAAGGTTGACCATACTTATTTGAGATTAGATTCAACTTCCTCAAAATTCACATTGATAGCTTCAAGGAATTCAATTATAACTACAAGGACTGGAGTATTTCCATCGTTCGTCATTCTAAAAAAACCTTCAAAGCCTTAAACAATAAAGTCGCTTTAAGGATTTGTGAGTAAAGTTTTAAGGATTTGTGAGTAAAGTATAGATACAAGAAAAAGAAATGAGATATTTTTATAAAAAAAAAAATAATGAGTATTTTGTCAAATATTTAGTTTGATGTTTTGATTAAAGATATACTCACATATTAAAAAAAAAAAATGGATTTCAATCTTTTTACTTAAGGATTCATGAATAAAATATAAAGAAAAAGAAAAAGAAATGAGATTTTATTGACAGTAGAATCTATGTGTTATGATGATCTTGATTTATGATATATATATATATATATATTATGTTGAGACATAAATGGAAAAGACGAAGAAATGCACTCAAGAGAAGGGCTCTTGATTTAATGAGGATGACCATCATACCCTAGAGCTTAGGAAACCTTGGTAAAGGGAAAAACCTTGTGAAAATGGCTTCCAAAGTTCATTTGAGTAAAAAGGCAAAAGGGAAAGTGTTGTAACTTACCTTTAGCTTGTTCTTAACACTTGTAAATTCACCCT